>JBAPLH010000262.1:0-98018 GCA_037897445.1 Ceriops zippeliana
AAGGCAATTTCATGATCACTGCATTAAAAATATTCTTTGGAACAAAAAGACGAACCTAATTAGCTTAAGGTGAATTCAATTTCTCATTATTTAGAATGTAAACCACTTCACATGAGTACAAAATACACAACAAGAGTGCTTGGAGCAAAAGGAGGAGCTTTGCTGACCAGAAAGGATGGGAGTGACACATGATTTTGGAATTCAACCATTTAATTCCCATAAGAAATGCGAATCAAGATCAAGGATTCCATTTTTTGTTGGAATTGAATAAATTCATGGTATAAATAATTCTTGTACATTGTTTACACAATGAATATAGTTGATAATAGGGACACAAAAGACAATTTCATGGTCATTGTATGAACAATAGTTCTTGTAACTAAAAAAGGAGCATGATTAGCATGGCATGATTAGAATGTCTCATTATTAAGGAAATTAAAGCAGTTGACATTAGTTTGAAATGCAAAGTAAGATGAATTACTGATGTGATTGATGGAAATAATCCCATTTATAGTTTTAATGCTGTGTACACTTGGTTTTTTTTAATTGATATACTGTGCAGTTTAGCAACAAATGTTAATTTTATGATCACTATATCAAAGCATGAGTTTGGAACCAAAAGAAGAGCTTTGCTCACCAAAAATGATGGGGTCGACTCCTTGTTTTGGGATTCAGCCAAATAATATCAATAAGAAATGTTAATCAAGATTAAGGACACCATTGTTTGTTGGAATTGAATGAATTCACGGTATAGATGGTTCATGGACATTGTTTTCACAATGAATATAGCTGTTAATAATGACACAAAAGACAATTTCATGATCATTGCATTAAAAATATTCTTTGGAACAAAAAGACGAATGTAATTAGCTTAAGGTGAATTCAATTTCTCATTATTTAGAATGTAAACCACTTCACATTAGTACGAAATACACAACAAGGTGAATGACTGTTCTGGTTGTTGGAAGTAAACACATTTAGAGTTTTAAGGGTGCGTAGACTTGTTTGTTGTAATTAATATACTAGTTATTTTAGGTACAAATGTTAACTTCATGATTGTGTTGTACCAAAAAGAGTGTTTGAAACAAAAAGATGAACCTAATTAGCTTAAGGTGAATTCAATTTTTCATTATTTAGAAAGTAAACCACATCACATTAGTAAGAAATATACCACAAGGTGAATGACTAATTTGGTTGTTGGAAGTAAATGCATTTAGAGTTTTAATGCTGCGTAGACTTGTATGTTATAATTAATATACTCATTATTTTTGGTAGAAATGTTAATTTCATGATTGTTGTAGCAAAAAGAGTGTTTGGAACCAAAAGAAGAGCTTTGCTAACCAGAAAGGATGGGAGGGACACATTATTTTGGAATTCAACCGCATAATACCAATAAGAAATGCCAATCAAGATCAAGGACTCCATTTTTTGTTGGAATTGAATAAATTCATGGTATAAATGGTTCTTGTACATTGTTTACACGATGAATATAGTTGATAATAGGGACACAGAAGATAATTTCATGTTCATTGCATGAACAATAATCCTTGTAACTAAAAAAGAAGCCTGATTAGCATGACATGATTAGAATGTCACATTATTAAGGAAATTAAAGCAGTTAACATTAGTTTGAAATGCAAAGTAAGATGAATGACTGATTTGGTTGATGGAAATAATCACATTTATAGTTTTAATGTTGCGTAGACTAGGTTTTTTTTAATTGATATAGTGTGCAGTTTAGCAACAAATGTTAATTTTATGATCACTGTACCAAAGCATGTGTTTGGAACCAAAAGAAGAGCTTTGCTCACCAGAAATGATGGGGTGGACTCTTTGTTTTGGGATTGAGCCAAATAATATCAATAAGAAATGTTAATCAAGATTAAGCACACCATTGTTTGTTGGAATTGAATGAATTCACGGTATCGATGGTTCATGGACATTGTTTTCACAATGAATATAGTTGTTAATAATGACAAAAAAGACAATTTAATGATCATTGCATTAAAAATATTCTTTGGAACAAAAAGAGGAACCTAATTAGGTTAAGGTGAATTCGATTTCTCTTTATTTAGAAAGTAAACCACTTCACATTAGTACGAAATACACAACAAGGTGAATGACGGTTCTGGTTGTTGGAAGTAAACGCATTTAGAGTTTTAAGGGTGCGTTGACTTGTTTGTTGTAAAAAATATACTAGTTATTTTATGGCCAAATGTTAATTTCATGATTGTTGTACTAAAAAGAATGTTTGGAACAAAAAGAGGAGCTTTGCTGACCAGAAAGGATGGGAGTGACACATTATTTTGGAATCCAACCATCGAGTACCAATAAGAAATGCCAATCAAGATTAAGGACTCCTTTTTTTGTTGGAATTGAATAAATTCATGGTATAAATGGTTCTTGTACATTGTTTACACGATGAATATAGTTGATAATAGGGACGCAAAAGATAATTTCGTGGTCATTTTATGAACAATAGTCCTTGTAACTCAAAAAGGAGCCTAATTAGCATGACATGATTAGAATGTCTCATTGTTAAGGAAATTAAACCAGTCAACATTAGTTTGAAATGCAAACAGAGAGGAATGACTCATATGTTTGACGGAAGTAATCACATTTTTAGTTGAAATGGCGCATAGACTTGGTTTTTTTTAATTAACATATTGTGTAGTTTAGCAACAAATGTTAATTTTATGACTACTGTATCAAAGCATGTGTTTGGAAACAAAAGAAGAGCCTTGCTAACCAAAAATGATGCGGTGGACACTTTGTTTTGGAATTCAGCCAATTAATATCAATAAGAAATGTTAATCAAGTTTAAGGACACCATTGTTTGTTGGAATTGGATGAATTCATGGTATAAATGGTTCATGGACATTGTTTCCACAATGAATATAGTTGTTAATAGTGATACAAAAGACAATTTCATGATCATTGCATTAAAAATATTCTTTGGAACAAAAAGAGGAACCTAATTAGCTTAAGGTGAATTCAATTTCTCATTATTTAGAAAGTAAACCACTTCACATTAGTACAAAATACACAACAAGGTGAATGACTGTTCTGGTTGTTGGAAGTAAACACATTTAGAGTTTTTAAAGGTGCGTTAGACTTGTTTGTTGTAAATAATATATACCCGTTATTTTATGTCCAAATGTTAATTTCATGATTGCTGCACTAAAAAGAATGTTTGGAACAAAAAGAGGAGCTTTGCTAACCAGAAAGGATGGGAGTGACACATTATTTTGGAATCCAACCATCTAGTACCAATAAGAAATGCCAATCAAGATTAAGGACTCCGTTTTTTGTTAGAATTGAATAAATTCATGGTATAAATGGTTCTTGTACATGTTTACACACGATGAATATATAGTTGATAATAGGGAGACAAAAGATAATTTCGTGGTCATTGTATGAACAATAGTCCTTGTAACTAAAAAAGGAGCCTGATTAGCATGACATGATTAGAAAGTCTCATTGTTAAGGAAATGAAACCAGTTAACATTAGTTTGAAATGCAAACAAAGAGGAATGACTCATATGGTTGACGGAAGTAATCACATTTTTAGTTCAAACGGCGTGTAGACTTGGTTTTTCTTAATTAATATACTGTGCAGTTAAGCAACAAATGTTAATTTTATGACTACTGTATCAAAGCATGTGTTTGGAAACAAAAGAAGAGCCTTGCTAACCAAAAATGATGCGGTGGATTCTTTGTTTTGGAATTCATCCAATTAATATCAATAAGAAATGTTAATCAATTTTAAGGACGCCATTGTTTGCTGGAATAGAATGAATTCACGGTATAGATGGTTCATGGACATTGTTTTTACAATGAATGTAGTTTTTAATAATGACACAAAAGACAATTTCATGATCATTGCATTAAAAATATTCTTTGGAACAAAAAGACGAACCTAATTAGCTCAAGGTGAATTCAATTTCCCATTATTTAGAATGTAAACCACTTCATATTAGTACGAAATACACAACAAGATGAATGACTGTTCTGGTTGTTGGAAGTAAACGCATTTAGAGTTTTAAGGGTGCGTTGACTTGTTTGTTGTAAAAAATATACTAGTTATTTTATGTCCAAATGTTAATTTCATGATTGTTGTACTAAAAAGAATGTTTGGATGAAAAAGAAGAGCTTTGCTAACCAGAAAGGATGGGAGTGACACATTATTTTGGAATCCAACCATCTAGTACCAATAAGAATTGCCAATCAAGATTAAGGACTCCATTTTTTGTTGGAATTGAATAAATTCATTGTACAAATGGTTCTTCTACATTGTTTCGCTGGAATTGAATGAATTCATGGTATAAATGGATCATGGACATTGTTTTTACAATGAATATAGTTTTTAATAAATACACAAAAGACAATTTCATGATCATTGCATTAAAAATATTCTTTGGAACAAAAAGACAAACCTAATTAGCTTAAGGTGAATTCAATTTCTCATTATTTAGAATGTAATCCACTTCACATTAGTATGAAATACACAACAAAAGTGCTTGGAGCAAAAGGAGGAGCTTTGCTGACCAGAAAGGATGAGAGTAACACATGATTTTGGAATTCAACCATTTAATTCCCATAAGAAATGCGAATCAAGATCAAGGATTCCATTTTTTGTTGGAATTGAATAAATTCATGGTATAAATAATTCTTGTACATTGTTTACACAATGAATATAGTTGATAATAGGGACACAAAAGATAATTTCATGGTCATTGTATGAACAATAGTCCTTGTAACTAAAAAAGGAGCATGATTAGCATGGCATGATTAGAATGTCTCATTATTAAGGAAATTAAAGCAGTTGACATTAGTTTGAAATGCAAAGTAAGATGAATTACTGATGTGGTTGATGGAAATAATCACATTTATAGTTTTAATGCTGCGTAGACTTGGTTTTTTTTAATTGATATACTGTGCAGTTTAGCAATAAATGTTAATTTTATGATCACTATATCAAAGCACGTGTTTGGAACCAAAAGAAGAGCTTTGCTCACCAAAAATGATGGGGTCGACTCTTTGTTTTGCGATTCAGCCAAATAATATCAATAAGAAATGTTAATCAAGATTAAGGACACCATTGTTTGTTGGAATTGAATGAATTCACGGTATAGATGGTTCATGGACATTGTTTTCACAATGAATATAGCTGTTAATAATGACACAAAAGACAATTTCATGATCATTGCATTAAAAATATTCTTTGGAACAAAAAGACGAACGTAATTAGCTTAAGGTGAATTCAATTTCTCATTATTTAGAATGTAAACCACTTCACATTAGTACGAAAATACACAACAAGGTGAATGACTGTTCTGGTTGTTTGGATGTAAACACATTTAGAGTTTTTTTAAAGGTGTGCGTAGACTTGTTTGTTGTAATTAATATACTAGTTATTTTAGGTACAAATGTGAACTTCATGATTGTTGTACCAAAAAGAGTGTTTGAAACAAAAAGATGAACCTAATTAGCTTAAGGTGAATTCAATTTTTCATTATTTAGAAAGTAAACCACATCACATTAGTAAGAAATATACCACAAGGTGAATGACTAATCTGGTTGTTGGAAGTAAATGCATTTAGAGTTTTAATGCTGCGTAGACTTGCTTGTTATAATTAATATACTCATTATTTTTGGTAGAAATGTTAATTTCATGGTTGTTGTAGCAAAAAGAGTGTTTGGAACCAAAAGAAGAGCTTTGCTAACCAGAAAGGATGGGAGGGACACATTATTTTGGAATTCAACCATATAATACCAATAAGAAATGCCAATCAATATCAAGGACTCCATTTTTGTTGGAATTGAATAAATTCATGGTATAAATGGTTCTTGTACATTGTTTACATGATGAATATAGTTGATAATAGGGACATAGAAGATAATTTCATGGTCATTGCATGAACAATAATCCTTGTAACTAAAAAAGGAGCCTGATTAGCATGACATGATTAGAATGTCTCATTATTAACGAAATTAAAGCAATTAACATTAGTTTGAAATGCAAAGTAAGATGAATGACTGATGTGGTTGATGGAAATAATCACATTTATAGTTTTAATGCTGCGTAGACTTGGTTTTTTTTAATTGATATACTGTGCAGTTAAGCAACAAATGTTAATTTTATGATCACTGTATCAAAGCATGTGTTTGGAACCAAAAGAAGAGCTTTGCTCACCAGAAATGATGGGGTGGACTCTTTGTTTTGGGATTCAGCCAAATAATATCAATAAGAAATGTTAATCAAGATTAAGGACACCATTGTTTGTTAGAATTGAATGAATTGACGGTATAGACGGTTCATGGACCTTGTTTTCACAATGGATATAGTTGTTAATAATGACAAAAAAGACAATTTCGTGATTATTGCATTAAAAATATTCTTTGGAACAAAAAGAGGAACCTAATTAGCTTAAGGTGAATTCAATTTCCCATTATTTTGAAAGTAAACCACTTCAGATTAGTACGAAATACACAAGGTGAATGACTGTTCTGGTTGTTGGGAGTAAACGCATTTAGAGTTTTAAGGGTGCGTAAACTTGTTTGTTATAATTAATATACTAGCTATTTAAGGTACAAATGTTAATTTTATGATTGTTGTGCCAAAAAGAGTGTTTCTAACCGAAAGAGGAGGTTTACTAACAAGAAAGGATGGGAGTGACACATTATTTTGGAATTCAACCATCTAGTACCAATAAGAAATGCCGAACAAGATTAAGGACTCCATTTTTTGTTGGAATTGAATAAATTCATGGTATAAATGGTTCTTGTGCAATGTTTACACAATGAATATAGTTGATAATAGGGACACAAAAGATAATTTCATGGTCATTGTATGAACAATATTCCTTGTAACTAAAAAAGGAGCCTGATTACCATGACATGATTAGAATGTCTCATTATTAAGGAAATTAAAGCAGTTAACATTAGTTTGAAATGCAAAGGAAGATGAATGACTCGTATGGTTGAAGGAAGAAATCACATTTATAGTTTTAATGCAGTGTAGACTTGGTTTTTTTTAATTGATATACTGTGCAGTTTAGGAACAAATGTTAATTTTATGATCACTGTATCAAAGCGTCTGTTTGGAACAAAAAGAGGAGCTTTGCTAACCAAAAATGATGGGGTTGACTCTTTGTTTTGGAATTCAGCCAATTAATATCAATAAGAAATGCTAATCAAGATTAAAGACACCATTGTTTGCTGGAATTGAATGAATTCATGGTATAGATGGTTCATGGACATTGTTTTTACAATGAATATAGTTTTTAATAATGACACAAAAGACAATTTCATGATCATTGCATTAAAAATATTCTTTGGAACAAAAAGACAAACGTAATTAGCTTAAGGTGAATTCAATTTCTCATTATTTAGAATGTAAACCACTTAACATCATTACGAAATACACAACAAGAGTGCTTGGAGCAAAAGGAGGAGCTTTGCTGACTAGAAAGGATGGGAGTGACACATGATTTTGGAATTCAACCATTTAATTCCCATAAGAAATGCGAATCAAGATCAAGGACTCCATTTTTTGTTGGAATTGAATAAATTCATGGTCTAAATGATTCTTGTCCATTGTTTACACAATGAATATAGTTGATAATAGGGACACAAAAGATAATTTCATGGTCATTGTATGAACAATAGTCCTTGTAACTAAAAAAGGAGCCTGATTAGCATGACATGATTAGAATGTCTCATTATTAAGGAAATTAAAGCAGTTAACATTAGTTTGAAATGCAAAGTAAGATGAATGACTGATGTGGTTGATGGAAATAATCACATTTCTAGTTTTAATGCTGCATAGACTTGGTTTTTTTTAATTGATATACTGTGCAGTTTAGCAACAAATGTTAATTTTATGATCACTGTATCAAATCATGTGTTTGGAACCAAAAGAAGAGCTTTGCTCACCAAAAATGATGGGTCGAGTCTTTGTTTTGGGATTCAGCCAAATAATATCAATAAGAAATGTTAATCAAGATTAAGGACACCATTGTTTGTTGGAATTGAATGAATTCACGGTATAGATGGTTCATGGACATTGTTTTCACAATGAATATAGTTTTTAATAATGACACAAAAGACAATTTCATGATCATTGCATTAAAAATATTCTTTGGAACAAAAAGACGAACCTAATTAGCTTAAGGTGAATTTAATTTCTCATTATTAGAATGTAAACCACTTCACATTAGTACGAAGTACACAACAAGGTGAATGACTGTTCTGGTTGTTGGAAATAAACACATTTAGAGTTTTAAAGGTGCATAGAGTTGTTTGTTGTAATTAATATACTAGTTATTTTAGGTACAAATGTTAACTTCATGTTTGTTGTACCAAAAAGAGTGTTTGGAACAAAAAGACGAACCTAATTAGCTTAAGGTGAATTCAATTTTTCATTATTTAGAAAGTAAACCACATCACATTAGTAAGAAATATACCACAAGGTGAATGACTAATCTGGTTGTTGGAAGTAAACGCATTTAGAGTTTTAATGCTGCGTAGACTTGTTTGTTATAATTAATATACTCATTATTTTTGGTACAAATGTTAATTTCATGATTGTTGTAGCAAAAAGAGTGTTTGGAACCAAAAGAAGAGCTTTGCTAACCAAAAAGGATGGGAGGGACACATTATTTTGGAATTCAACCATATAATACCAATAAGAAATGCCAATCAAGATAAAGGACTCCATTTTTTGTTGGAATTGAATAAATTCATGGTATAAATGGTTCTTGTACATTGTTTACACGATAAATATAGTTGATAATAGGGACACAAAAGATAATTTCATGGTCATTGTATGAACAATAGTCCTTGTAACTAAAAAAGGAGTTTGATTAGCATGATATGATTAGAATGTCTCATTATTAAGGAAATTAAAGCAGTTAACATTAGTTTGAAATGCAAAGTAAGATGAATGACTGATGTGGTTGATGGAAATAATCACATTTATAGTTTTAATGCTGCGTAGACTTGTTTTTTTTTAATTGATATACTGTGCAGTTTAGCAATAAATGTTAATTTTATCATCACTGTATCAAAGCATGTGTTTGGTAACAAAAGAAGAGCTTTGCCCACCAAAAATGATGGGGTGGACTCTTTGTTTTGGGATTCAGCCAAATAATATCAATAAGAAATGTTAATCAAGATTAAGGACACCATTGTTTGTTGGAATTGAATGAATTCACGGTATAGACGGTTCATGGACATTGTTTTCACAATGAATATAGTTGTTAATAATGACCAAAAAGACAATTTCATGATTATTGCATTAAAAATATTCTTCGGAACAAAAAGAGGAACCTAATTAGCTTAAGGTGAATTCAATTTCCCATTATTTTGAAAGTAAGCCACTTCAGATTAGTACGAAATACACAAGGTGAATGACTGTTCTGGTTGTTGGGAGTAAACGCATTCAGAGTTTTAATGGTGCGTAAACTTGTTTGTTAAAATTAATATACTAGTTATTTAAGGTACAAATGTTAATTTCATGATTGTTGTCCCAAAAAGAGTGTTTGGAACCAAAAGAGGAGATTTGCTAAACAGAAAGGATGGGAGTGACACATTATTTTGGAATTCAACCATCTAGTACCAATAAGAAATGCCAATCAAGATTAAGGACTCCATTTTTTGTTGGAATTGAATAAATTGATGGTATAAATGGTTCTTGTGCAATGTTTACACAATGAATATAGTTGATAATAGGGACACAAAAGATAATTCATGGTCATTGTATGAACAATAGTCCTTGTAACTAAAAAAGGAGCCTGATTAGCATGACATGATTAGAATGTCTCATTATTAAGGAAATTAAAGCAGTTAACATTAGTTTGAAATGCAAAGTAAGATGAATAACTGATGCGGTTGATGGAAATAATCACATTTATAGTTTTAATGGTGCGTAGACTTGTTTTTTTTTAATTGATATACTGTGCAGTTTAACAACAAATGTTAATTTTATGATCACTGTATCAAAGCATGTGTTTGGAAACAAATGAAGAGATTTGCTCACCAAAAATGATGGGGTGGACTCTTTGTTTTGGGATTCAGCCAAATAATATCAATAAGAAATGTTAATCAAGATTAAGGACACCATTGTTTGTTGGAATTGAATGAATTCACGATATAGACGGTTCATGGACATTGTTTTGACAATGAATATAGTTGTTAATAATGACAAAAAAGACAATTTCATGATTATTGCATTAAAAATATTCTTTGGAACAAAAAGAGGAGCCTAATTAGCTTAAGGTGAAATCAATTTCCCATTATTTTGAAAGTAAACCACTTCAGATTAGTACGAAATACACAAGGTCAATGACTATTCTGGTTGTTGGGAGTAAACGCATTTAGAGTTTTGATGGTGTGTTAACTTGTTTGTTATAATTAATATACTAGTTATTTAAGGTACAAATGTTAATTTCATGATTGTTGTCCCAAAAAGAGTGTTTGGAACCGAAAGAGGAGATTTGCTAAACAGAAAGGATGGGAGTGACACATTATTTTGGAATTCAACCATCTAGTACCAATAAGAAATGCCAATCAAGATTAAGGACTCCATTTTTTGTTGCAATTGAATAAATTCATGGTATAAATGGTTCTTGTGCAATGTTTACACAATGAATATAGTTGATAATAGGGACACAAAAGATAATTCATGGTCATTGTATGAACAATAGTCCTTGTAACTAAAAAAGGAGCCAGATTAGCATGACATGATTAGAATGTCTCATTATTATGGAAATTAAAACAATTCACATTAGTTTGAAATGCAAATGAAGATGAGTGACTCATATGGTTGACGGAAGTAATCACATTTATAGTTTTAATGCTGCGTTGACTTGTTTTTTTTTAATTGATGTACTGTGTAGTTTAGCAACAAATGTTAATTTTATGCTCACTGTCTCAATGCGTGTGTTTGGAAACAAAAGAAAAGCCTTGCTAGCCAAAAATGATGCGGTGGACTCTTTGTTTTGGGATTCAGCCAATTAACATCAATAAGAGATGTTAATCAAGATTAAGGACACCATTGTTTGTTGGAATTGAATGAATTCACGGTATAGACGGTTCATGGATATTGTTTTCACAATGAATATTGTTGTTAATAATGACAAAAAAGACAATTTCATGATCATTGCATTAAAAATATTCTTTGGAACAAAAAGAGGAACCTAATTAGCTTAAGGTGAATTCAATTTCTCAATATTTTTAAAGTAAAACACATCAAATTAGTACGTAATACACAAGGTGAATGACTGTCTGGTTGTTGGGAGTGAACGCATTTAGAGTTTTAATGGCGCGTAAACTTGTTTGTTATAATTAATATACTAGTTATTTAAGGTACAAATGTTAATTTCATGATTGTTGTCCCAAAAAGAGTGTTTGGAACCGAAAGAGGAGATTTGCTAACCAGAAAGGATGGGAGTGACACATTATTTTGGAATTCAACCATCTAGTACCCATAAGAAATGCCAATCAAGATTAAGGACTCCATTTTTTGTTGGAATTGAATAAATTCATGGTATAAATGGTTCTTGTGCAATGTTTACACAATGAATATAGCTGATAATAGGGTCACAAAAGATAATTTCATGGTCATTGTATGAACAATAGTCCTTGTAACTAAAAAAGGAGTCGGATTAGCATGAAATGATTAGAATGTCTCATTATTAAGGAAATTAAACCAATTCACATTAGTTTGAAATGCAAATGAAGATGAGTGACTCATATGGTTGACGGAAGTAATCTCATTTATAGTTTTAATGCTGTGTTGACTTGTTTTTTTTAATTGATGTACTGTGTAGTTTAGCAACAAATGTTAATATTATGCTCACTGTATCAATGCGTGTGTTTGGAAACAAAAGAAGAGCCTTGCTAGCCAAAAATGATGCGGTGGACTCTTTGTTTTGGGATTCAGCCAATTAATATCAATAAGAGATGTTAATCAAGATTAAGGACACCATTGTTTGTTGGAATTGAATGAATTCACGGTATAGATGGTTCATGGACATTGTTTTCACAATGAATATAGTTGTTAATAATGACAAAAAAGTCAATTTCATGATTATTGCATTAAAAATATTCTTTGGAACAAAAAGAGGAACCTAATTAGCTTAAGGTGAATTCAATTTCCCATTATTTTGAAAGTAAACCACTTCAGATTAGTACGAAATACATAAGGTGAATGACTGTTCTGGTTGTTGGGAGTAAACGCATTTAGAGTTTTAATGGTGCGTAAACTTGTTTGTTATAATTAATATACTGGCTATTTAAGGTACAAATGTTAATTTTATGATTGTTGTCCCAAAAAGAGTGTTTGGAACCAAAAGAGGAGGTTTGCCAAACAGAAAGGATGGGAGTGACACATTATTTTGGAATTCAACCATCTAGTACTAATAAGAAATGCCAATCAAGATTAAGGACTCCATTTTTTGTTGGAATTGAATAAATTCATGTTATAAATGGTTCTTGTGCAATGTTTACACAATGAATATAGTTGATAATACGGACACAAAAGATAATTCATGGTCATTGTATGAACAATAGTCCTCGTAACTAAAAAAGCAGCCGGATTAGCATGACATGATTAGAATGTCTCATTATTAAGGAAATTAAACCAATTAACGTTTGTTTGAAATGCAAATGAAGATGAGTGACTCATATGGTTGACGGAAGTAATCACATTTATAGTTTTAATGCTGCATTGACTTGTTTTTTTTTTAATTGATGTACTGTGTAGTTTAGCAACAAATGTTAATTTTATGATCACTGTATCAATGCGTGTGTTTGGAAACAAAAGAAGAGCCTTGCTAGCCAAAAATGATGCGGTGGACTCTTTGTTTTGGGATTCAGCCAATTAATATCAATAAGAAATGTTAATCAAGATTAAGGACACCATTGTTTGTTGGAATTGAATGAATTCATGGTATAGATGGTTCATGGACATTGTTTTCACAATGAATATTGTTGTTAATAATGACAAAAAAGACAATTTCATGATCATTGCATTAAAAATATTCTTTGGAACAAAAAGAGGAACCTAATTAGCTTAAGGTGAATTCAATTTCTCAATATTTTTAAAGTAAAACACATCAAATTAGTACGTAATACACAAGGTGAATGACTGTCTGGTTGTTGGGAGTGAACGCATTTAGAGTTTTAATATCGCGTAAACTTGTTTGTTATAATTAATATACTAGTTATTTAAGGTACAAATGTTAATTTCATGATTGTTGTCCCAAAAAGAGTGTTTGGAACCAAAAGAGGAGATTTGCTAACCAGAAAGGATGGGAGTGACACATTATTTTGGAATTCAACCATCTAGTACCCATAAGAAATGCCAATCAAGATTAAGGACTCCATTTTTTGTTATAATTGAATAAATTCATGGTATAAATGGTTCTTGTGCAATGTTTACACAATGAATATAGCTGATAATAGGGACACAAAAGATAATTTCATGGTCATTGTATGAACAATAGTCCTTGTAACTAAAAAAGGAGCTGGATTAGCATGACATGATTAGAATGTCTCATTATTAAGGAAATTAAACCAACTCACATTAGTTTGAAATGCAAATGAAGATGAGTGACTCACATGGTTGACGGAAGTAATCACATTTATAGTTTTAATGCTGCGTTGACTTGTTTTTTTTTTAATTGCTGTACTGTGCAGTTTAGCAACAAATGTTAATTTTATGATCACTGTATCAATACGTGTGTTTGGAAACAAAAGAAGAGCCTTGCTAGCAAAAAATGATGCAGTGGACTCTTTGTTTTGGGATTCAGCCAATTAATATCAATAAGAAATGTTAATCAAGATTAAGGACACCATTGTTTGTTGGAATTGAATGAATTCACGGTACAGATGGTTCGTGGACATTGTTTTCACAATGAATATTGTTGTTAATAATGACAAAAAAGACAATTCCATGATCATTGCATTAAAAATATTCTTTGGAACAAAAAGAGGAACCTAATTAGCTTAAGGTGAATTCAATTTCTCAATATTTTGAAAGTAAACCACTTCTGATTAGTACGAAATACACAAGGTGAATGACTGTTCTGGTTGTTGGGTGTAAACGCATTTAGAGTTTCAATGGTGCGTAAACTTGTTTGTTATAATTAATATACTAGTTATTTAAGGTACAAATGTTAATTTCATGATTGTTGTCCCAAAAAGAATGTTTGGAACCAAAAGAGGAGCTTTGCTAACCATAAAGGATGGGAGTGACACATTAATTTGGAATTCAACCATCTAGTGCCCATAAGAAATGCCAATCAACATTAAGGACTCCATTTTTTGTTGGAATTGAATAAATTCATGGTATAAATGGTTCTTGTACATTGTTTACACAATGAATATAGTTGATAATAGGGACAAAAAAGATAATTTTACGATCATTGTATGAAAAATAGTCCTTGTAACAACAAAAGGAGCCTGATTTGCGTGACATGATTAGAATGTCTCATTATTAAGGAAATGAAACAAGTCAACATTAGTTGGAAATGCAAATGAAGATGAATGACTCGTATGGCTGACGGAAGTAATCACATTTATAGTTGTAATGGAGCGTAGACTTGGTTTTTTTTAATTAACATACTGTGCAGTTTAGCAACAAATGTTAATTTTATGATTACTGTATCAAAGCATGTGTTTGGAAACAAAAGAAGAGCCTCGCTACCCAAAAATGATGTGGTAGACTCTTTCTGTTGGAATTCAGCCAATTAATATCAATAACAAATGTTAATCAAGATTAAGGACACCATTGTTTGCTGGAATTGAATGAATTCACGGTATTGATGGTTCATGGACATTGTTTTCACATATGAATATAGTTTTTAATAATCACACAAAAGACAATTTCATGATCATTGCATTAAAAATATTCTTTGGAACAAAAAGACGAACCTAATTAGCTTAAGGTGAATTCAATTTCTCAATATTTTTAAAGTAAAACACTTCAAATTAGTACGTAATACACAAGGTGAATGACTGTCTGGTTGTTGGGAGTAAACGCATTTAGAGTTTTAATGGCGCGTAAACTTGTTTGTTATAATTAATATACTAATTTGAATAAGGACTCCATTTTTTGTTAGAATTGAATAAATTCCTGGTATAAATGGTTCTTTTACATTGTTTACACAATGAATATAGTTGATAATAGGGACACAAAAGATAATTTCAGGGTCATTGTCTGAAAAATAGTCCTTGTAACTAAAAAAGGAGCCTGATTAGAATGTCTCATTATTAAGGAATTTAAACCAGTTAACATTAGTTTGAAATGCAAAGGAAGATGAATGACTCGTATGGTTGACGGAAGAAATCACATTTATAGTTTTAATTCAGTGGAGACTTGGCTTTTTTTAATTGATATACTGTGCAGTTTAGGAACAAATGTTAATTTTATGATCATTGTATCAAAGCGTCTGTTTGGAACGAAAAGAAGAGCTTTGCTTACCAAAAATGATGGGGTCGACTCTTTGTTTTGGAATTCTGCCAATTAATATCAAGAAATGTTAATCAAGATTAAGGACACTATTGTTTGTTGGAATTCAATGAATTCATGGTATAGATGCTTCATGGACATTGTTTTCATAATGAATATAGTTTTTAATAATCACACAAAAGACAATTTCATGATCATTGCATTAAAAATATTCTTTGGAACAAAAAGACGAACCTAAATAGCTTAAGGTGAATTCAATTTCTCATTATTTCGAATGTAAACCACTTCACATTAGTATGAAATACACAACAAGGTGAATGACTGTTCTGGTTGCTGGAAGTAAACACATTTAGAGTTTTAAGGGTGCGTAGACTTGTTTGTTGTAATTAATATACTAGTTATTTTAGGTACAAATGTTAACTTCATGATTGTTGTTCCAAAAAGAGTGTTTGGAACAAAAAGACGAACCTAATTAGCTTAAAGTGAATTCAATTTTTCATTATTTAGAAAGTAAACCACATCACATTAGTAAGAAATATACCATAAGGTGAATGACTAATCTAGTTGTTGGAAGTAAACGCATTTAGAGTTTTAATGCTACGTAGACTTGTTTGTTTATAATTAATATACTCATTTATTTTTGGTACAAATGTTAATTTCATGATTGTTGTAGCTAAAAGAGTGTTTGGAACCAAAAGAAGAGCTTTGCTAACCAGAAAGGATGGGAGGGACACATTATTTTGGAATTCAACCATATAATACCAATAAGAAATGCCAATCAAGATCAAGGACTCTATTTTTTGTTGAAATTGAATAAATTCATGGTATAAATGGTTCTTGTACATTGTTTACACGATGAATATAGTAGATAATAGGGACACAGAAGATAATTTCATGGTCATTGTATGAACAATGATCCTTGTAACTAAAAAAGGAGCCTGATTAGCATGACATGATTAGAATGTCTCATTATTAAGGAAATTAAAGCAGTTAACATTAGTTTGAGATGCAAAGTAAGATGAATGACTGATGTGGTTGATGGAAATAATCACATTTATAGTTTTAATGCTGCGTAGACTTGGTTTTTTTTAATTGATATACTGTGCTGTTTAGCAACAAATGTTAATTTTATGATCACTGTATCAAAGCATGTGTTTGGAACCAAAAGAAGAGCTTTGCTCACCAGAAATGATGGGGTGGACTCTTTGTTTTGGGATTCAGCCAAATAATATCAATAAGAAATGTTAATCAAGATTAAGGACATCATTGTTTGTTGGAATTGAATGAATTCACGGTATAGATGGTTCATGGACATTGTTTTCACAATGAATATAGTTTTTAATAATCACACAAAAGACAATTTCATGATCATTGCATTAAAAATATTCTTTGGAACAAAAAGACGAAACTAATTAGCTTAAGGTGAATTCAATTTCTCATTATTTAGAATGTAAACCACTTCACATTAGTACGAAATACACAACAAGGTGAATGACTATTCTGGTTGTTGGAAGTAAGCACATTTAGTGTTTTAAGGGTGCGTAGACTTGTTTGTTATAATTAATATACTAGTTATTTTAGGTACAAATGTTAACTTCATGATTGTTGTTCCAAAAAGAGTGTTTGGATCAAAAAGACGAACCTAATTATCTTAAGGTGAATTCAATTTTTCATTATTTAGAAAGTAAACCACATCACATTAGTAAGAAATATACCACAAGGTGAATGACTAATCTAGTTGTTGTAAGTAAACGCATTTAGAGTTTCAATGCTGCGTAGACTTGTTTGTTATAATTAATATACTCATTATTTTTGGTACAAATGTTAATTTCATGATTGTTGTAGCAAAAAGAGTGTTTGGAACCAAGAGAAGAGCTTTGCTAACCAGAAAGGATGGGAAGGACACATTATTTTGGAATTCAACCATATAATACCAATAAGAAATGCCAATAAAGATCAAGGACTCCATTTTTTGTTGGAATTGAATAAATTCATGGTATAAATGGTTCTTGTCCATTGTTTACACGATGAATATAGTATATAATAGGGACACAGAAGATAATTTCATGGTCATTGTATGAACAATAATCCTTGTAACTAAAAAAGGAGCCTGATTAGCATGACATGATTAGAATGTCTCATTATTAAGGAAATTAAAGCAGTTAACATTAGTTTGAAATGCAAAGTAAGATGAATGACTGATGTGGTTGATGGAAATAATCACATTTATAGTTTTAATGCTGCGTAGACTTGGTTTTTTTTAATTGATATACTGTGCAATTTAGCAACAAATGTTAATTTTATGATCACTGTATCAAAGCATGTGTTTGGAACCAAAAGAAGAGCTTTACTCACCAGAAATGATGGGATGGACTCTTTGTTTTGGGATTCAGCCAAATAATATCAATAAGAAATGTTAATCAAGATTAAGGACACCATTGTTTGTTGGAATTGAATGAATTCACGGTATAGATGGTTCATGGACATTGTTTTCACAATGAATATAGTTGTTAATAATGACAAAAAAGACAATTTCATGATCATTGCATTAAAAATATTCTTTGGAACAAAAAGAGGAACCTAATTTGCTTAAGGTCAATTCAATTTCCCATTATTTTGAAAGTAAACCACTTCAGATTAGTACGAAATACACAAGGTGAATGACTGTTCTGGTTGTTTGGAGTAAACGCATTTAGAGTTTTAATGGTGCGTAAACTTGTTTGTTATAATTAATATACTAGCTATTTAAGGTACAAATGTTAATTTTATGATTGTTGTCCCAAAAAGAGTGTTTCGAACCAAAAGAGAAGGTTTGCTAACCAGAAAGGATGGGAGTGACACATTATTTTGGAATTCAACCATCTAGTACCAATAAGAAATGCCAATCAAGATTAAGGACTCCATTTTTTGTTGGATGTGAATAAATTCATGGTATAAATGGTTCTTGTGCAATGTTTACACAATAAATATAGTTGATAATAGGGACACAAAAGATAATTTCATGGTCATTGTATGAACAATAGTCCTTGTAACTAAAAAAGGAGCCTGATTAGCATGACATGATTAGAATGTCACATTATTAAGGAAATTAAACCAATTCACATTAGTTTGAAATGCAAATGAAGATGAGTGACTCATATGTTTGACGGAAGTAATCACATTTATAGTTTTAATGCTGCGTTGACTTGTTTTTTTTTTAATTGATGTACTGTGCAGTTTAGCAACAAATGTTAATTTTATGATCACTGTATCAAAGCATGTGTTTGGAAACAAAAGAAGAGCCTTGCTAGCCAAAAATCATGCGGTGGACATTTTGTTTTGGGATTCAGCCAATTAATATCAATAAGAAATGTTAAACAAGATTAAGGACACGATTGTTTGTTGGAATTGAAAGAATTCACGGTATAGATGGTTCATGGACATTGTTTTCACAATGAATATAGTTGTTAATAATGACAAAAAATACAATTTCATGATCATGGCATTAAAAATATTCTTTGGAACAAAAAGAGGAACCTAATTAGCTTAAGGTGAATTCAATTTCACAATATTTTGAAAGTAAACCACTTCAAATTAGTACGTAATACACAAGGTGAATGACTGTCTGGTTGTTGGGAGTAAACGCATTTAGAGTTTTAATGGCGCGTAATCTTGTTTGATATAATTAATATACTAGTTATTTAAGGTACAAATGTTAATTTCATGATTGTTGTCCCAAAAAGAGTGTTTGGAATTCAACAATCTAGTACCAATAAGAAATGCCAATCAAGATTAAGGACTCCATTTTTTGTTGTAATTGAATAAATTCGTGGTATAAATGGATCTTGTGCAATGTTTACACAATGAATATAGCTGATAATAGGGACACAAAGATAATTTCATGGTCATTGTATGAACAATAGTCCTTGTAACTAAAAAAGGAGCCTGATTAGCATGACATGATTAGAATGTCACATTATTAAGGAAATTAAACCAATTCAAATTAGTTTGAAATGCAAATGAAGATGAGTGACTCATATGGTTGACGGAAGTAATCACATTTATAGTTTTAATGCTGCGTTGACTTGTTTTTTTTTTAATTGATGTACTGTGCAGTTTAGCAACAAATGTTAATTTTATGATCACTGTATCAAAGCATGTGTTTGGAAACAAAAGAAGAGCCTTGCTAGCCAAAAATCATGCGGTGGACATTTTGTTTTGGGATTCAGCCAATTAATATCAATAAGAAATGTTAAACAAGATTAAGGACACGATTGTTTGTTGGAATTGAAAGAATTCACGGTATAGATGGTTCATGGACATTGTTTTCACAATGAATATAGTTGTTAATAATGACACAAAATACAATTTCATGATCATTGCATTAAAAATATTCTTTGGAACAAACAGAGGAACCTAATTATCTTAAGTTGAATTCAATTTCTCAATATTTTCAAAGTAAACCACTTTAAATTAGTACGTAATACACAAGGTGAATGACTGTCTGGGTGATGGGAGTAAACGCATTTAGAGTTTTAATGGCGCGTAAACTTGTTTGTTATAATTAATATACTAGTTATTTAAGGTACAAATGTTAATTTCGTGATTGTTGTCCCAAAAAGAGTGTTTGGAACCAAAAGAGGAGATTTGCTAACAAGAAAGGATGGGAGTGACACATTATTTTGGAATTCAACAATCTAGTACCAATAAGAAATGCCAATCAAGATTAAGGACTCCATTTTTTGATAGAATTGAATAAATTCCTGGTATAAATGGTTCTTGTACATTGTTTACACAATGAATATAGTTGATAATAGGGACACAAAAGATAATTTCAGGGTCATTGTCTGAAAAATAGTCCTTGTAACTAAAAAAGGAGCCTGATTAGAATGTCTCATTATTAAGGAATTTAAACCAGTTAACATTAGTTTGAAATGCAAAGGAAGATGAATGACTCGTATGGTTGACGGAAGAAATCACATTTATAGTTTTAATTCAGTGTAGACTTGGATTTTTTTAATTGATATACTGTGCAGTTTAGGAACAAATGTTAATTTTATGATCATTGTATCAAAGCGTTTGTTTGGAATGAAAAGAAGAGCTTTGCTAACCAAAAATGATGGGGTTGACTCTTTGTTTTGGAATTCAGGCAATTAATATCAATAAGAAATGTTAATCAAGATTAAGGACACTATTGTTTGTTGGAATTCAATGAATTCATGGTATAGATGCTTCATGGACATTGTTTTCACAATGAATATAGTTTTTAATAATCACACAAAAGACAATTTCATGATCATTGCATTAAAAATATTCTTTGGAACAAAAAGACAAACCTAATTAGCTTAAGGTGAATTCAATTTCTCATTATTTAGAATGTAAACCACTTCACATTAGTACGATATACACAACAAGGTGAATGACTGTTCTGGTTGTTGGAAGTAAACGCATTTAGAGTTTTAATGCTGCGTAGACTTGTTTGTTATAATTAATATACTCATTATTTTTGGTACAAATGTTAATTTCATGATTGTGGTAGCAAAAAGAGTGTTTGGAACCAAAAGAAGAGCTTTGCTAACCAGAAAGGATGGGAGGGACACATTATTTTGGAATTCAACCATATAATACCAATAAGAAATGCCAATCAAGATCAAGGACTCCATTTTTTTTTTGAATTGAATAAATTCAAGGTATAAATGGTTCTTGTACATTGTTTACACGATGAATATAGTTGATAATAGGGACACAGAAGATAATTTCATGGTCATTGTATGAACAATAATCCTTGTAACTAAAAAATGAGCCTAATTAGCATGACATGATTAGAATGTCTCATTATTAAGGAATTTAAACCAGTTAACATTAGTTTGAAATGCAAAGGAAGATGAATGACTCGTATGGTTGACGGAAGAAATCACATTTATAGTTTTAATTCAGTGTAGACTTGGTTTTTTTTAATTGATATACTGTGCAGTTAAGGAACAAATGTTAATTTTATGATCACTGTATCAAAGCATCTGTTTGGAACAAAAAGAAGAGCTTTGCTAACCAAAAATGATGGGGCCGACTCTTTGTTTTGAAATTCAGCCAATTAATATCAATAAGAAATGCTAATCAAGATTAAAGACACCATTGTTTGCTGGAATTGAATGAATTCACGGTATAGATGGTTCATGGACATTGTTTTTACAATGAATATAGTTTTTAATAATCACACAAAAGACAATTTCATGATCATTGCATTAAAAATATTCTTTGGAACAAAAAGACGAACCTAATTAGCTTAAGGTGAATTCAATTTCTCATTATTTAGAATGTAAACTACTTCACATTAGTACGAAATACACAACAAGAGTGCTTGGAGCAAAAGGAGGAGCTTTGCTGACCAGAAAGGATGGGAGTGACACATGATTTTGGAATTCAACCATTTAATACCCATAAGAAATGCGAATCAAGATCAAGGACTCCATTTTTTGTTGGAATTGAATAAATTCATGGTATAAATGGTTCTTGTACATTGTTTACACGATGAATATAGTAGATAATAGGGACACAGAAGATCATTTCATGGTCATTGTATGAACAATAATCCTTGTAACTAAAAAAGGAGCCTGATTAGCATGACATGATTAGAATGTCTCATTATTAAGGAAATTAAAGCAGTTAAAATTAGTTTGAAATGCAAAGTAAGATGAATGACTGATGTGGTTGATGGAAATAATCACATTCATAGTTTTAATGCTACGTAGACTTGGTTTTTTTTAATTGATATACTGTGCAGTTTAGCAACAAATGTTAATTTTATGATCACTGTATCAAAGCATGTGTTTGGAACCAAAAGAAGAGCTTTGCTCACCAGAAATGATGTGGTGGACTCTTTGTTTTGGGATTCAGCCAAATAATATCAATAAGAAATGTTAATCAAGATTAAGGACACCATTGTTTGTTGGAATTGAATGAATTCACGGTATAGATGGTTCATGGACATTGTTTTCACAATGAATATAGTTGTTAATAATGACACAAAAGACAATTTCATGATCATTGCATTAAAAATATTCTTTGGAACAAAAAGACGAACCTAATTAGCTTAAGGTGAATTCAATTTCTCATTATTTAGAATGTAAACCACTTCACATTAGTATGAAATACACAACAAGGTGAATGACTGTTCTGGTTGTTTGAGGTAAACACATTTAGAGTTTTAAGGGTGCGTAGACTTGTTTGTTGTAATTAATATACTAGTTATTTTAGGTACAAATGTTAACTTCATGATTGTTGTACCAAAAAGAGTGTTTGGAACAAAAAGACGAACCTAATTAGCTTAAGGTGAATTCAATTTTTCATTATTTAGAAAGTAAACCACATCACATTAGTAAGAAATATACCACAAGGTGAATGACTAATCTGGTTGTTGGAAGTAAACGCATTTAGAGTTTTAATGCTGCGTAGACTTGTTTGTTATAATTAATATACTCATTATTTTTGGTAGAAATGTTAATTTCATGATTGTTGTAGCAAAAAGAGTGTTTGGAACCAAAAGAAGAGCTTTACTAACCAGAAAGGATGGGAGGGACATATTATTTTGGAATTCAACCATATAATACCAATAAGAAATGCCAATCAAGATCAAGGGCTCCATTTTTTGTTGAAATTGAATAAATTCATGGTATAAATGGTTCTTGTACATTGTTTACACGATGAATATAGTTGATAATAGGGACACAAAAGATAATTTCATGGTCATTGTATGAACAATAGTCCTTGTAACTAAAAAAGGAGCCGGATTAGCATGACATGATTAGAATGTCTCATTATTAAGGAAATTAAACCAATTCACATTAGTTTGAAATGCAAATGAAGAGAAGTGACTCATATGGTTGACGAAAGTAATCACATTTATAGTTTTAATGCTGCGTTGACTTGTTTTTTTTTAATTGATGTACTGTGCAGTTTAGCAGCAAATGTTAATTTTATCATCACTGTATCAAAGCATGTGTTTGGAACCAAAAGAAGAGCTTTGCTCACCAAAAATCATAGGGTGGACTCTTTGTTTTGGGATTTAGCGAAATAATATCAATAAGAAATGTTAATCAAGCTTAAGGACACCATTGTTTGTTGGAATTGAATGAATTCACTGTATAGATGGTTCATGAACATTGTTTTCACAATGAATATATTTGTTAATAATGACAAAAAAGACAATTTCATGATCATTGCATTAAAAATATTCTTTGGAACAAAAAGAGGAACCTAATTAGCTTAAGGTGAATTCAATTTCCCATTATTTTGAAAGTAAACCACTTCAGATTAGTACGAAATGCACAAGGTGAATGACTGTTCTGGTTGTTGGGAGTAAACGCATTTAGAGTTTTAATGGTGTGTAAACTTGTTTGTTATAATTAATATACTAGTTATTTAAGGTACAAATGTTAATTTCATGATTGTTGTCCCAAAAACAATGTTTGGAACCAAAACAGGAGATTTGCAAACCAGAAAGGTTGGGAGTGACACATTATTTTGGAATTCAACCATCTAGTACCAATAAGAAATGCCAATCAAGATTAAGGACTCCATTTTTTGTTGGAATTGAATAAATTCATGGTATAAATGGTTCTTATGCAATGTTTACACAATGAATATAGTTGATAATAGGGACACAAAAGATAATTTCATGGTCATTGTATGAACAATAGTCCTTGTAACTAAAAAAGAAGTCGGATTAGCATGACATGATTAGAATGTCTCATTATTAAGGAAATTAAACCAATATTGAAATGCAAATGAAGATGAGTGACTCATATGGTTGATGGAAGTAATCACATTTATAGTTTTAATGCTGCGTTGACTTGTTTTTTTTTTAATTGACATACTGTGCAGTTTAGCAACAAATGTGCATTTTATGATCACTGTATCAATGCGTGTGTTTGGAAACAAAAGAAGAGCCTTGCTGGCCAAAAATGATGCGGTGGACTCTTTGTTTTGGGATTCAGTCAATTAATATCAATAAGAAATGTTAATCAAGATTAAGGACACCATTGTTTGTTGGAATTCAATCAATTCATGGTATAGATGGTTCATGGACAATGTTTTCACAATGAATATAGTTTTTAATAATGACACAAAAGACAATTTCATGATCATTGCATTCAAAATATTCTTTGGAACAAAAAGAGGAACCTAATTAGCTTAAGGTGAATTCAATTTCTCATTATTTAGAAAGTAAACCACTTCACATTAGTACGAAATACACAAGTAGAATTACTGTTCTGGTTGTTGGAAGTAAACGCATTTCGTGTTTTAATGGTGCGTCAACCTGTTTGTTGTAATTAATATACTAGTTATTTTAGGTACAAATGTTAATTTCATGATTGTTGTACCAAAAATAGTGATTGGAAACAAAAGAGGAGCTTTGCAAACTAGAAAGGATGGGAAGGACACATTATTTTGGAAGTCAACCATTTAATACCAATAAGAAATGCCAATCAAGATCAAGGACTCCATTTTTTGTTGGAATTCAATAAATTCATGGTATAAATGGTTCTTGTACATTGTTTACACAATGAATATGGTTGATAATAGAGACAAAAAAGATAATTTCGTGGTCATTGTATGAACAATAGTCCTTGTAACTAAAAAAGGAGCCTGATTAGCATGACATTATTAGAATGTCTCATTGTTAAGGAAATTAAACCAGTTAACATTAGTTTGAAATGCAAACGAAGATGAATGACTCATATGGCTGATGGAAGTAATCACATTTATAGTTGTAATGGCGTGTAGACTTGGTTTTTTTTAATTAACATACTGTGCAGTTTAGGAACAAATGTTAATTTTATGACTACTATATTAAAGCATGTGTTTGGAAACAAAAGAAGAGCCTTGCTAACCAAAAATGATGGGGTGGACTCTTTGTTTTTGAATTCATCCAATTAATATCAATAAGAAATGTTAATCGAGGTTAAGGACACCATTGTTTGTTAGAATTGGATGAATTCATGGTATAGATGGTTCATGGACATTGTTTTCACAATGAATATAGTTGTTAATAATGATACAAAAGACAATTTCATGATCATTGCATTAAAAATATCTTTGGAACAAAAAGAGGAACCTAATTAGCTTAAGGTGAATTCAATTTCTCATTATTTAGAAAGTAAACCACTTCACATTTGTACGAAATACACAACAAGGTGAATGACTATTCTGGTTGTTGGAAGTAAACGCATTTAGAGTTTTAATGGTGCCTAGACTTGTTTGTTGTAATTAATATACTAATTAGTTTAGGTACAAATGTTAATTTCATGATTGTTGTACCAAAAATAGTGATTGGAAACAAAAGAGGAGCTTTGCAAACTAGAAAGGATGGGAAGGACACATTATTTTGGAATTCAACCATTTAATACCAATAAGAAATGCCAATCAAGATCAAGGACTCCATTTTTTGTTGGAATTGAAAAAATTCATGGTATAAATGGTTCTTGTACATTGTTTACACAATGAATATAGTTGATAATAGAGCCAAAAAGATAATTTCAAGGTCATTGTATGAACAATAGTCCTTGTAACTAAAAAAGGAGCTTGATTAGCATGACATGATTAGAATGTCTCATTATGAAGGAAATTAAACCAGTTAACATTACTTTGAAATGCAAATGAAGATGAGTGACTCATATGGTTGACAAAAGTAATCACATTTATAGTTTTAATTCTGCATAGACTTGGTATTTTTTAATTGATATACTGTACAGTTTATCAACAAATGTTAATTTTATGATCACTGTATCAACGCGTGTGTTTGGAAACAAAAGAAGAGCCTTGCTAGCCAAAAATGATGTGGTGGACTCTTTGTTTTGGAATTCAGCCAATTAATATCAATAAGAAATATTAATCAAGATTAAGGACACCATTGTTTGTTGGAATTGACTGAATTCATGGTATAGATGGTTCATGGACATTGTTTTCACAATGAATATAGTTGTTAATAATGAGACAAAAGACAAATTCATGGTCATTGCATTAAAAATATTCTTTGGAACAAAAAGAGGAACCTAACTTGCTTAAGGTGAATTCAATTTCTCATTATTTAGAAAGTAAACCACATCACATTAGTACGAAATACACAACAAGGTGAATGACTGTTCTGATTGTTGGAATTAAATGCATTTAGAGTTTTAATGGTTCTTAGACTTATTTGTTGTAATTAATATACTAATTTGTTTAGGTACAAATGTTAATTTCATGATTGTTGTACCAAAAATTGTGATTGGAAACAAAAGAGGAGCTTTCCAAACTAGAAAGGATGGGAAGGACACATTATTTTGGAATTCAACCATTTAATACCAATAAGAAATGCCAATCAAGATCAAGGACTCTATTTTTTGTTGGAATTGAATAAATTCATGGTATAAATGGTTCTTGTACATTGTTTACACAATGAATATGGTTGATAATAGAGACAAAAAAGATAATTTCGTGGTCATTGTATGAACAATAGTCCTTGTAACTAAAAAAGGAGTTTGATTAGCATGACATTATTAGAATGTCTCATTGTTAAGGAAATTAAACTAGTTAACATTACTTTGAAATGCAAATGAAGATGAGTGACTCATATGGTTGACAAAAGTAATCACATTTATAGTTTTAATTCTGCATAGACTTGGTATTTTTTAATTGATATACTGTACAGTTTATCAACAAATGTTAATTTTATGATCACTGTATCAACGCGTGTGTTTGGAAACAAAAGAAGAGCCTTGCTAGCCAAAAATGATGTGGTGGACTCTTTGTTTTGGAATTCAGCCAATTAATATCAATAAGAAATATTAATCAAGATTAAGGACACCATTGTTTGTTGGAATTGACTGAATTCATGGTATAGATGGTTCATGGACATTGTTTTCACAATGAATATAGTTGTTAATAATGAGACAAAAGACAAATTCATGGTCATTGCATTAAAAATATTCTTTGGAACAAAAAGAGGAACCTAACTTGCTTAAGGTGAATTCAATTTCTCATTATTTAGAAAGTAAACCACATCACATTAGTTTGAAATACACAACAAGGTGAATGACTGTTCTGATTGTTGGAAGTAAATGCATTCAGAGTTTTAATGGTTCTTAGACTTATTTGTTGTAATTAATATAATAATTTGTTTAGGTACAAATGTTAATTTCATGATTGTTGTACCAAAAATAGTGATTGGAAACAAAAGAGGAGCTTTGCAAACTAGAAAGGATGGGAGGGACACATTATTTTGGAATTCAACCATTTAATACCAATAAGAAATGCCAATCAAGATCAAGGACTCTATTTTTTGTTGGAATTGAATAAATTCATGGTATAAATGGTTCTTGTACATTGTTTACACAATGAATATGGTTGATAATAGAGACAAAAAAGATAATTTCGTGGTCATTGTATGAACAATAGTCCTTGTAACTAAAAAAGGAGCCTAATTAGCATGACATGATTAGAATGTCTCATTGTTAAGGAAATTAAACCAGTTAACATTAGTTTGAAATGTAAAAGAAGATGAATGACTCATATGGTTGACGGAAGTGATCACATTTATAGTTGTGATGGAGTGTAGACTTGGTTTTTTTTAGTTAACATACTGTGCTGTTTAGCAACAAATGTTAATTTTATGATTACTGTATCAAAGGATGTGTTTCGAAACAAAAGAAGAGCCTTGCTAGCCAAAAATGATGCAGTGGACTCTTTGTTTTGGGATTCAGCCAATTAATATCAATAAGAAATGTTAATCGAGGTTAAGGACGCCATTGTTTGTTAGAATTGGATGAATTCATGGTATAGAAGGTTCATGGACATTGTTTTCACAATGAATATGGTTGTTAATAATGACACAAAAGACAATTTCATGATCATTGCATTAAAAATATCTTTGGAACAAAAAGAGGAACCTAATTAGCTTAAGGTGAATTCAATTTCTCATTATTTAGAAAGTAAACCACTTCACATTTGTACGAAATACATAACAAGGTGAATGACTATTCTGGTTGTTGGAAGTAAACGCATTTAGAGTTTTAATGGTGCCTAGACTTGTTTGTTGTAATTAATATACTAATTAGTTTAGGTACAAATGTTACTTTCATGATTGTTGTACCTAAAAGAGTGTTTTGGAATAAAAGAGGAGCTTTGCAAACTAGAAAGGATGGGAGGGACACATTATTTTGGAATTCAACGATTTAATACCAATAAGAAATGCGAATCAAGATCAAGGACTCCATTTTTTGTTGGAATTGAAAAAATTCATGGTATAAATGGTTCTTGTACATTGTTTACACAATGAATATAGTTGATAATATCGACAAAAAAGATAATTTAATGGTCATTGTATAAACAATAGTCCTTGTAACTAAAAAAGGAGCCTGATTAGCATGACATGATTAGAATGTTTCATTATTAAGGAAATGAAACCAGTTAACATTAGTTTGAAATGCAAATGAAGATGAATGACTCATATGGTTGATGGAAGTAATCACATTTATAGTTGTAATGGAGTGTAGACTTGGTTCTTTTTAATTAACATACTGTGCAGTTTTGCAACAAATGTTAATTTTTTGATTACTGTATCAAAGCATGTGTTTGAAAACAAAAGAAGAGCCTTGCTAGCCAAAAATGATGTGGTGAACTCTTTGTTTTGGAATTCAGCCAATTAATATCAATAAGAAATCTTAATCGAGATTAAGGACACCATTGTTTGTTGGAATTCAATCAATTCATGGTATAGATGGTTCATGGACATTGTTTTTACAATGAATATAGTTTTTAATAATCACACAAAAGACAATTTCATGATCATTGCATTCAAAATATTCTTTGGAACAAAAAGGGGAACCTAATTAGCTTAAGTTGAATTCAATTTCTCATTATTTAGAAAGTAAACCAGTTCACATTAGTATGAAATACACAACAAGTTGAATTACTTTTCTGGTTGTTGGAAGTAAACGCATTTTGTGTTTTAATGGTACGTCAACCTGTTTGTTGTAATTAATATACTAGTTATTTTAGGTACAAATGTTAATTTCATGATTGTTGTACCAAAAAGTGTTATTGGAACCAAAAGAGGAGATTTGCTAACCAGAAAGGATGGGAGTGACACATTATTTTGGAATTTAACCATTTAATACCAATAAGAAATGCCAATCAACATTAAGGACTCCAATTTTCGTTGGAATTGAATGAATTCATGGTATAAATGGTTCTTGTACATTGTTTACACAATGAATATAGTTGATAATAGGGAAACAAAAGATAATTTAATGGTCATTGTATAAACAATAGTCCTTGTAACTAAAAAAGGAGCCTGATTAGCATGACATGATTAGAATGTCTCATTATTAAGGAAATGAAACTAGTTAACATTAGTTTGAAATGCAAACGAAGATGAATGACACATATGGTTGATGGAAGTAATCACATTTATAGTTGTAATGGAGTGTAGACTTGGTTCTTTTTAATTAACATACTGTGCAGTTTAGCAACAAATGTTAATTTTTTTATTACTGTATCAAAGCATGTGTTTGGAAACAAAAGAAGAGCCTTGCTAGCCAAAAATGATGTGGTGGACTCTTTGTTTTGGAATTCAGCCAATTAATATCAATAAGAAATCTTAATCAAGATTAAGGACACCATTGTTTGCTGGAATTGAATGAATTCATGGTATAGATGGTTCATAGACATTGTTTTTACAATGAATATAGTTTTTAATAATGACACAAAAGACAATTTCAAGATCATTGCATTAAAAATATTCTTTGGAACGAAAAGAGGAACCTAATTAGCTTAAGGTGAATTCAATTTCTCATTATTTAGAAAGTAAACCACTTCACATGAGTATGAAATACACAACAAGGTGAATGACTATTCTGGTTGTTGGAAGTAAACACATTTAGAGTTTTAAGGGTACGTTGTCTTGTTTGTTGTAAATAATGTACTAGTTATTTTATGTCCAAATAGTAATTTCATGATTGTTGCACCAAAAAGAATGTTTGGAACAAAAAGAGGAGCTCTGCTAACTAGAAAGGATGGGAGTGACACATTATTTTGGAATTCAACCATCTAGTACCAATAACAAATGCCCATCAAGATTAAGGACTCCATTTTTTGTTGGAATTGAATAAATTCATGGTACAAATGGTTCTTGTACATTGTTTACTCATTGAATATAGTTGATAATAGGGACACAAAAGATAATTTCATGGTCATTGTATGAACAATAGTCCTTGTAATTAAAAAAGGAGCCGAATTAGCATGACATGATTAGAATGTCTCATTATTACAGAAATTAAACCAGTTAACATTAGTTTGAAATACAAACGAAGATGAAAGACACATATGGTTGACGAAACTAATAATCAGATTTATAGTTTTAATGGAGTGTAGACTTGGTTTTTTTTAATTAATATATTAAGCAGTTTATCCATAAATCTTAATTTTATGATCACTGTATCAAAGCGTGTGGTTGGAACCAAAAGAAGAGCCTTACTAACCATAAATGATGGGGTGGACTCTTTCTTTTGGAATTCAACCAATTAATATCAATAAAAAATGTTTATCAAGATTAAGGACACCATTGTTCGTTGGAATTGGATGAATTCATGGTATAGATGGTTCATGGACATTGTTTTCACAATGAATATAGTTGTTAATAATGACACAAAAGACAAATTCATGATCATTGTATTAAAAATATTCCTTGGAACAAAAAGACGAACCTAATTAGCTTAAGGTGAATTCAATTTCTCATTATTTAGAAAGTAAACCACTTCACATTTGTACGAAATACACAACAAGGTGAATGACTATTTTGGTTGTTGGAAGTAAACACATGTAGAGTTTTAATGCTGCGTAGACTTGTTTGTTGCAATTAATATACTAGTTATTTTAGGTAGAAATGTTAATTTCATGATTGTTGTACCAAAAATAGTGTTTGGAGCAAAAGGAGGAGCTTTGCTAACCAGAAAGAATGGGAGTTACACATTATTCTGGAATTGAACCATTTAATACCAATAAGAAATGCGAATCAAGATCAAGGACTCCATTTTTTGTTGGAATTGAATAAATTCATGGTACAAATGGTTCTTGTACATTGTTTACACAATGAATATAGTTGATAATAAGGACACAAAAGATAATTTCATGGTCATTGCATTAACAATAGTCCTTGAAACTAAAAAAGGAGCCTGATTAGCATGACATGATTAGAATGTCTCATTATTAAGGAAATTAAAGCAGTTAACATTAGTTTGAAATGCAAAGTAAGATGAATGATTGATGTGGTTGACGGAAGTAATCACATTTATAGTCTTAATGCTGCGTAGACTTGGTTTTTTTTAATTGATATACTGTGCAGTTCAGCAACAAATGTTAATTTTATGATCACTGTATCAAAGCGTGTTTTTGGAAACAAAAGAAGAGCCTTACTAGCCAAAAATGATGCGGTGGAATCTTTGTTTTGGAATTCAGCCAATTAATATCAATAAGAAATATTAATCAAGATTAAGGATACCATTGTTTGTTGGAATTGAATGAATTCATAGTATAAATGGTTCATGGACATTGTTTTCACAATGAATATGGTTATTAATAATGACACAAAAGACAATTTCATGATCATTGCATTAAAAATATTCTTTGGAACAAAAAGACGTACTTAATTGGCTTAGGGTGAATTCAATTTCTCATTATTTAGAAAGTAAACCACTTCACATTAGTATGAAATACACCATAAGGTGATAACTGTTCTGGTTGTTGGAAGTAAAGACATTTAGAATTTTAATGGTGTGTAGACTTGTTTGCTGTAATTAATATACTAGTTATTTTAGGTACAAATGTTAAGTTAATGATTGTTGTACCAAAAAGTGTGTTTGGAACCAAAAGAGGAGATTCGTGGACATTGTTTTCATAATGAATATTGTTGTTAATAATGACATAAAAGACAATTTCATGATCATTGCATTAAAAATATTCTTTGGAACAAAAAGAGGAACCTAATTAGCTTAAGGTGAATTCAATTTCTCAATATTTAGAAAGTAAACCACATCACATTAGTACGAAATACAACACAAGGTGAATGACTATTCTGGTTGTTGGAAGTAAACGCATTTAGAGTTTTAATGGTGCGTAGACTTGTTTGTTGTAATTAATATACTAGTTATTTAATGTACCAATGTTAATTTCATGATTGTTGTCCCAAAAAGAGTGTTTGGAACCAAAAGAGGATATTTGCTAACTAGAAAGGATGGGAGTGACACATTATTTTGGAATTCAACCATTTAATACCAATAAGAAATGTCAATCAAGATCAAGGACTCCATTTTTTGATGGAATTGAATAAATTCATGGTATAAATTGTTATTGTACCTTGTTTACACAATGAATATAGTTGATAAGAGGGACACAAACGATAATTTCATGGTCATTGTATGAACAACAGTCCTTGTAACTTAAAAAGGTGCCTGATTAGCTTGACATGATTAGAATGTCTCATTATTAAGGAAATTAAACTAGTTAACATTAGTTTGAAATGCAAATGAAGATGAATGACTCGTATACTTAACGGAAGTAATCACATTTATAGTTGTAATGGAGTCTAGACTTGGTTTTGTTTAATTAATATACTGAGCAGTTTAGCAACAAATGTTAATTTTATGATCACTGTATCAAAGCGTGTGATTGGAACCAAAAGAAAAGCCTTGCTAACCAAAAATGATGGGGTTGACGCTTTGTTTTGGATTTCAGCCAACTAATATCAATAAGAAATGTTAATAAAGATTAAAGACACCATTGTTTATTGGAATTGAATGAATTCATTTTATAAATGATTCATGGACATTGTTTTCACAATGAATATAGTTGTTAATAATGACACAAAAAACAATTTCATGATCATTGCATTAAAAATATTCTTTGGAACAAAAGACGAACCTAATTAGCTTAAGGTGAATTCAATTTCTCATTATTTAGAAAGTAAACCACTTCACATTTGTACGAAATACACCATAAGGTGAATGAATGTTCTGGTTTTTGGAAGTAAACACATTTTGAGTTTTAATGGTGCGTAGACTTACTTGTTGTAATTAATAGACTTATTAGTTTAGGTACAAATGTTAATTTCATGATTGTTGTACCAAAAAGAGTGTTTGGAATCAAAGGAGGAGCTTTGCTAGCCAGAAAGGATGGGAGGGACACATTATTTTGGAATTCAATAAGAAATGTCAATCAAGATCAAGGACACACTTTTTTGTTGGAATTGAATAAATTCATGGTAAAAATGGTTCTTGTACATTGTCTATACAATGAATATAGTTGATAATAGGGACTCAAGATAATTTCATGGTCATTGTATGAACAATAGTCCTTGTAACTAAAAAAGGAGCCTGATTAGCATGACGTGATTAGAATGTCTCATTATTAAGAAAATTAAACCTGTTATCATTAGTTTGAAATGCAAACGAAGGTGAATGACTCATATAGTTGACGTAAGTAATTACATTTATAGTTTTACGGGTGTGTAGAATTGGTTTTTTTTAATTAATATAATGAGCAATTTAGCCACAAATGATAATTTTATTATCACTATATTAAAGGGGGTGTTTGGAAACTAAAGAAGAGCCTTACTGACCAGAAAGGATGGGGTGGACTCCTTATTTTAGGTACAAATGTTAATTTCATGATTGTTGTACCAAAAAGTGTTATTGGAACCAAAAGAGGAGATTTGCTAACCAGAAAGGATGGGAGTGACACATTATTTTGGAATTTAACCATTTAATACCAATAAGAAATGCCAATCAAGATCAAGGACTCCAATTTTTGTTGGAATTGAACGAATTCATGGCATAAATGGTTCTTGTACATTGTTTACACAATGAATATAGTTGATAATAGGGACACAAAAGATAATTTCGTGGTCATTATTTGAACAATAGTCCTTGTAACTAAAAAAGGAGCCTGATTAGCATGACATGATTAGAATGTCTCATTATTAGGGAAATGAAACCAGTTAACATTAGATTGAAATGCAAACGAAGATGAATGACTCTTATGGTTGATGAAAGTAATCACATTTATAGTTGTAATGGAGTGTAGACTTGGTTTTTTTTAATTAACATACTGTGCAGTTTAGCAACAAATGTTAATTTTATGATTACTGTATCAAAGCATGTGTTTGGAAACAAAAGAAGAGCCTTGCTAACCAAAAATGATATGGTGGACTCTTTGTTTCGGAATTCAGCCAATTAATATCAATAAGAAATCTTAATCAAGATTTAGGACACCATTGTTTGCTGGAATTGAATGAATTCATGGTATAGATGGTTCATAGACATTGTTTTTACAATGAATATAGTTTTTAATAATGACATAAAAGACAATTTCATGATCATTTCATTAAAAATATTCTTTGGAACAAAAGACGAACCTAATTAGCTTAAGGTGAATTCAATTTCTCATTATTTAGAAAGTAAACCACATCACATTAGTACAAAATACACCACAAGGTGAATGACTGTTCTTGTTGTTGAAAGTAAACACATTTAGAGTTTTAATGGTGCATAGACCTGTTTGTTGTAATTAATATACTTGTTAGTTTAGGTACAAATGTTAATTTCATGATTGTTGTTCCAAAAAGTGTGTTTGAAACTAAAAGAGGAGCTTTGCTTACCAGAAAGGATGGGAGGGACACATTATTTTGGATTTCAACATTTAATACCAATAAGAAATGCCAATCCAGATGAAAGACTCCAGTTTTTGTTGGAATGGAATAAATTCATGGTATAAATGGTTCTTGTACATTGTTGACACAATGAATATAGTTGATAATAGGGACACAAAATATAATTTCATGATCATGGTATGAACAATAGTCCTTCTAACTAAAAAAGGAGCTTGATTAGCATGACCTGATTAGAATGTCTCATTGTTAAGGAATTTAAACCAATTAACATTAGTTTGAAATGTAATTGAAGATGAATGACTCATATGGTTGACGGAAGTAATCGCATTTATAGTTTTAATGATGTGTAGACTTGGTTTTTTTTAATTGATATACTGTGCAGTTTAGCAACAAATGTTAATTTTATTATCACTCTATCAAAGCATGTGTTTGGATCCAAAAGAAGAGCCTTGCTAACCGGAAAGTATGATGTGGACTCTTTATTTTGGAATTCAGCCAATTAATATCAATAAGAAATGTTAATCAAGATTAAGGACACCATTGTTTGTTGGAATTGAATGAATTCATGGTATATATGGTTCATGGACATTGTTTTCACAATGAAAATAGTTGTTAATAATGACGAAAAATACAATTTCATGATCATTGCATTAAAAATATTCTTTACAACAAAAAGATGAACCTAATTAGCTTAAGGTGAATTCAATTTCTCATTATTTAGAAAGTAAACCAGTTCACATTAGTACGAAATACACAACAAGGTGAATGATTGTTCTGGTTGTTGGAAGTAAACACATTTAGAGTTTTAATGATGCGTAGACCTGTTTGTTGTAATTAATATACTGGTTAATTAAGGTAGAAATCTTAATTTCATGATTTTTGTACCAAAAGAGTGTTTGGAACAAAAAGATGAGCTTTGCTAACCAGAAAGGATGGGAGGGACACATTATTTTTTAATTCAACCATTTAATACCAATAGGAAATGCCAATCAAGATGAAGCACTCCATTTTTTGTTGGAATTGAATAAATTCATGGTATAAATGGTTCTTGTACATTGTTTACACAATGAATATTGTTGATAATAATGACACAAAAGATAATTTCATGGTCATTGTATGAACAATAGTCCATGTCACTAAAAAAGTAGCCTCATTAGCATGACGAGATTAGAATGTCTCATTATTAAGGAAATTAAATCTGTTAACATTAGATTGAAATGCCAACGAAGATGAATGACTCATATAATTGACGGAAGTAATCACGTTTATAGTTTTTATGGTGTGTAAAAATTGTTTTTTTTTAATTAATATACTATGTAGTTTAGCCACAAATGTTAATTTTATGATCACTGTATCAAAGGGTGTGTTTGGAACCAAAAGAAGAGCTTTACTAACCTGAAACGATAGGGTGCACTCTTTATTTTTGAATTCAGCCAATTAATATCAATAAGAAATGTTAATCAAGATTAAGGACGCCATTGTTTGTTGGAATTGAATGAATTCATGGTATAGATGGTTCGTGGACATTGTTTTCACAATGAATATGTTGTTAATAATGACACAAAAGACAATTTCATGATCATTGCATTAAAAATATTCTTTGGAACAAAAAGAGGAACCTAATTAGCTTAAGGTGAATTCAATTTCTCATTATTTAGAAAGTAAACCACTTCACATTAGTACGAAATGCACCATAAGGTGAATGACTGTTCTGGTTGTTGGAAGTAAACACATTTAGAGTTTTAATGGTACGTAAACTTGTTTGTTGTAATTAATATACTAGTTAGTTTAGGTACAAATGTTAATTTCATGATTGTTGTACCAAAAAGGGTGTTTGGAACAAAAAAAGGAGCTTTGCTAACTAGAAAGGATGGGAGGGACACATTATTTTTTAATTCAACCATTTAATACCAATAAGACATGCCAATCAAGATGAAGGACTCCATTTTTTGTTGGAATTGAATAAATTCATGGTATAAATGGTTCTTGTACATTGTTTACACAATGAATATTGTTGATAATAATGACACAAAAGATAATTTTATGGTCATTGTATGAACAATAGTCCATGTCACTAAAAAAGTAGCCTCATTAGCATGACGAGATTAGAATGTCTCATTATTAAGGAAATTAAATCTGTTAACATTAGATTGAAATGCCAACGAAGATGAATGACTCATATAGTTGACGGAAGTAATCACGTTTATAGTTTTTATGGTGTGTAGAATTGTTTTTTTTTAATTAATATACTGTGCAGTTTAGCCACAAATGTTAATTTTATGATCACTATATCAAAGGGTGTGTTTGGAACCAAAAGAAGAGCTTTACTAACCTGAAACGATAGGATACACTCTTTATTTTTGAATTCAGCCAATTAATATCAATAAGAAATGTTAATCAAGATTAAGGACGCCATTGTTTGTTGGAATTGAATGAATTCATGGTATAGATGGTTCATGGACATTGTTTTCACAATGAATATGTTGTTAATAATGACACAAAAGACAATTTCATGATCATTGCATTAAAAATATTCTTTGGAACAAAAAGAGGAACCTAATTAGCTTAAGGTGAATTCAATTTCTCATTATTTAGAAAGTAAACCACTTCACATTAGTACGAAATACACCATAAGGTGAATGACTGTTCTGGTTGTTGGAAGTAAACACATTTAGAGTTTTAATGGTACGTAAACTTGTTTGTTGTAATTAATATACTAGTTAGTTTAGGTACAAATGTTAATTTCATGATTGTTGTACCAAAAAGGGTGTTTGGAACAAAAAAAGGAGCTTTGCTAACTAGAAAGGATGGGAGGGACACATTATTTTTTAATTCAACCATTTAATACCAATAAGACATGCGAATCAAGATCAAGGACTCCATTTTTTGTTGGAATTGAATAAATTCATGGTATAAATGGTTCTTGTACATTGTTTACACGATGAATATATTTGATAATAGTGACACAAAAGATAATTTCATGGTCATTGTATGAACAAAAGTCCTTGTAACTAAAAAAAGAGCTTGATTAGCATGACATGATTAGAATGTCTCATTATTAAGGAAATTAAACTAGTTAACATTAGTTTGAAATGTAAATGAAGATGAATTACTTGTATGGTTGACGAAAATAATCACATTTATAGTTTTAATGCTGTGTAGACTTTGTTTTTTTAATTGATATACTGTAAAATTTAGCAACAAATGTTAATTTTATGATCACTGTATTAAAGCGTGTGTTTGGAACAAAATGAAGAGCCTTACTAACCAGAAATGATATGGTGGACTCTTTATTTTGGAATTCAGCCAATTAATATCAATAAGAAATGTTAATCAAGATTAAGGACACCATTGTTTGATAGATTTGAATGAATTCAAGGTATATATGGTTCTCAGACATTGTTTTCACAATGAATATAGTTGTTAATAATGACACAAAAGACAATTTCATGATCATTGCATTAAAAATATTCTTTGGAACAAAAAGACGAACCTAATTAGCTTAAGATGAATTCAATTTCTCATTATTTAGAAAGTAAACCACATCACATTAGTATGAAATACGCCACAAGGTGAATGACTATTCTGGTTATTGGAAGTAAACATATTTAGTGTTTTAATGGTACATAGACTTGTTTGTTGTAATTAATATACTAGTTATTTTAGGCACCAACGTTAATTCCATGATTGTTTTACCAAAAAGTGTGTTTGGAACCAAAATAGGAGATTTGCTAACCAGAAAGGATGGGAGTGACATATTATTTTGGAATTCAACCATTTAATACCAATAAGAAATGCCAATCAAGATGAAGGACTCCATTTTTTGTTGGAATTGAATAAATTCATGGTATAAATGGTTCTTGTACATTGTTTACATAATGAATATTGTTGATAATAGTGACACAAAAGATAATTTCATTGTCATTGTATGAACAATAGTCCTTGTCACTATCAAAGTAGCCTGATTAGCATGACGTGATTAGAATGTCTCATTATTAAGGAAATTAAATCTGTTAACATTAGTTTGAAATGCTAACGAAGATGAATGACTCATATAGTTGACGGAAGTAATCACGTTTATAGTTTTTATGGTGTGTAGAATTGTTTTTTTTTTAATTAATATACTGTGCAGTTTAGCCACAAATGTTAATTTTATGATCATTGTATCAAAGGGTGTGTTTGGGACCAAAAGAAGAGCCTTACTAACCAAAAACGATGGGGTGCACTCTTTATTTTGGAATTCAGCCAATTAATATCAATAAGAAATGTTAATCAAGATTAAGGACGCCATTTTTGTTGAAATTGAATGAATTCATGGTATAGATGGTTTATGGACATTGTTTTCACAATGAATATAGTTGTTAATAATGACGCAAAAGACAATTTCATAATCATTGCATTAAAAATATTCTTTGGAACAAAAGACGAACCTAATTAGCTGAAGGTGAATTCAATTTCTCATTATTTAGAAAGTAAACCACATCACATTAGTACGAAATACACCATAAGGTGAATGACTGTTCTGGTTGTTAGAAGTAAACACATTTAGAGTTTTAATGGTGCATAGACCTGTTTGTTGTAATTAATATACTTGTTAGTTTAGGTACAAATGTTAATTTCATGATTGTTGCTCCAAAAAGTGAGTTTGGAACCAAAAAAGGAGCTTTGCTAACCAGAAAGGATGGGAGGGACACATTATTTTTTAATTCAACCATTTAATACCAATAAGACATGCCAATCAAGATGAAGGACTCCATTTTTTGTTAGAATTGAATAAATTCATGGTATAAATGGTTCTTGTACATTGTTTACACGATGAATATAGTTGATAATAGTGATACAAAAGATAATTTCATGGTCATTGTATGAACAAAAGTCCTTGTAACTAAAAAAAGAGCTTGATTAGCATGACATGATTAGAATGTCTCATTATTAAGGAAATTAAACTAGTTAACATTAGTTTGAAATGTAAATGAAGATGAATTACTTGTATGGTTGACGAAAATAATCACATTTATAGTTTTAATGCTGTGTAGAATTTGTTTTTTTAATTGATATACTATACAGTTTAGCAACAAATGTTAATTTTATGATCACTGTATCAAAGCATGTGTTTGGAACAAAATGAAGAGCCTTACTAACCAGAAATGATAGGGTGGACTCTTTATTTTGGAATTCAGCCAATTAATATCAATAAGAAATGTTAATCAAGATTAAGGACACCATTGTTTGTTAGAATTGAATGAATTCAAGGTATATATGGTTCTCAGACATTGTTTTCACAATGAATATAGTTGTTAATAATGACACAAAAGACAATTTCATGATCATTGCAGTAAAAATATTCTTTGGAACAAAAAGACGAACCTAATTAGCTTAAGATGAATTCAATTTCTCATTATTTAGAAAGTAAACCACATCACATTAGTACGAAATACGCCACAAGGTGAATGACTATTCTGGTTATTGGAAGTAAACACATTTAGTGTTTTAATGGTACATAGACTTGTTTGTTGTAATTAATATACTAGTTATTTTAGGCACCAACGTTAATTCCATGATTGTTTTACCAAAAAGTGTGTTTCGAACCAAAAGAGGAGATTTGCTAACCAGAAAGGATGGGATGGACACATTATTTTGGATTTCAACATTTAATACCAAGAAGAAATGCCAATCAAGATGAAAGACGCCAGTTTTTGTTGGAATGGAATAAATTCATGGTATAAATGGTTCTTGTACATTATTGACACAATGAATATAGTTGATAATAGGGACACAAAATATAATTTCATGATCATTGTATGAACAATAGTCCTTGTAACTAAAAAAGGAGCCTGATTAGCATGACCTAATTAGAATGTCTCATTTTTAAGGAATTTAAACCAGTTAACATTAGTTTGAAATGCAAATGAAGATGAATGACTCATATGGTTGACAGAAGTATTCACATTTATAGTTTTAATGATGTGTAGACATGGTTTTTTTTAATTCATATACTGTGTAGTTTAGTAACAAATGTTAATTTTATTATCACTGTATCAAAGCATGTGTTTGGAACCAAAAGAAGAGCCTTGCTAATCGGAAAGGATGGCGTGGACTCTTTATTTTGGAATTCAGCCAATTAATATCAATAAGAAATGTTAATCAAGATTAAGGACACCATTGTTTGTTAGAATTGAATGAATTCAAGGTATATATGGTTCTCGGACATTGTTTTCACAATGAATATAGTTGTTAATAATGACGAAAAATACAATTTCATGATCATTGCTTTAAAAATATTCTTTGGAACAAAAAGACGAACCTAATTAGCTTAAGGTGAATTCAATTTCTCATTATTTAGAATGTAAACCAGTTCACATTAGTACGAAATACACAACAAGGTGAATGACTGTTCTGGTTGTTCGAAGTAAACACATTTAGAGTTTTAATGATGCGTAGACCTGTTTGTTGTAATTAATATACTGGTTAATTAAGGTAGAAATCTTAATTTCATGATTTTTGTACCAAAAAGAATATTTGGAACAAAAAGAGGAGCTTTGCTAACCAGAAAGGATGGGAGGGACACATTAGTTTTTAATTCAACCATTTAATACCAATAAGAAATGCCAATCAAGATGAAGGACTCCATTTTTTGTTGGAATTGAATAAATTCATGGTATAAATGGTTCTTGTACATTGTTTACACAATGAATATTGTTGATAATAGTGACACAAAAGATAATTTCATTGTCATTGTATTAACAATAGTCCTTGTCACTAACAAAGTAGCCTGATTAGCATGACGTGATTAGAATGTCACATTATTAAGGAAATTAAATCTGTTAACATTAGTTTGAAATGCTAACAAAGATGAATGACTCATATAGTTGACGGAAGAAATCACGCTTACAGTTTTTATGGTGTGTAGAATTGTTTTTTTTTTAATTAATATACTGTGCAGTTTAGCCACAAATGTTAATTTTATGATCATTGTATCAAAGGGTGTGTTTGGGACCAAAAAAAGAGCCTTACTAACCTGAAACGATGGGGTGCACTCTTTATTTTGGAATTCAGCCAATTAATATCAATAAGAAATGTTAATCAAGATTAAGGACGCCATTGTTTCTTGGAATTGAATGAATTCATGGTATAGATGGTTCATGGACATTGTTTTCACAATGAATATGTTGTTAATAATGACACAAAAGACAATTTCATGATCATTGCATTAAAAATATTCTTTGGAACAAAAAGAGGAACCTAATTAGCTTAAGGTGAATTCAATTTCTCATTATTTACAAAGTAAACCACATCACATTAGTACGAAATACACCACAAGGTGAATGATTGTTCTGGTTGTTGGAAGTAAACACATTTAGAGTTTTAATGGTGCGTAAACTTGTTTGTTGTAATTAATATACTAGTTAGTTTAGGTACAAATGTTAATTTCATGCTTGTTGTACCAAAAAGAGTGTTTGGAACAAAAAAAGAAGCTTTGCTAACCAGAAAGGATGGGAGGGACACATTATTTTTTAATTCAACCATTTAATACCAATAAGAAATGTCAATCAAGATAAAGGACTCCATTTTTTGTTGGAATTGAATAAATTCATGGTATAAATGGTTCTTGTACATTGTTTACACAATGAAAATTTGTTGATAATAGTGAGACAAAAGATAATTTCATGGTCATTGTATGAACAATAGTCCATGTCACTAAACAAGTAGCCTGATTAGCATGACGTGATTAGAATGTCTCATTATTAAGGAAATTAAATCTGTTAACATTAGTTTGAAATGCTAACGATGATTAATGACTCATATAGTTGACAGAAGTAATCACGTTTATAGTTTTTATGGTGTGTAGAATTATTTTTTTTAATCAATATACTGTGCAGTTTAGCCACAAATATTAATTTTATGATCACTGTATCAAAGGGTGTGTTTGGAACCAAAAGAATAGCCTTACTAACCTGAAACGATAGGGTGCACTCTTTATTTTTGAATTCAGCCAATTAATATCAATAAGAAATGTTAATCAAGATTACGGACGCCATTGTTTGTTGGAATTGAATGAATTCATGGTATAGATAGTTCATGGACATTGTTTTCACAATGAATATGTTGTTAATAATGACACAAAAGACAATTTCATGATCATTGCATTAAAAATATTCTTTGGAAAAAAAAGATGAACCTAATTAGCTTAAGTTGAATTCAATTTTTTAGAAAGTAAACCACATCACATTAGTATGAAATACACCACAAGGTGAATGACTGTTCTGGTTATTGGAAGTAAACACATTTAGAGTTTTAATGGTGCGTAAACTTGTTTGTTGTAATTAATATACTAGTTAGTTTAGGTAAAAATGTTAATTTCATGATTGTTGTACCAAATAGAGTGTTTGGAACAAAAAAAGGAGCTTTGCTAACCAGAAAGGATGGGAGAGACACATTATTTTTTAATTCAACCATTTAATACCAATAAGAAATGCCAATCAAGTTGAAGGACTCCATTTTTTGTTGGAATTGAATAAATTCATGGTATAAATGGTTCTTGTACATTGTTTACACAATGAATATAGTTGATAATAGTGACACAAAAGATAATTTCATGGTCATTGTATGAACAATAGTCATTGTAACTAAAAAAGGAGCTTGATTAGCATGACCTGATTAGAATGTCTCATTATTAAGGAAATTAAACTAGTTAACATTAGTTTGAAATATAAATGAAGATGAATGACTCGTATGGTTGACGGAAATAATCACATTTATAGTTTTAATGCTGCATAGACTTTGTTTTTTTTTTTAATTGATATACTGTGCAGTTTAGCAACAAATATTACTTTTATGATCACTGTATCAAAGCGTGTGTTTGGAACAAAATGAAGAGCCTTACTAACTAGAAATGATAGGGTGGACTCTTTCTTTTGGAATTCAGCCAATTAATATCAATAAGAAATGTTAATCAAGATTAAGGACACTATTGTTTGTTGGAATTGAATGAATTCATGGTATATATGGTTCTTGGACATTGTTTTCACAATGAATTTAGTTGTTAATAATGACACAAAAGACAATTTCATGATCATTGCATTAAAAATATTCTTTGGAACAAAAAGATGAAACTAATTAGCTTAAGGTGAATTCAATTTCTCATTATTTAGAAAGTAAACCACATCACATTAGTACGAAATACACCATAAGGTGAATAACTATTCTGGTTGTTAGAAGTAAACACATTTAGAGTTTTAAAGGTATGTAGACTTGTTTGTTGTAATTAATATACTAGTTATTTTAGGTACAAATGTTAATTTCATGATTGTTGTACCAAAAAGAGTGTTTGGAACCAAAAGAGGAGATTTGCTAACTAGAAAGGATGGGAGTGATACATTATTTTGGAATTCAACCATTTAATACCAATAAGAAATTCCAATCAAGATCAAGGACTCCATTTTTTGTTGGAATTGAATAAATTCATGGTCTAAATGGTTCTTGTACATTGCTTACACAATGAATATAGTTGATAAATGGGACACAAAAGATAATTTCATGGTCATTGTATGAACAATAGTCCTTGTTACTAAAAAACTAGCCTGATTAACATGACGTGATTAGAATGTCTCATTATTAAGGAAATTAAACCTGTTAACATTAGTTTGAATGACTCATATAGTTAACGGAAGTAATCACGTTTATAGTTTTTATGGTGTGTAGAATTGTTTTTTTTAATTAGTATACTGTGCAGGTTAGCCACAAATGTAAATTTTATGATCACTGTATCAAAGGGTGTGTTTGGAACCAAAAGAAGAGCCTTACTAACTTGAAATGATGGGATGCACTCTTTATTTTGGAATTCAGCCAATTAATATCAATAAGAAATGTTAATCAAGATTAAGGACAGCATTGTTTGTTGGAATTGAATGAATTCATAGTATGGATGGTTCATGGACATTGTTTTCACAATGAATGTAGTTGTTAATAATCTCACAAAAGACAATTTCATGATTGTTGCATTAAAAATATTCTTTGGAACAACAAGACGAACCTAATCAGCTTAAGGTGAATTCAATTTCTAATTATTTAGAAAGTAAACCACATCACATTAGTACGAAATACACAACAAGGTGAAGGACTGTTCAGGTTGTTGGAAGTAAACACATTTAGAGTTTTAATGGTGCGTAAACTTATTTGTTGTAATTAATATACTAGTTAATTTAGGTACAAATGTTAATTTCATGATTGTTGTACCAAAAAGAGTGTTTCAAACCAAAAGAGGAGCTTTGCTAACCAGAAAGGATGGAAGGGACACATTATTTTGGATTTCAACCATTTAATACCAAAGAAATTCCAATCAAGATCAAAGACTCCATTTTTTGTTGGAATTGAATAAATTCATGGTATAAACGGTTCTTGTACATTGTTTACCCAATGAATATAGTTGATAATAGGAACACAAAAGATAATTTCATGGTCATTGTATGAACAATTGTCCTTGTAACTAAAAAAGGAGCCTAATTAGCATGACATAATTAGAATGTCTCATTATTAAGGAAATTAAACCAGTGAACATTAGTTTGAAATGCAAAGGAAGATGAATGACTCATATGGTTGACGGAAGTAATCACATTTAAAGTTTTAATGCTGCGTAGACTTGGTTTTTTTTAATTGATATACTGTGCAGTTTAGGAACAAATGTTAATTTTATGATCACTGTATCAAAGCGTATGTTTGCAACCAAAAGAAGAGCTTCACTAACCAAAAATGATGGGGAGGACTCTTTGTTTTGGAATTCAGCCAATTAATATCAATGAGAAATGTTAATCAAGATTAAGGACACCATTGTTTGTTGGTATTGAATGAATTCATGATATAGATGGTTCATCGACATTGTTTTCACAATGAATATAGTGGTTAATAATGACGAAAAAGACAATTTCATGATCGTTGCATTAAAAATATTCTTTGGAACAAAAAGGGGAACCTAATCAAATTAAGGTGAATTCAATTTCTCATTATTTAGAAAGTAAGCCACTTCACATTAATAAGAAATGCACAACAAGGTGAATGACTGTTCTGGTCATTGGAAGTAAACGCATTTAGAGTTTTAATGGTGCGTAGACTTGTTTGTTGTAATTAATATACTAGTTAGTTTAGGTACAAATGTTAATTTCATGATTGTTGTACTAAAAAGAGTGTTCGAACCAAAAGAGGAGCTTCACTAAACAGAAATGATGGGAGGGAGACATTATTTTGGAATTCAACTATTTAATACCAATAAGAAATGTAATTTAGGATCAAGGACACTCTTTTTTGTTGTAATTGAATAAATTCATTGTAAAAATGGTTCTTGTACATTGTCTATACAATGAATATATTTGATAATAGGGACACAAGATAATTTTATGGCCATTGTATAAACAATAGTCCTTGTAACTAAAAAAGGAACATGATTAACATGACGTGAGTAGAATGTCTCTTTATTAAGGAAATTAAACCTGTTATCATTAGTTTGAAATGCAAACAAAGATGAATGACTCATATAGTTGACGGAAGTAATCACATTTATAGTTTTAATGGTATGTAGAATTGGTTTTTTTTAATTAATATACTGAGCAGTTTAGTCACAAATGATAATTTTATGATCACTGTATCAAAGGGTATGTTTGGATTCAAAAGTAGAGCCTTACTAACCAGAAAGGATGGGGTGGACTCTTTATTTTGGAATTCAGCCAATTAATATCAATAAGAAATGTTAATTAAGATTAAGGACACCATTGTTTGTTGGAATTGAATGAATTCATAGAATATATGGTTCATCGACATTGTTTTCACAGTGAATATGTTGTTAATAATGTTGACCATAAGGACCACTCCAACTGAATAGCGCGGTTATTGGATGAATCGCATGTGTCCTTCTAATCGTTGAAGCAGAGGCCTCTGACAGGCCTATATACTCCACTTTCCCTTCCTCAACTAGTTTCTTTAGTTCACCCATCTATATCACACCGGAGAACATTGCTAGATTTTAATAGCATGATAAAATAAAGCTTCAAACAACTCAACAATCTCGATATATTCACGACAAGCATTTCATTTTATTCTTGTCATATATATATATATATATATATAGCTAAAAGTTAGTCATTTTAATCTAATTAGAGAAATATAAACTATGGTATACTAGAACACCTGCTAAAATAGGTACAAAACCAGACAAACATTGGATCTGAGTGCAGCATTAATTGGCTCGAATATGGACAAGTTTTGATTGAGAAAACAAAAACAAAAAGCACAAACCGTGACTTCAATGGGAACGGTAGTATCAATACGATGCTGTTAATAAAGATCAATATGATCAACTTCAAGCCGCTTCAAGCTGGCCTCACAAGCAGCTCTCACATGAGCAGGATCCCCACGCACCTCTATCTTACCATCCGCGACTTTTATCCCGAATTTTGTGGCTAATTGAACTTTCTCCCTCAATCCTCCTTTCAATGACTGCAGTTACAGCACTAACATTCTCTCTCTTTTTTTAATATGTTATAAAGAAGACATCATTGTTTCATTAAAATATTAAGAAACCAACCAACTAGACTTAGGCAAGTGAAATCGAGAGCAGTTCAAAAGCTCGAACAAATCTCTCAAAATTCTCTTAGTAACCGTTTGTTGGTTGCAAGGCGATTAATTTGATTATACGAGGATTCGAATTTATTGTAGTCAAATGATAATTATGAAATAAAATCTTCAATAATAAAATTACACTAAAATTAAAATATAGGGTAACTTTTCAATAAGGATTTCATTTGTGAAAGGGCCGTACATGTCAGAGGTATCAAGAAAAGTGATGCCGCTGTTGATTGCGTGGTGAATGAGAGCGATCATGTCAGCTTCAGGCTTGGGCGGACCGTAGAAGGTGGACATACTCATGCACCCTAAACCCTGCCCTGGCACCTCTAGCCCTTGTGAGCCTAGTTTGATCTTCCTCACGGATGCCATATTTTGCCAGTTTGTCACGTCTTCTTCTTTCACAGAAACTAGGGTTCCACTATTTATTGACCATTCTACCAAAATTTCATATTATTTTTTTTAAAAAAAAATTATATTTATCCTATTCTAATATAAACAGTCGGATTTAGTAAATTAATCAATAAAGTTATTGACAATAGATTCTATAAATTGTAAGACAACGGCTCCCTCTTTTTCGATTAGGTAAGGCTCCATTAGTTATATATGGAAATTAGTAGATGTATCTTATACTTGGCATAGAGATGTTTGGATAAATATCATTTTGAATTTTAATTTCTTTTTGAGTCAAATCATTTTTTGAAATTAAGAGATAACAATGTTAAGAGATTTATTGATAATAAGGTACATAAATAGTAAGATAACATCTCTTACTTTCCCTTATTAGTCACATATGAGATAATAATGTTAACAATTACTAAAAAGCTTTTCTAACTTATCATCAAATTATTATCTTTGTTAAAATTGATAATTTTTCATTAATAAAATTGCATAATAAAAAATTAAAAGAATTATTTATCCAAATAAAAGTAATATTTCATGATTAAATTAACTTTATATAAGATTAGTAGAGGTGTCATATAACAAGTTAGTATAATATTATTTTAAAATTTAATTATTTTTTGAGTTAGATTTTTTTTTTCCAAAATTTGAATTACTTATTTAGTTAGATCATTTTTTGAGATTTGAATTGTTTTTAGATTAGATCAGATATATCCATTAGCTAAATCAAATATATGAAAAGTGGTGTGATGTATGTTTTCTTTTGTTCTTTTTTTCTTTTCTATGAATAAATAAAATGTTTTGTTAAGGTAGAAAATTTTCTTTTCTTTTTCTAAATCTTTTCTCTTTAATAGGAGAAAAGATTTGAAAATTTTTTCTAAATCATCAATTCGAACAAATTTTTATATTTTCTTTTCAAAAAATATTATAATTATTCTATTCTAATATATATGGTCAAATTTGGTAAATTAATAAAGAAATTTATTGATAGCAGACTACATAAATAGTAATATAACATCTCTCACTTTCCCTCATTAGCCATACATGAGATAATAGTGTTTGAAATTATGAAATGTTTTTTGACTTATTATCAAACTATTATCTTTGTTGAAGTTGATAATTTTTCATTAATAAATTACTTCATAAAAATTAAAAGAATTATTTACCTCAATAAAAATGATATTTCTTAATAAGTTATTTTTTTTATATTTGGTATTACTCTATATAAGATTAGTAGAGACATTGCATAACAATTTAGTATAAGATTATTTTAAATTTTAATTATTGTTTGAGTTAGATTTTTTTTCAAAATTCTAATTACTTGTTTAGTTAGATCATTTTTTGAGATTTGAATCATTTTTAGGTTAGATTAGATATATCCATTGGCTAATTCACATATAGGAAAAGTAGTGCAACGTATGGTTTATTTTGTTCTCTTTTTCTTATTTTTGGGAATAAATAAAATGTTTTGTTGAAGGAGAATTTTTTCTTTTCTTTTTCTAAATCTTTTCTCTTTAATAGGAGAAGTTTTGAAAAATTTTCTAAACCAACAATTCAACCAAAATTTCTTTTATATATATATATATAAGAAGTTGTAATTATCCTACCTTAATATAGACAATTGAATTTGGTAAATTAATAAAGAAAACTCCATTTGGTATACATGTGATTAGTATAGGTGTCACCTCAGACATATTCAAACATAATCATTTCAAATTTTATTAGCATTATGATTATTATTATTTTGGTTAGAACATTTTTTGGGGTTTAAAATCATTTTTAGGTTAGATCAAATAAATTAGTTAGCTAAATCAAATATGTGAAAAGTGGTGCGATGAATATTTTTCTTTTATTTTTTTAATAAATAAAAATGTTGTTAAATGAGAAATTTTTCTTTGTTTTAATAAAAGAACTCTATCACTCTTCCACATCATAAATAAAATGAATGAAAATTTTATTAACACAAATTTCTAATTTTACTTATTTAAAAAGTGAGTTAAGTTAATTTAATATTATGCATAAAAAAAATAAAATTTTTAATTGAATCTAACTAACTAAAAATGAATGTGCAGTACAAAGTCAGTGTGACAAGCACCCTAATTAATATACACCTAGAAATTTTAAATGAAAAATATTTGGACCATGATGGAATTACAAAATTAACAAAGCCTATTAAAGGACAATTTGAAAAGCCCTTTTCTCTTTCTTTTAAGCATACGAACAAGAGTTTTACACAAAAGAAACATGCAAGTAATTATTATTTTCAATTAGATATGCGCGTCGCATCCTTATATAAGAAAATCTCCACGGTTCCTTTCTGGGCTACTTGTTTAATCTTTTTTCGTTCATTGATCCGATTCTTCAATCGTGCAGAGATTCTCGAGATTGGCGGGTGAAATTTTGAAAATGCTTTCGTATATGTTTCCAAAAAGGATTTGCCAGCACTTAGGTCCTGGAAAATATGTCTAGAAATCTTGGCTCCAATTTTCCTCTGGACAAGAATTTCCACCAAAGAAGCTTCCCGCAGATGAATTAATTCAAACTCCGCCAGCTGAAGCTCTTTGTATCAAAGTTGATTTGTGCCAGTTGAATCTTCAAAAATTGAACACTCTCCTTTTGCTCGTTTCTTATTCAAAAATATTTCCTTGTTCGGAGCAATATTATTGCCAGAAAATACCTATCGAAAAGGTTAATAGCATAATGGAATTAATACAAAAAAAAAAAAAACTCGTAACTCAGGAGCCAAACTTCCTGTCATACTATTTTAAACGTACCATATGGACACAAAATTGAAACTTACCGTATGGAGACAAAATGAATATTGAGCTCATCAATTCATCTTGCCGTGCAAGGCATATAAAAGAGAATAAACACATCAAAGCTCGAATAATCCACTTGCCGTAGCCAAGAAAATGCCCAACAGCTCATAGCTTATATGGCAACAATATAACGACATACTTATCAGGAGCAATTACTAGAGAATTTTCGACAACTCGAAAATTGGATTTTTCGATGACATGATAACGAAAGGCTAACGGGCTGAGCTCCTTACGTATAGCACCATATTGAAAGGTCTGTGTAAGATTGGTAATCATAGAGGAGCTCTTCAGTTCTTCAAGTTTATGGACGAAAGGGGTTGTGAGCCAGATCTGGTGGCGTATAGCACAATCATTGACCATCTTTGAAAGGATAGGCTGGTAAATGTGGCCTTGAATCTCTTCTCTGAAATGTTGGCTAAAGGAATTTCACCGGATGTTCTCACGTACAGCTCCTTAATCTTCGGTCTTTGCAAGTTGGCCCAATGGAAGGAAGTTACAACGTTGCTCGAAGAAATGAAATGGCTACTAAGAACGTTGTGCCAAATGTAGTGACCGTTTTGATCAATGCAATTTGCAAAGAAGGAAAGATTTTAGAGGCCCAACAGGCATTTGAAAGGGTGTCTCGTAATGGTATTGAGCCCAATACTTGTAATTATAATACATTGATGGATGGATATTGTTCAACAAATCAAATTCATAAGGCTAGAAGCATGTTAAGATGTTTTTAGTTATAATATGATGATTAATGGCTACTGCAAGCATCGCAAAATCCATGTTGCAAACGGATATTTTGCTGAAATGTGTCATAAAGAATTGGTTCCTGATGTTGTCAAACTGTTGTGGAAACGAGGGCCCAATACTGCAGAGATTTCCAAGTAAAGCGCAATAAACTTGTAAATTTGATACGGTATCTCAATTCAAAACAAGGCTTGGGTTTATGGGTCTCCTTCCGATGTGATATTTATTAACCACACAATTCACACATTTACACTTACACAATCTCTTGCTTAAGTGTGAATCCCTTTCGTTGAACACGCCAAGAGCATATTATCACTTTTCCAAGTCTTTTATTCTTATTCAGTGTAATCTAAATCTTCCTTCCTTCTGGGTTATTTAGCCACACAATTCTCAAAGTGTGAATTTCTTTCATTGAACATTGTTTCTACCAAGTCTTTATTTCTGATGAGTATAATCTAACTCTTACTTCCTTATGGGGGTAGCAGCCATAGAAAACATGCACTATTCATACTCATCCCTTGTCAAATTATCGACTCTAATACCACTTGTTAGAAAAATGCAAGAGTCCAAGATTAGGGAGATTTTCAAGCAAGTTTGACTAAGTAATAAACTCACAAGTTTGATATCACATCTCCACTCAAAATCTTAAACCTTGGGTTTATGGGTCCTTCCCACTTACATATTGCTTACTTGTTCTCCTTTCTAGTGTAAGATTTCCTAACTATACAATTCACGGCTTTACACTTGTTCCAACAATCTCTCCCCTAAGTGTAAATCTCTTCCACATTGAGTTTACTCTTTTTGAATGCATCAAGAGCCAATTACCTATCCATCAAGTCCATTTCATGCCTTACCACTCCTCTTAGACTTTATTCCTAATGAGTGTAATCCAACTCTTCCTTTTTATGGGGAGTGGCCATCTACCACTCCACCTAGTCAATTTGTGAGTCAGCCTTGCCTTTCCTAATCTAAAGTGTACATCTACCAATTCACATGGTTGCATTTCAAATCTATTTACAATTAATAGAGATAATAACATGGTTGCATCCAATTCACAAAGGTTGTCTACTACCCTTAGCTGCAAAGTAAATTCAAGCAAACTTAAAAGAACTTCCTTTAGTCTCTCATTAACCTCTGGATCAATCAAATTACCATCTCTATCAAATTTTGCAGGAGGGGCATGTGCATGCAAGAAAAACTCAAGTTTGTTGATGAAATGAAGGTCTAGTAAAACTACAATCTGGCAAAGATGGTATTGTGCTCCGCTGACCACAAGAGCCTCCTACAGCACTTACCATTGCAGCAGCCTCATCAGCCCAGCAATTTGGTGGTCTAGATGCCCAATCAATCGTATTCTTCAAAAGTGCTAGCAAAATTAAAGGAAAATAAAAACTTAGAAGAACAACTAATTTATTTGAACCATACATGGTATGGCAATCAAGAGTAATGATCAATGTTGAACTAAGAACCCTACTAAACTATTTATCATCCATAAATGCATTCAATAAGCCAAGCTTTTTATCAGAAAAAGAAAAGAATTTTTCCCAGTAGTTAACAGAGAACCTAATTTAAATTCAAAGCAGTTCAATTCAAGTGGATCATCTTGACTTAAGGATCTAAATTCTAAAACTTAAATGACCATTCTATTTTCATTTAAATTAACAAACATTTGCAATTTTCTCAACATCTAGCTACTTATCAATGGATGCAAGAGAATCCATGCATCTTGGTAGTTCCCCAAAAGACCTCACTGTGATACAAGGGGATGTCCCAAGAAAACAAGTTTGCAAAAATGATCTCGTAGAACCTCATGTATAAGAAACTTTCAAGATGTCAATACACCAGACTACTTCACTTCAATTTAGCAAATGTGAAAAAATTGAAGGTAATGTTCTTATAGGAGAATATTAAAAAGTTGTGATGTCTTCTATTATATTAGCAGTATTTCCCATCTAACAACTTAGGCAAGAAAAAAGATTCAATGTTTCAGCAACTATTTTGCACACTTTTTTTATTTTTTGGATTAAGTATATATGCCCTTTTCCTTGAAGATCATAATTTATTTCACCATCCATACCACAATTAGCTTAATAAAAAACAGGATAATCTACTAATGGATGGCTCTACCTTAACGGCCTAAAATGTAATACCCTCTTTTATAGCTTAATGATAAACGTTTCTAACTATGTTGCATAACAAATTCCAATAAACATGCGAATAGATCAAACAGAAAAATACAAACACATACTGTTTATGTCTGTGTTCATAGAGAGAGAGCAAAAGGAAGTGCCGGTAACAATAATTATAATCAGGCGAGGCAAAGAGGATGCTATTGGCATTAAAGATCTTTTCCCTGAAAGCTTCAACCTGGGGTGGGAAATAACCATCCACTTCAAGATCGGTATTTAGCATTCGCAGCTGCGAAATGTCTATGCATTCAATTTGCATACCCAGAAAAATTGAGTCTCGGCTTAGCTCAATTGCTACAAAACAAGAAAAGAACACCGACGCACATCCATATATTACATGAGATAAATAATTTTCAAGACAAAGTGTAAAATTTTCAATTAAATAATAAAGTACCAAAAAATTCACCAATTGGAAGAAAGAAATAAAAGAAAGTTAGAAAGCACGCATATAAATGTAGAAGGAAGAAGATCAAAAGCTTTTGGGACACGAGGGTTGGTTTACCAGAGCCAATGAGGCCACAAATGGAAGAGGCTTTTTGAAGAGACCCACAAATGGCCACCACTTTAATTCTGAAAAAAGACGAAAATAATGAAATTTCACTTTAATTCTTAAAAAAAATAGTTAATTAATTAATACAGAATGTTAATAATTATTATATTATTTAATAAATCTAATTATATAATAGTATGTAAGATCGATTTGATTTATATAATTTGGAATCCAAATAAAGTAAAATTAGAAACGGAATAACTTATTTGGATTGCTTTGAAATTAAACTTACTCGTAGGAACCAGCTGGAATTGGAAAGGAAAGGTGGAGGGATTCTTCTGATCAAATCAAAGTTCGTAGCATCTCCCATCAACTGTAATGTTGGGGATGTGGGCAATCTTGGACCAGTCCTCACCCATGTTGTTTTTCCATCTCTCTGACAATTGGGAACAATCTCGAATCCATAAAAATCGTAATGAAGTGAGGTGGGGCATCCACTCCGGCAAGGACGCCAAATTAGGACATTTGGATACTCCGAGCCTCTGCAGGACAATTGAATGCAGAAGAAGCCTCCTTGGCAGATGCACCAACTTTGGGATACCATCAATTAGAAGACCGGTGAGGCTTCTAAGGCCCTGCCCTTGAGATAGAATAGCATCGGCGTTGATGTTGTTTATGTTACTGTTGCTGTCACCATCATAATTGGACAGATCTAGATTTTCGCAATCCTCAATCCAGAGAGTCTTAAGGGAAGTGAGAAGTAGCATTTTGGCATGAGGTAGACAAGTTAATGTCGGGCAACTCTAATCCTTAAATTCTCCAGAGAAGTGAGGGTTTGCAGCAACTCCACCGGCAGAAAATCTTCTGGCAGATGCTCAATTCTAGAAATCTCCAGATGTTTCAAGGATGAAGATGGAAGAGAAGAAGACGATGGTTCATGTGCTGGAGAAATTGTCCCCTTGAGCATTTGCTCCAATGACTTGAAGCTGCTTGAGGATATGCAAAGTTCTTTCGAGGATGAGGATAACGGTGGCATTGATGTCAGGCTTGGGCATCGGTGAATCTCCAGCTCAGAAAGACGCCGAAATTGGGGTAGCAAAGATGACGGTGATGGTTGCCATCCCTTCAGATTGGGACAGTCGTAGAGTGTCAGTGACTCGAGGGAAGGGAAGAAGGAGACCATGCTATTGTTGTGGCTGCTGCTGCTACAGATATCTGGTCCTCCTCCGATATCTATGTATTCCAGATCAGTTAATTCCATGATTACTATATCTTTTACCGAAGGGAGTTGATCCAATGCCAGCAGACTTCGGCATTTCGGGCAGTGAGACAACTTTAGCCTAACCAGATTCGTAAGGGAAGAAAGCCAGTTGACAAAATTTATTCCTCCATAATTCTGCACTTCTAAGCTTTTCAAATTTGGGTGTGGCTACAGAGCTTCCAATGACATGTCATCTTCATTAAAATCAATATCATTGTCACCATCCAATGTCAACTCTTGGAGATGTGGCTTCTCTATCAAATTGGCCGCTGCACAAGTTTCAGCTACACCAGCGGTAGTGGGAGTAGTAGTACCCTTCTGATTGCCTTTTCCATTCCCATCATGCGGCAAATTCTCAATACTGAGCTTTCCTCCCAACTTGTACAAGTCATGTAATTCACCCAGTCCTCCACTCTTCTGTTTTGAGTTTTCACTTGTAGGCAGTATGAATCTCGTTAATCTCTCCAGCGAAGTCAACTCCCCAATCCCACGTGGCATATGAGTCAAATCATAGCAACCATCGATGTCAAGTTTCTTGAGATTGACCAGCATTTTGATATCCTTGGGTAGTTGTCTAAGCCCTTCACATCTTCGTAGTTTGAGCACTTGCAAGTTTTGTAATCTGGTAATTGAACGAGGCAGCAGTTTGATCTTATAATTCTGAGACAAATCAAGATACCTTAACTGCTTCAATTTATGGATGGAATTGGTCACTGTCTCGGTACCCGATGCTTGTAGATCCAACTGCCGTAAACACCGCAAATTACAAAAAATTGCATGGTATTGCCCTTCGCCTATTTTGTAGACCTCTGGTGCCAAAAATGTCCGCAGACCTTTTGCTTCAAGCACAGATCCTGGAACTTGCCAATTGTTACTGTCTATGTCAAATGAGATATGCCGAGTTTTCTCGCCAACTTCTCTCAGGTTTGAGTTCGAGACATAGATGCTTCCAGCTCCAGCTACTGAGGAAGCAAGATCATGCATTAAGTTGTGCATTTTGCAACTCTTTATGTTCCCCAATCCATCTTTAACCACATCTTGAAAGAAAGACCTCCATAGGAGATCCATGAAACACTCCCGACCAAGATCTTCAAGACACTGACTTAGGTTTGACAACTTAATATACCCTTGCATCATCCAAAGATCTATTAATCTATCCACATAAATTACATGGTCTTTTGGAAACAAACTACAATAAGCAAAACAGTGTTTCAAATGAGAAGGAAGATGATCATAACTCAACTTAAGAGTTGTCATGATGGTAGTTTCTCCTTGATCCATTTTCACCAATTCCTTACTTATAAATGATTCCCATTCAAGTATACCTTTTTTGAAATACATGAGACGCCCAATTACCCTTATAGATAGGGGAACTCCCTTACACTTTGCAACAATTTCTTTTCCAATTGCTTCATGGCTTGGTGTTGGTGGCACGGACTTGGGTTCAAACGCCATTTGAACAAACAAAGACCAAGATTCCTCATCAGATAAGCCCTTTAATTCATATCTTGCTTGTGCTAGAGGACTTGTAATTTTTACAACTTTAGAACGTGTGGTTATTAATATCCGACTTCCTCTAGAACCATTGTATAATAAATCTCTTAAAGAACACCATATTTCCACATCTTCGTTACAAATATTATCTAATACGAGTAAATAACTTTTTCCGTTAATTATTTCGTAAAGAGAATCTTTTAACATATTTGTTTCACTCATTTCAGACTTTTTTCCTGTAACATATTCTAAAATTTTTTTAATTATCAATTTTACATTGAAATCTTCAGATACACTTACCCATATCCTTAAATCAAAATTCGACATCACATAGTCATCATGATATGTGCATTGAGCCAACGTCGTTTTTCTTAGTCTCGTAGTTCTCTGACAAAAGAAGATATCTAATTGCGTTCTTATCAACTTCTCTGCCAACCAATACTTCAGGGGGAGAGGAGTGTGTTCGCTCTCTTTTCCCAGCCATCACATACGTTGACTTGTCAATACGAAAGTTAAACTTCTCTCCCTCACGCATAACAGCCTCTAGTCTCTCCCGATTTGCCCTGATTTTGTGACCCATCTTAAAGCCATATGCAAGCCGGTTTGAACTTGAAAAGAAAAGGCGTACCTCATTTGTCACTTTGTTCCCCGTCATGACCTTTCGCCGCAGAACTTCTGTGGAAAAGTCATCCAGCAAGTCCTCTGCATCGTACACGACTTCTTTCAGCTCACCGAGCCAATCTTTGACTGCTGGATCATCACCTCGTGCTTGACGGTTTTCTGCATCAAGAAGCACGGCCTTGACACCGAGAACTGTGTGGCGCATCGATTCAATCTCATCTTTGACACCCCACCACAGGCCAATCTCTCGAAGAGCAAAGGAGCCTAATTTTCTAAGAATTCCCTCTGCAACATTGAACAGTAATCCTTCTGCCATGTCCTATTGGGTGCAAGTTGAAAAGCAAGGAACTTTAGTTGTTTTTGAAGTCACAATAGGTAGGTGATCTCAGAGGCTTAGGAGCAGGAAGATGTATACAGAGAATTTTTGGGACCAAGGCATTTTTTCGCATAGATGGTCTTGAGATGTCAACATCTTGGAGAAAGAAGAAAATTTAATCAAATGGGAAGCTTCAAGGAACAAGTGGGTGGCCCACACTCACCGTACGAAGAACAATTAACAAATAAGAAATACTTAGCTGTACCGCAAATTAAAAAAAACATAAAATAGGCGTGAAAGTGAGATGCATGGACAGTAGCAATTGGAAACCATTAACCAAGTCCGTCTAAACCGACCATCACGTTTGCTTGTGTCATGCGTCACGTGATTCTGTTCAAATTAAACTATTAAAGAGACTTATTCTTCATAATTTTAAAATTTGGTGTAAGCCTCTAGAATCATGTAGATAATTCCCTTAACTTCTTATAAAAGATAAAGTAATGTAGAATAATCTAGAAAGAAAATAGGAACCGTTAAATCAAATAAATCCTAACCATCCATTAGGGAGATGAAACACTATATAAACCCTTAGGGACCTCATTTGTAAAGCATCCAAGCAATTGTGTATTTGCATTCTTGAAGTAATATAGCATTCTCCAAGTTCTCCAAATCTCTTGTCTACTTGTGTGCTTCATTCTATTCTCGGTTAATAGCATTCTAGCTCTCGGAGTAGGCTGAACTAGCATTTGGGTCAGGTGAATTGCTAGTGCCGCACGGGTCGTTGGTAGTTCAAGGCCAAGTCCGTGACAAGTGGTATCAAAGCACGGTTTCTACAAGTAGCAAGCACACTTTGTCTGATAAGTATGTCTGGTCCTCACAGTGAGATTACCCACGTGTCTGAGGAAGCCATGAAACAACCCAAAAGAGGGAGATCAAGGTCGAGGGATGTCTTGGAAGACGCCAATGCGAGGCTAGCAAAGGTTGAGCTTGCTGTGGCCGATGGGCAGGAGAAGTTCGAGGTGGCAGACCAGCGCATCGAGGAGCTCGAAAGGGAGAGTGTAGAGCTTCGTGAGGAGATGCAAGGTGCCTTGAACCGAGCCCTATCAAGGTGTCTAGACCAAGTGAAGACCTTGGAAGAGACCCTCCATTGTGAGGTTGTGGCGTTGAAGGAATAGCTCGAGAGAGTCTCCAACGAGTTGAAGGAGACCAAGGATGAGTTAGTCCTTTGCAAAAAGGCAGTTGCTCAAGGTGGAAGCGTTGTCTTGCCTACGGTAGCCGCTTCTTCAAAGGTGGATGTTCCAAGGCCCAAGGCGTATAATGGGTCGAAGAACGCGAAGGAGGTCGATAACTTTCTATGGAGCTTGGAGCAATACTTCAAGGCCCTTGGTGTCACGGAGGATGCCAAGAAGATCGATAGTGCCGCTTTATACCTCATGGATACCGCAATGGTATGGTGGAGAAGGAGGTATAGCGACATCGAAAAGGGTACTTGCATCATCAATACATGGGACGAGTTCAAGAGAGAACTCAAGCGGCAATTCTATCCAGAGAATGTCGAGGAAGAGGCAAGAGCGAAACTAAGGCGTCTTCAACAAAAGGGGAGCATACGAGAGTATGTGAAGAAATTCTCTGAAGTGTTGCTGGAAATTCCCGACTACCCCGACAAGGAAGCATTCTTTGCATTCAAAGATGGCTTACAAAATTGGGCAAAGTTGGAGATCCAAAGACATGGTGTTCAAGACCTCGCCACTGCTATTTCCATTGCCGAGTCACTAATAGAGTTTAAGAAGGCTGAGAAGCCTAAGTCTCACAAGGACAAGGACGGCAAGGGAAAGAGTGGGGGAGATAGTCCCTCAAACAAAGGCTGTTTTCACAAGTACAATGGGCCTAGGGAAGGGAAGAACACCAAGGACGGCCAAAGCAATGATCGAGGCCCTCTTAAGTGCTACTTTTGTGATGGGCCGCACAAGGCAAGGGACTGCCCAAGCAAAGCCAAGCTCTCGGCCATAGTTGAAGATAGGGAGGAACAACAACAACGTGAAGAGACAAGGATGGGATCTTTACAAATCCTCAATGCCATCAAAGCCAAGGTTGAAGTGCCTAAGACCGAGAAGAGAGAACGGTTATACGTGGAAGCAAAGGTAAGTAACCAAGTAGTTAAAGCCTTAGTAGATACTGGAACTTCCAACAACTTCCTTCAGGAGGAGGAAGCAAGACGGCTGGGCATTAGATACAACAAGGAGCGGGGATGGCTCAAGGTAGTGAATTCAAAGCCAAAGTCAATTTTCGGCATCGCTCATGGCATAGAGGTACGTATGGGTGAATGGTGTGGCCTCATAGATTTCTCTATAGTTCCAATGGATGATTATCCTATTGTGCTTGGTATGGAGTTTATGGATCGTGTAAAAGCCATTCCTATTCCTTTTGCCAACACAATGTGTATCTTGGAGGAAGGCAACACCTGCATGGTACCTTTGGCTAGAGGAACCAGCCTTCAATCAAGGCAAATCTCGGCCATGCAAGTCTCCAAGGGTGTAAAGAAGGCACAACCCACCTTTCTTGTATCCTTGAAGGATGGAAAGGATACGTCCTCATCAAAGGCGCTACCCAATCATGTCCTAGAAGAGTTCAAGGATGTTATGCCTCCCGAATTGCCCAAGAAGCTCCCACCTAAACGAGAGGTGGACCACAAGATTGAGCTAGTTCCTGGAGCAAGACCACCTGCTACGGTGCCTTACCGCTGAGTTAGAGGAACTCAGGAAGCAACTTAAGGAGCTGTTGGATGTGGGTTACATTCAACCGTCGAAGGCTCCATATGGTGCACCTGTGCTATTCCAAAAGAAGCACGATGGGTCACTCCGGTTGTGCATCGACTACCGGGCGCTCAACAAAATCACTGAGAAGAATAAGTATCTCATTCCGTTGATAGCTGACTTGTTCGATCAGCTGGGTGAAGCACGGTGGTTCTCAAAGCTGGATTTGAGATCGGGATACTATCAAGTGAGGATTGCTGAAGGAGATGAGCCAAAGACCACTTGTGTTACGAGGTATGGCTCCTTTGAGTTTTTAGTCATGCCATTTGGACTCACTAATGCCCCTGCCACGTTCTGCACCCTTATGAATAGAGTTTTCGAGTCGTTTTTGGATAAATTTGTCGTAGTATATTTGGATGATATCATTGTCTATAGTAAGACGTTGGATGAGCACATTAGTCATCTACGACAAGTTTTCCAAGTACTAAGGAAGCACGAGTTGTATGTGAAGAGGGAGAAATGTGCCTTTGCGCAATGAGAGGTCGCATTCTTAAAGCACATTGTTGGCGGAGGCAAGATACGGATGGATGAGTCCAAGGTACAAGCCATCCACAACTGGGAGCCGCCAAAGAAGGTGACCGAGGTACGATCCTTTTTGGGCCTCGTTAACTATTATAGAAGGTTTATAAATGACTACTCCTCCATTGCAACTCCGCTCACTGATTTGTTAAAGAAGAATAGAATGTGGAGTTGGGACGATAAATGCCAAAGAGCATTTGAAGCGCTCAAGCAAGCGGTAGTTGACGAGCCAGTGTTGGCTCTTCCCGACCACATGAAACCTTATGAGGTACACACTGATGCCTCTGATTTTGCAATTGGCGGTGTGTTAATGCAAGAGGGAAATCCCATCGCATATGAGAGCCGTAAGCTGAATGAAATCGAGCGCCGGTATACAGTCCAGGAGAAAGAGATGACTGCAGTGGTGCATTGCCTACGAACCTAGAGACATTATTTACTGGGGTCTAAGTTTGTTGTGAAGACGGACAACATTGCCACAAGTTACTTCCTCAATCAAAAGAAACTAACGCCAAAGCAAGTGAGGTGGCAAGCTTTCTTGGCGGAATTCGACTTTGTGATGGAGTATAAGCCGGGAAAGGCTAATTTGGTGACTGACACATTGAGTAGAAAAGCCGAACTAGCTGCCATCACAAGTCTGAACTTCCCTTTGGTAGAACAAGTCAAGGAAGGATTGGAGCACGACCCACAAGCCAAGAGTTTGAGAGAATTGGCAAGTAGTGGGAAGACTTGCCGATTTTGGCTTGAAGATGGGTTGCTCACTACTAGAGGCAATAGAGTTTATGTGCTAAAGTGGCAGGGATTGAGGAAGGCGATTATCAAGGAGTGTCATGACTCAAAATGGGCAGGACATCCGGGTATACGTCGCACGTTGGCCCTTGTAGAATGAGCATATTATTGGCCACAAATGCGGGACGACATTGAGCTTTATGTGAAGACTTGTCTTGTATGCCAACAAGGCAAGGTGGAGCAACACCAACCATCGGGATTACTGGAGCCCCTACCCATTCCAGAGAAACCATGGGAGAGTGTTTCAATGGATTTCATTACGTGTCTACCGAAATCGGAGGGATGTACCAACATCATGGTAGTGGTAGACCGGTTTAGCAAGTATGGTGTGTTCATCCCCGCACCTTCAAAGTTCACAGCTGAGGATGCAGCACGCCTATTTTTCAAGTATGTGGTGAAATATTGGGGCATCCCAAAGACGATCATCAGTGATAGGGACACTCGCTTCACCAGGAGATTCTGGATGGAGCTATTCAAACTGATGGGATCGGAGCTCAACTTCTCCACAAGCTTTCACCCCCAAACTAATGGCCAAACAGAAAGGGTGAATGCCTTGTTGGAGCTGTTCCTGAGGCATTATGTGAGTACCAACCAGAGCGATTGGGCTAAGTTGCTTGACATAGCCCAATTCTCGTATAATTTACAGAAGAGTGAGTCAACTGGAACTAGTCCATTCGAAGTTGCTACGGGACTACAACCAATGACTCCTCACACGTTGGCGGTTGGCTATAAAGGGCCGAGTCCTGCTGCATTCAAGTTTGCTAAAGGTTGGCATGAAAAGTCCGACATGGCACGGGCACACTTGGCTAAGGCCACCAAGCGGATGAAGAAATGGGCCGATGCCAAGAGGAGACACTTGGAGTTTGAGGAAGGAGATTTGGTGATGGTGAAACTCCTTCCCCATCAAAGTCGAAGGCTTGCCAAAGTACATAAGGGCCTCGTGAGGCGTTACAAGGGACCGTTCCCTGTGGAGAAGAGGATTGGCAAGCTAGTTTATCGATTAACTCTACCATCACACCTCGAGATGCATCCAGTGTTTCACGTAAGCTTATTAAAGCCTTACCATCCTGATAAGGAGGAGCCGAGCAAGGGTGAATCGAAAAGAGCCCTTACAGCCATAACAACGATGCAAGATCGTGACGTAGAGGAGATATTGGCACATCGCATCATTCCAAGGAGAGGCACCCATCCGAGTTATGTCGAGTACTTTGTTAAATGGAAAGGGTTGCCTGATAACGAAGCAAGTTGGGAACATGAGTTGTCCTTGTGGAACAATGTGGATGTGATTGAGGCATACAAGAGGGACGCGACGAGGGTGTCGCCAGATTGAGTGGGGGAGAATGTCACGCGCCACGTGATTCTGCCCAAATTAAGCTATTAAAGAGGCTTATTCTTCATAATTCTAGAATTTGGTGGAAGCCTCTAGAACCATGTAGATAATTCCCTTGACTTCTTGTAAAAGATAGAGTAATGTAGAATAATCTAGAAAGGGAATAGGAACCGTTAGATCAAATAGATCCTAGTCATCCATTAGGGAGATGAAACACTATATAAACCCTTAGAGATCTCATTTGTAAAGCATCCAAGGAATTGTATATTTGCATTCTTGAAGTAATATAGCATTCTCCAAGTTCTCCAAATCTCTTGTCTACTTGTGTGTTTCATTCTATTCTCGGCTAGTAGCATTCTAACTCTCGGAGTAGGCTGAACTAGCATTTGGGTCGGGTGCCGCACGGGTCGTTGGTAGTTTAAGGCCAAGTCCGTAACACTTGTCATCGGGTTCTCCCATCTCCCCCTTCCCCCTAACCCAACTAACCAAGAGTAATGAAATATTTAATAATTTTTAAATATAAAAGAATAATAAATTAGGTGAACATAATTTATTTAAAATTATAAAATTATAAAATTTGAATATCTCGTCAAAATATCTTATTAGTAATTATTAAGTTAATTTTTTATCTTTTAATTTTGGTTTAATAAATTTAATAAATTATTATCAATAATTAATATAAATTAATAATTTAGTTTACTTTTTAAAATAATTAAATTTACTTAATATCATGTTTTATATATATATATATATATATAATATTTAAGTAAATAATAATAATAATAATTAATCTAATAGCAACAATAAAGTATTTAGAATATTTTGTCTTTACAAATAAAAAGTAGAACTTTTTATAAACCTTCTTTTAATCTCTCTCTCTCTCTATATATATAAAGTTCATATGATCATATTATTTTCTATTTAAGTGACTATTTAAACAGATCATATTATTATTCAAATTAAATTTTTTATGTAATTATTTAAGTAAAATGTTGTCTAAAATTCTAAAATAAATAAAAAGAATCATATTTGAATTAAAAAAAAGTCTAATTTAAGTAACTCATCAAATAAATCATATTTATTATTTAAATTTAAAGACTTTTTAATAAATCATATTTTTATAATTTAAATAAAAATTTACTCAAAATTTAATAATAAATAAAAAGTCATATTTAAATAAAAAATACTTGATTTAAGTAACTACTCAAATGAATCATATTATTATTTAAATTTTGAATCTTTTATGTAATTTGCAGAATTTAAGTAACAACTTAATCAAATTTTAAGAAAAAGTAAAAATAGGTTAAATTTAAATAAAAGAATTTCTATTAAAGTGAATGCTTAAATAGGTTATAATATTATTCAAAACTAAGGTCTTTTTATATAATTTTTGTAATTTAAGTAAAAAATTATTCAAAATTCAAGAATATATAAAAGATTCATATTTGAATTAAAAATGTAATTAAATTATATTGTTATTTAAATTTTAAATTTTTATGTAATTTTTATAATTTAACTAAAAAGTTGCTTAAAATTCTAGAATAAATAAAAAGAATCATATTTAAATTAAAAAAAAAGTCTGATTTAAGTAACTCATCAAATAAATCATATTTATTATTTTAATTTTGGGTTCTTTTACATAATTTATACAATTTAAGTAATAAGTCATTCAAAAATGTCATATTTAAATAAAACAAATTCAATATAAATAATTACTTTAAGTATATGTAAGTAAATTTCATGTTATAAAATGATAGTACAATTAACAATTACTTTAATCTTAACCTAAGAATTAGTGTCTAATGTTTCAGGCCTATGCAACTTTGTTTGCAAACCTTCAAAGTAATTAATATTTAACGCATATTGGTACTTAAATAGAAAAATTTTAATACTTTATATCTTTAATTTAGTAATTTTAATTGCAAGTCTTTTTGACTTATTTTTATTATCTTTATTTAATGTTAAATTTAATTTTAAATTTTTAATTAGAACAAGATATAATTTTTAATTTTATAATTATAATGGTTGTATGTTATTATTTTGAATATAAATTACTAAACTTTAAACAAAAATTATATATATACAATATAAAGTAAACTTGGCCTATAAGTGGAATTTAATGTAGTTATTACTTTTTGTGATATACATACAAATTATAATTAATATTTTAATTAAATAATTAAAATCAAAAGAAATATAAAATATTATATGATACAAATTTTTTGATATAAGATAAAAATAACATAATAAAAGATATTACATTATATTATATTAATTATTATTAATTATATATTTATAATCATTCATACATATTTATAATTAAAAATAAAAATAATAAATGCACGGTAAGCAATTCACCTCTCTCTTTAACCAGGGCGTAACACTTGATCCCTTTATTAAATATCTTTTAAAACATTTTGAGAATGAAGATCCCTTTATTACCGCGAAAAAGGAACCGTCTAATTACTTGTAAGGCCATCAGAGACATGGCACCACGTTGTTATCCACTTCGTAACTTGTTTCTTTCTTTTGTATTAATATTTCCGACAAAAACACGTGACATTTGGATCAAACTACCAAAAAAAGATGAACCATTAAGTTTTCATTTAATAATATTAAATTTCAAGCAAAGGGCGCGCGTTCGTTCGATATGGTGGCAAGGTTTTAAGAACCGGTTATTAATATGTAAAGTTTGTAAGTTTACAGTTTAATCAGTTTAATTAATTAAATAAAATTAGTATTTAATATTAAATATAAAAATATTTTTTATAATTAATATTTAAAATTTAAAAAATATGAAATACTTTTTAAAAAAAAAAAATCAAATTGGTCTACTTGTAAAAACTAGATCTAGTTTTTACAACTTTTGATTCAACTTCGACTGATTTATTAATTTTAATATAACTTTTAATTGAACCAATTATAAGAAAAATCGAACACAATTATCAATCGATTTCAGTTTTACCGGCCTGACCGGCCGATTTGATCCAATTCTTTCAACCTTGTATGGTATGGCGGTCGTCGTGATTTTTTAATTATATACATTTGGAAGGATGCAGATGCCCAAATGTTTGGGAGATTATTGTTCCTTCTTCATTTATCCCCGCCAAGAGAGAGCAAAAGCTGACGGAGACAAATGTTGGGGATATCATTGCAGGACTAGAACTAACGACACCACCGGGAGGGTAGGTTTGTGTGATTAAATAATGCTTTTGTCGCTAAAGAACTCTTCTGCCGAACGAATTCCTGGACGGCCTATTTTCAACTAATTTATATGCATGCCTAATCGCTGTAACCATAATATCGAATTGGGAAATACACAACCGGCGATATTATTGTATTCAATTATGGCAAATCTCCTCTAATCTTGAACTGAATCAAAAGTAAGGATAATAAGATGGGCTTCACTCAGGGTCTTATTTTTGACATAAAAAAGAAACATTCCCCCCCCCCCCGGAAAACATGTTGATGGCACCACACTTGCACGTGTTATCTGCATCTCTCACAGTTTAATAATCCGAAATAGAAATTGCATGAAACTTCAAAACCACCTATAAAAAAAAAATAAAATCAACATGACCTTGGGTTAGTTATTGATAAAATAATTGTTTAAGCAATAAAATTATATAAATATTTATAATATGAAGAAATTTAATTGGATTCTTGTTTATAAGAACAAAGTAAACTTTTTTAAATTATATAATATTTTAAAAATAAGATTTCTTAAAATAAAATATGTCTAACTTAAATAAAAAAATATTTAATTTAAATAATTACTTAAATGACTTTTTATTGAGCAATTGTTTAAATAAATTTTAATATTATTTAAATTTAAATTCTTTTTACATAATTTAAGTAACAAATTATTCAAATTTTAAGAAAAAAATAAAAATATGTTAGTTTTGAATAAAAAAATTTTATTTAAGTAATTGCTTAAATAGATGCTAATATTATTCAAATTTAAATTCTTTTTATATAATTTTTGTAATTCATGTAAAAAATTACTTAAAATTCAAGAATAAATAAAAAATATCATATTTGATAAAATAAATGCTCGATTTAAGTAACTACTCAAATAAATTTTATTTTTATTTAAATTTTGAGTTTTTACATAATTTAAGTAATAAGTTACTTAAAAGTCATATTTAAATAAAAAAAATTAATTTGAATAATTACTTAAAATACGTGTAAGTAAATTTAACTCTATAAAATAGAAATACAATTAGCAAGCATCAAATATTAATTAGCCACAAACAATGCTTTCAACTTTTTAAAAATTCATTCCTTATTTAAGAACATAAGTGCAAAAATTTAAAAATATATTTACTTGGATTTGGGAAACTTAAGAATTGAATTTAATATACTTATTGTTATTTGTGATATACATGCAATTTATAATCATCATTTTAATTAAGTAATTATTTAAATAATCAATATCAAAGCAAATTAAAGAATATTATATAATACAAAATTTTTTATGTAAGATAAAGATAACATAATATAAAAAATTTTATATTATCTTTATGTTTGCCCACTTATTTTTAATTATAAATACATATAAATAATTATAAAGATATAATTAATAATAAAAAATTTGCTAATTCGGCCTTTGATGGTATTATTTCATTAAAATTCATGAAAAGTGATGTGTTAAATGAAGAGATGAGAAGAAGAACTTAAGGTTCATCATTATCCAATTTAGAGGTTTTGGATACTAAAAATAAAGAGAGAAACCAAGAAAGGGGAAATGGTAAAAAGAGCAAAAGTAAAAGTTTCAATAAGTGAAGATCAAAGTATAAGAATATTCAATGTCATTATTGTGAAAATTTTGGTCATATTAAAAAAAAATGTTATAAGTGAAAAAAAGAAAATAAAGATAGTAGTATTAAGCATGAGAAGAGGTATAATAATAATGATCATATTGTTATTACATCAGCTTCTAATACTAATGACATTATTTTTATTTGTGATAAGAATGTGATTAATCTAACATCTCATGAGATTGATTGGGTTATAGATAGTGGTACCTCCTTTCATGTTATTTACGAAAGGAATTTTTTTCTACATATACACTCAGTAATTATAGGGTGTTAAAGATGGGTAATAATGGGTTAATAGAAGTCATTGGTATTGGTGATATTTGTTTAAAGAATAATAGTGGAACACAACTAACAGTGAGGGATGTTAGACATGTCCCAAATATTCAATTGAATTTAATTTCAATAAGAAAACTTAATCATAAAGGCTTTTGCAATATTTTCAATGATAGTTAGTGAATACTCACTAAAGGTTCCCTAGTTATGGCATGAGGTAAGAAATATTTTAATTTGTATTTTATACAAGTTTTTATTATTAGATATGCTGTAAATGTAGTGAAGAATGAGAATTTGATTGATTTATGGTATAAATGACTTAGTCATATAACTAAAAAGGAGATGAGTTGTTTAATAAGGAAAAATCAGTTTTCATGCATGAAAAGTGTAGTTTTAAAGAAGCGTCCTTATTATTTAGCTGAAAAACATAATAAAGTTATATTTAAGAGTCATCTTCATTTTAGAAAATTAGAGTTACTAAAGTTAGTGCATTATGATGTATGGTCTTTTAAAGGTATGCTTACTTGGTGGTGTTCATTATTTTATGACTTTTATTAATGATCATTTGAGGAAACTTTGGGTGTATAGTTTGAAGGCTAAAGATTAGGTTTTTGATGTATTCAAACAATTTCATACCTTAGTTGAAAAATAGTTAGGAAAGAAGTTGAAATGTATTTGTACTGATAATAGTGGTGAATATAATGGTCCATTTGATGAGTATTGTAGAATACATGAGATTAGACATTAAAAGACACTTCAATTGACTAACTTAGTTAAAAGGATGAACAGAATATTGATTAAGAGAGTTAGAAGCCTATTCTTAGATGCAAAGTTGTCTAAATCCTTTTGGTGTGAAGTTTTAAATATAACAACACATATAATTAATCTATCTCTTAGTGTTCTTTTGCAAGCTGATGTTCTAGACAAATTTTGGTTTGGTAAGGAAGTTTCTTATGATCATTTACGAGTCTTTGGTTATAAAACTTTTGTTTATCTCCCTAAAGGTGAATGAGCAAAATTAGATGTAAAGACACGACAATGTATCTTTCTTAATTATGATAAAGATGACTTTAGGTACCAATTATATGATTTGATTGAGAAAAAGCTTTTTAGAAGTAGAAATATTGTGTTCTTTAAGGATTATAATATTGAAAACATTAAGAAGGCAACTACTTAGGCAAATGATAATGTTGTTGATATTGATTTAATTTCTCATACACTTGCAAATCTATGAAAATCTAAGGTTTCCTCTATCATTATTCAATGTCCAATAAGACTTTTTTTTTTTATTGTCACTATAACATTAGCCATTAGTTTTCCTATCATTAACCACTAATATACTTGGTATGTTAATTGATGTGTTGTTATATCATCAGAAAGCCAATAGAAAAACTCAATCCTTTTTGTTTTTGTTTTTACCAACATTGAGTTGCTGATTGCTTTATTTTATTGGCTATTTGACCTTTTGTCAACTATGAAAACACCACTTGAATGTCCTTTAAACTTTTTATGTTGTTAGCATAAAAGTCTTATCATGGCTAATAGCCATATAAAGGTCTTATTTTTAAAATTTGTTTTCTGGATAACAAAAAAGAAAAAAAAAGGTAGATCTCATAAAAAATAAAATAAATAAAAGGGCCGAGTATTAATTTGGAAAAATCATGAATTTCAAAATGAATAACACAATTTCAATTTTAGTTCCCATTTTAATGAAAAACAAATTATAATTGATGGTGTGAATAAATGAAAGTATTATTCAATTATAATGAATTATTAAGTGTTGTGGAGAATGAAGTTATAAATCTTGCAATACATACAAAAAAATTATAGAGACTTGCTTATTAAGAGTTATAAAAGATAAATAAAAAAAGGCATTTTATTTCATCCATTATGGGGTGAGCGATGAAATTTTTGAGAAGATTATCAAAGTAGTCTTGTTAAAGCAAGCATAATATCACAGAGTTAGGCTTGGACGTGCTTTAGACGTGCTAACCCTCGCGACACTTAGTCGATCTTGAAGAGAAGATGTTAAGTAAGCCTTGAAGAGTTCGAACGAACCAGCAGAAGACTTGTGGGAGGCAAGTAACCGAACAAGAAGAACTTGGGAGAACTAGAGAGAGAGAGCATAAGAGCTTTGTAAGTGAACTTGTATTGAATGCATGAAGAGGTGCTTTACAAATGAGAGGAGTGAGGGTATTTATAGTTGTTCCACCTCCTTAATGTGTGGTTACAATTTTTCTAAATTTAAAATATCTAAGATATTTACAAAAGAGAATACCTAAGCGCTTACCTAAGCGAGGCATTTATCTAAGCGCTTACATAAGGGAGGTACTTACCTAAGGGAGGCGCTTACCTAAGCGCTTATATAGAAGGTGATAATTGGACCATCATTTAGGCTAGGCTCCCATAATCAAACGGGCCGTGACATCCTCCCCCACTTAATTTTGCGACGTCCTCGTTGCATTTTCAGCCTTAAATTGTCCGATGTGATCGGCAAATTGCCAAAGCTAGTCTTCTCATTCCCAACTAGCCTCGTAGTCTGGCAGAGCCTTCCATTTCACTAAGTACTCAGTATAGTTGGGAACTCCCCTTCTTCGGATCACTCGATCAGCAAGGATGCATTCCACCTCTTTGTTGAATTTGGTGACCACAACCGTTGGTGCGTGCTTTGACTCGTTTCAGCTTGGATCCTCTTCATCCCCATAAAAAGGCTTCAAAAGACTTACATGGAAAATGTTATCGATCTTTAGCTTCAGAGAGAGTTGGACTTGATAGGCAGCCTTTCCCACACACTTGATGATGGGGAATGGTCCTTTGTACTTCCGTACCAAGCCCTTATATACCTTGCGTAGAGACTTGAATTAGTTGGGCAGCAACTTCACCATCACCATGTTTCCTGCAGTGTAATCTTTTGGGCATCGCTTAGCATCAGCCCATCTCTTCATCTTCTTGGCCACTTTGTCAAGGCAAGTCCTCGTTATATCTGCTTCCTCGTGCCATTCCTTTGCAAACTTAAAGGTAGACTAATTGTTGCCAGTGTAGGGAGAGGCAATAGCACTTAGTGTGAGCGGTTGTTGTCCCATGACAATCTCGAACGGACTTTTGGTTGTGGCCTCGCTCCTTTGAAGGTTGTATGAGAATTGGGCAGCGTCGAGTAGCTTCGCCCAATCTCGTTGGTGAGCACTGATATAGTGCCTCAAATATTGCTCGAGCAAGGCATTGACTCGCTCAGTTTGTCCATCGATTTGAGGATGGAAGCTTGTCGAGAAGTTCAGCTCAATTCCTAGCAACTTAAATAGCTCGCGCCAGAATTTACCTATAAAGCGGGGGTCTCTGTCACTTATGATGCTCTTTGGCACTCCTCATAGCTTTACCACGTTCTTGAAGAATAAGTGAGCAACTTCGTCCACCTTGCAATCAGCAGGGGCTGGAATGAAGGTGCCATACTTGCTGAACCGATTTACTACCACCATGATGCTTCCGCATCCTTCAGATTTTGGTAGAGCCACAATAAAATCCATCGAGACACTTTACCAAGGCCTTTCAGGAGTGGGTAGTGGCTCAAATAGGCCAACTGGTGGCTGCTGTTTTACCTTGTCTTGTTGTCAAACTAGGCAAGTTCGCATATAGGCCTCGACATCTGCATGCATATGCAGCCAGAAATAATGTTGTTGGACAAGAGCAAAGGTTCGTCCCATACCTGGGTGACTAGCCCATAAAGATTCGTGGCATTCCTTGAGGATCTTCTTCCACAATTTTTCCCACTTTGGCACGAAGACGCGATTCCCGATTGTTGTCAAGAGTCCATCGTTCACCCAAAATCGATGAGTCTTCCCCTCACTAGCCAATCTCACCAGATTGTTGGCCAGTTTGTCTTGTCCAGTACCTTCCTTGATCCGTTCAAGGAGGTTGCTTGTAGGAGTACTAGTAGCAAGAGCTGCTAGTTCTGCCTTTCGACTCAACGCATTAGCAACTACGTTGGCTTGGCCCGACTTATATTGCAGTGTGTAGTCGAATTCTGCCAGGAAGTCTTGCTAACGAGCTTACTTGGGGCTGAGTTTTTTCTGTGTCTGGAAGTAGCTTGTTGCAATGTTGTCAATCATGATCACGAACTTACTTCTGAGGAGATAGTGTCTCCAAGTGCACAAGCAGTGGATGACGGCAGTCATCTCCTTGTCCTGGATATACCATCTCTCCGTGTCATTTAGCCTGCGACTCTCATAGGCAATGGGATGCCAATCTTGCATCAAGACTCCTCCAATGGCAAAGTCAGATATATCAGTGTGGACTTCAAATGACTTTTCGTAGTCTGGTAGCGCTATAACAGGTTCTTTAGAGATCGCTTGCATCAATCTCTCGAAGGAAGCTTGGCATTCCTTCGTCCAATGCCAAGTATGGTTCTTCTTCAGCAAGTTGGTCAAGGGTGCGGTTACGGCAGAGTATCCCCTGATGAACCGATGATAGTAGTTGACAAGCCCCAAGAAGGATCGCAGTTCTGGGACTTTGGTTGGTGGCTCCCATTGTTGGATGGTTCGCACCTTTGTTGGATCCATCAAAAGTCTACCATCCTTGATTCGATGACTAAGGAAGTCCATCTCTTGCTTGGCGAACGAGCACTTCTCCTTCTTGATGAACAACTCGTTTACCCATAGAGCTTGGAAGACTTGCTTGAGGTGCTCTACGTGCTCATCAAGTGTGTTTCTGTATACGACGATGTCATCCAAATAAACTACCACGAATTTATCCAAGAAAGGATGTAGTACCTAGTTCATGAGTGTGCAGAAGGTGGCTGGTGCGTTGGTGAGGCCAAAGGGCATAACCAAGAACTCGAACGCTCCATAGCGTGTCACATAGGTTGTCTTTTGCTCGTCACCTTGTGCTATGCAAACCTAGTAGTATCCCAATCGCAAATCCATCTTGGTGAAGTACCTTGCCTTCCCGAGTTGGTCGAAAAGATCAGTTATCAAGGGTATGGGATACTTGTTCTTGATAGTGACCTTATTCAAGACTCGGTAGTCAATACACATCCGTAGGGATCCGTCCTTCTTCTTCTGAAAAAGGATTGGAGCACCAAATGGGGCTTTCGATGGTCGAATGTAACCCGAATCGATCAGATCATGGAGCTATAATAAATATAGAGATAGAAATAATCAATATAATAACTAAAAGAGATTAGACCATATATACAAAGGTTAAGGTCAAGGCCTAATAAAAGGTCATATTAGAGGAATGTATGACAAATCTAAAGTTAAGTGTTATTCATATCATAAGCGTGGTCATTATATTAGTAAGTACAGGTCTAAGGTGAATAATTAATTAACTCATTGTGATTCCTTAATACTAAGTATAACAATTAAATGTGTGAAAGTAAGAGCTCTTTAAGTGTGCTTATGAAAATAGTGTTCTAATGATGGGAAATGGGTGAATTCTAATCAAGTTAGAGAATAAAAATCATAACTACATCTCAAATATATTTTATGTGCTAAACATAAAAAGTAATCTACTTATTTAGGCTAATTGCTTTAAAAGGGATATAATATATAATTATATGATAATTATCTCTTGAATCTTAATGGGATAGGTATACTTATTCTCCAATTAAAAAGTAAAGAGATAAAACAAGATTGGTCACAAAAAAATTTGTATGATGACTTAACCATGACTATCATAAGATATTCCTAGATGTTTATCAAATGAAGACTATTAAACTTATAATTTCTTTGGTCATGTAAAATCATAAGAAACTTCATTAAATGGATGTGAAGTCAAATCTTATCAATGGTTCTCTTGAGGAAGAAATTTTTGTCAAGTAACTACTGGATTTTATGAAAAAGGAAGAAAAAAGGTGTATAAACTAAAGAAAGTATTGAATGGTCTACAATAAGAGCTTAAAATATGGAACAAATGCAATGATTCTTTCTTTTAGAAGACCAACTTTCATAAATGTCTTTCTGAGCATGTTTTATATGTAAAAATCAATGATTACAATAATATCTTATTAATGTGTCTATATGTTGACTTAATCTCTTTGTAGACAATAATTTCAAAATGATAATGTCTTTAAAAAGTTTATGATCTATGAATTTGAAATGATAGATTTAGGTCTAATTTCTTATTTTCTTAGCATTAAGGTGATTTAAAGAATTGATAAACCTTTACCTATTAGAAGAGTTATCCTACTAAGCTATTAAATAAGTGCCTAAATGCATGATTGCAATTTTATGAGAACTCCCATAAAAATTGACATTAAATTGTCCAAGGAGGAAAATGAAACCCTTATTGATTATACACATTTCAAGCAAATTATTAAGAATTTAAGATATTTAATATGTATGAGACCTCATATATCTTATAAAAATGGTTTGATCAATAATTTTTTAAAGTCTCCTTGCCAATCTTATATGCAATTTAAGATAATTATGTTGTAACTTATAAAAATGATGTACTTAATTCTTTATTTAAAAATTATGTTTTTGTAGGCTACTTTAATAGTAATTAGAGATAGAAATGTATTTAATTGAAGAAATACTTTTAAATACTATTTTAACTTTAGAACTACTACTTATTTATAATCATCCAACAAAAATTATTATTGTGTTTTTAACTTGTAAAGTAAAGTAAGTAAATATAGTTTCAAGTGCTTATCAAGTTATTTGATTATGTAATTTGCTGAATGAGATCTATATTGTAATTGAAGGTTATACATTAATATTTATTGGTAATGTTTTTGCAAACAAATTATCCAAGAATTTAGTGGCACATGGAATAAGTAAATATATCAATACTTATTTTCATTTTCTAAAAGATCAAATTGATAAAAAGGAAATTAAATTAACTTATTGTAAGTATAAAGATTAAGTAATTAACATACTTATAAAGTTGTTAAAATATGAAGCATTTACCAAATTGATGTTAGAATTGTGAATATCATTAAATTATGATTAAAAGAAATGGTAGAATTAATTTAGATTAAGATTTTATTAAAATTTTAATAAAAGTTAGTTTTATTAAGTTCAATTTAATACAATTTTACTATTTGAGTATAATAAAATGTTTTCTATTATATAAATATAAAACATCTATATTATTGTATGTGTTTCTCAATTATTGTGCATTATTTTATCAGTTTAATAAAATTATTAGTATTCATATAATTATTTAAATATACTTAAAATTACAAGAGATATTTTTTTCAAATAAAACTTATCAAACAAATTTTTATCCTTTTCAATGTGCAAACAAAAGAACAAAAATTCACTTGCCTCATCTCCTTCATTAACTTATGATTACGAGGGGCAAATAGATACAAGAAAATAAAAAACTGAGAAACAAAGTGCTGCTTGCAATTTCATTTCATTGTAGGCATCTAAAACAGCAAGATGGTTGTGCCCACTCACAAATGCATCAGCATTTGCCTTTGAGTCGTGAAGTATATGCATGCAGGCTTAAAAGAACTTCCTTTAGTTTTTCTTTGGCTGCCGGATCAACCAAGTTGCCGTCGCTATCAAATTTTGCAGGAGGGGCAAATTCATTCAAGAAAAACTCAGGTTTGTTGATGAAATGGAGGTCAAGGTAAACTCCAATTTGGCGAAGATGGTACTGTGATCGCCCACCTCCAAAATCTGCTCCGGCACTTACAATAGCAGCAGCCTTACCAGCCCAACAGTTTGGTGGCCTGGAGGCCCAATCAATTGCATTCTTCAAAGGTGCTGGCCGAACAAAAAAGAAAGCATTAACGGATCAAAAGAATTTATCTTTTGGAAGCATTAAACAGTGTGCTAGTCAATATTGACTTCTAAAGTTCTGATTAAACCCAATTCAAGTATGGTGAACATTGAAGATTTCTAATATGATAAATAAATAAAAAATTTATTTTTAAAGTGACAGGCATGTGCAAATTTCCCATTCATAGAGTATTCTATGTACTACGATTACAAAAACAAAAAGGTAAGGTAACATGAGAAAATAGGTCTCATGATGTTAAGGACCATCTTATCAAGATGTAGTAAATATGAGAAGAAATTTTGATAATTTTCTTGAGAACAAAAATGATGAATTTCACTTTGTATTCACTTAATATTTAAAAAAAAAAAGATGATCAGTGTACAAAATTCTCATATTGTAAAAAAGTCAAATGTATATAATCTTATTTATATTTATTGATGCAAATTATTTTTGTAATTTAAAATTAATAATTTCTAAATCCCAATAAAATATAATCACCATTTTATGATAATCCACACTTGGATTGTATTTATTTTGTTTGAAATCTGTTAATTATGTATTTTTTACAAAATTCAATTGTCTCTAATTATCTTTTTTGGAGCATCATGTTCACATCCCTTCCCTAGGACAACCCGAAAATTAAGATTTAGGTATAACATCAATGCAAGATAAACAAACATTGTATATAGTATACATCAGCTATGATTAGAAAGAAGTAGAGGGGGATACCAGAGACGGAGTAGTTATACTCCGGCGAGGCGAAAAGGACACTATCTGCTTCAAGAATCTTTTTCCGGAAAGCTTCAACAACCGGCGGGAAAGAACCCCCATCTTCAAGATCAGTATTTAGCATTGGCAGTGGGGATATGTCTAAGTATTCAATTTGCAAACCCGGAAACGACTCCTTGCTCAGCTCAATTGCTGCAAAACAGAGAAAACAGAACACCAAACCATAACAATTCGTCAAAACCACACGCACCCAGCTCAAAAATCAAAGCAAAGATTCCAACTTCCCAAAGAAATCAACTAAAACTGTGAGGGACATTAACTAACAAAAGAAAGAAAAAACCCAAAAAAACAAAACAATTAACGGATGAAAAGAGAAAAGGTGTGTTATTGCACCAGCAAGAAGTAGGCCACGGTTGACTGATGCTTCACGGAGAGACCCACAAAGGGCTGCCACTTTGAACACACTGCCTCCATCTCTCTGTCTTCCTGCACTAAACTTCTTGTTCGCTGTGTTGTTGGGGACGAATTAAATTATGTTCAGTCCATGTATATATAGACGAGCAGCTTACAATTCCGATGAAAAAAAAAAAAAAAAAAGTGCTCGTCATGTTTATTTTTATTTTTTAGTATAACTCAATTATTGTCTTAAATTATAAAAATTTATTTTAATATAAAAAAGGTATTTAGTTTTGTTAAAAGAAAAAAATTTTCCTTTCTTTTTCTAAATCTGCTCTCTTCAATAAGAAAAATGTTTGAAAAAATTTTGCTAAATAAAAAATTTAATCAAATTTTCATATTTTTTTAATAAAAGAAGTTGTAATTATATTATAGCATAAATAGTTGGATTTGGTAGATTAATAAAGAAATTCTCATTTGGTATATATGAGATTAGTAAAGGTGTCACTTTAGACATATTCAAATATAATTATTTTAATTATTATTATTATTATTATTATTATTTCAGTTTGATCATTTTTTGGGATTTGAAATTATTTTAAATTAAATTAAATTGATTCATTAAATAAATTAGATATGTAAAAAGTGGTACAATAATTTTTTTAATTTTTTTAATAAAGATATTGTTAAAAAAATATTTTTTTTTCTTTCTTTTTTTTAAAATGAAAAAAATCTATCGTTCCTCCATACCATAAATGACATAAATTTTATCAACAAAAAATTCTAATTTTACTTACTTAAAAAATGAGTCAATTTAATATTGTGGGTAAACAAATAAAATTTTCGATTGAATTTAACTAAAATGAAAAAAAATGTGCCACTCAAAGTAGATGTGACAAACACCCTTATTAATATAACAGATTTATACCTCGAAGCTTTAAATGAAAAATATTTGAGTACAAAATTAACAAAGCCTACCAAAGGGCAATTTCAAAAAAAGCACCCGTCTCTTTCTTTTAACCGTACGGACAAGAGTTTTAAGCACGTGCATCGCATCCCTGTATAAGAAAATCTCCATGGTCACGGTTCCTTTCTGGGCTACTTGTTTAATCTTTTTTCGTCGATTGATCCGATTCGTCAATCGTGCAGAGATTCTCTAGATTGGCCGGTGAAACTTTGAAAATGCTTTCATATGTGCTTCCAAAAAGATTTGCCAGCACTTGGGTCTTGGAAAATATGTCTAAAAACAATAGAAATTTTGGCTCCAAGTTGCCTCTGGACAATGAATTGATTCAAATTCCGCCAGCTGAAGCTCTTTGTATCAAAGTTGATTTGTGCGTGCCAGTTGAATCTTCAAAAATTGAACACTCTGCTTTTGCTCGTTTCTTATTCAAAAATATTTCCTTATTCGGAGCAATATTTATAGCTGGAAAATTGCTCCAATGAAAAAAAAAAAAATGAATATTAAGCTCATCAATTCATCTTGCCGTGCAAGGCATATATAAAAGAGAATAAACACATCAAGGCTCGAACAATCCACTTGCCGTAGCCAAGAAAATGTCCAAAATTCAAACCTAAGACTAAACACATTATACTCATAGGCGGCTACACATAAGAATTTGGGCAAGAATACAATTCAAACTTAAGCGATAATCAATCAATATTGGCACATCAAAACTGAAAAAATAGCGGTTGATCTGACATAAATTGCTAGCTCAAATTTTTTAATCTATTTGGAATTAAAAAAAAATAAATTTTTAATTTAACTCCTTTTCACTTGTTACACCAAAGAACCAAAATAATAACTAATAATTTGAATGAAACCTTCAATGACACCAAATTTAGCGTATGATAAGTCAACATAATTGGAAATGAATTAGTCGATGCTTAACCATTTGCAATGGCTTTTCAATTTGTTATAGGTTAATATTGTTTTTGTTGGAATATGTCTTGTATTCTAAATTACCCTTTTACCCTTTTTATATCCCTATATATAGGCATAATAGAGTTATGAGAATTAAAAGAGAGAGATTTGAGAGTTGAGCCACACTCTTTGTATTCTGTAACGCATTTTCTCTACTAATAAGAGTATTTCCTCTGTCTTTCCCGTGGACATAGGTCACATAGACCGAACCATGTAAAATTCTGGTGTTATTTTCTTCATTGATTTGATCGTTTGTTACAACAAATTGGTATCAAAGCCGAAAGAAAGAAAAAAAAAAAAATCTTTTCCTCTCTTTCCTTCGGCCACCCATCGCAACGATTTGAGAAAAAAAAAATTTTTTTTTTCTCTTTCCTCTTGCCACCCTTGGTATTCAGATCTGGGATTGAGCCGGGCTCCATCGATTTTGGTCTCTTTGAAGCAAATTGGTAGCCGTTTCGCTCACCGAAGTCGAGGGAGCGGAATCGGGCCGGACCCTTCCGGTGGTGGGTGTGGGACTTGAAGACCGACAAAAATTTTTTTTTTCTCTTGATACGGTTCGAGCTCGAATCGGAAGGCCAACAAGCTGAGCAACTGGAACTCCACCACCGACCACCCGTGCAACTGGACTGGAGTCACCCGTGTAGAGAGAGACGAAGAGAGAGAAGCAGGAGGAGGAAGAGAGAGATCCGAACAAGGCCATTTTGGTGGTTTGGCGTTGAAACGAAGCGGATCTAGTGATTTGGCGTTGAAACGGAGCGGATCTGATGGAAAAACGAACAGATCGAGTTTAACGGGTCGGAGGTACTGTAGATCGGCGAATTGCACAGTAGATCGATTGGAGATACTGTAGACCGTGGTACTGTATCTCGGTGACACTGTAACACGAAGAGTCACTGTAGCATCAGGTGGCACTGAAGCTTGGAGGCAGATTTGTATTTTTTTAATTTTCATGGTGAGTGTTTTGTTGTAATGACTTCTGCATCTTCATCAATGGTGAAGTCTGAAATTGAGAAGTTCGATGGAAATACTAATTTTGCACTGTGGCAAGTTAGAATGATGTCAATTCTGACACGAGAAGGTACAAAAAGGGCTCTACATGGCAAGGAGAAGAAATCAGAGTCAATGTCTGATGCAGATTGGGATGACATGGATGAAAGAGCTCTATCCTCGATTCAACTCAGTTTGGGAAATGAAGTTTTGAAAGAAATCCTCAGTGAAAGAACAGCAGCTGGTGCATGGCTAAAATTGGAAAGTCTGTACATGACGAAATCTTTGACCAACAGACTCCGATTAAAGCAACGCCTTTACACTCTTCGTATGTCAGAAGGTACTTCTTTGAAATCACATATTGGAGAGTTTAGTTCAATTGTTACTGATCTGAGTAAAATTGATGTTCATATTGACGATGAGGATCAAGCTTTATTGTTGTTGTGCTCTTTGCCTCCTTCATACAAGCACTTTAGAGATACTATGATTTATAGTAGAGAAGATATTTCCCTTGAGAATGTCAAGACTAATTTACAGGCCAAAGAGAAAATTGATAGTAGTTTGACATTTTCTGAAACATCAAATCAGAGTGTTGGTTTGATTATTGATCGAGGAAGATCAAAGGAGAGAGGTCAGAATTCAGGTAAATCAAGATCGAAATCAAGACATAAGAATTTGATCTGCAATTATTGCAAAAAGAAAGGGCACATTAAGTCTGATTGTTACAAGTTGAAAAAACAAGCAGAAAGGAAACGACGGTAATCAGAAGAACCATCCACCAGGAGAAGCTCATATGGCAGCAAATGAGAGTGATGATCTGCTTTGTGTTACACAAGACCAAGGCAGATTTCAGGATACCTGGATCATGGACACTGGAGCCTCGCAACATATGACTCCTAATAGGGGAATGGTTTACCACCTACAAGTCAATTAATGGTGGTATTCTCTGTTAGGAAATGATCACGTCTGTAAGGTTGCTGGGATTGGTACAGTGCAGATCAAGATGCACGACGGTGTCATTAGGACCTTGTCTGAGGTCAAACACATTCCAGATTTGACGAAGAATCTTATTTCTTTGGGCACTCTTGAGAAGAATGACTGCAAGATTGGGTGTGAAGGTGGAGTTCTAAAGGTTTCCAGAGGTGCTCTTGTATTGATGAAAGCTGCCAGAATTGACACATTGTATTTCTTGCATGGTTCAACAGTCACAGACTCAACTGCTGTTTCTACTTCAGTTTCAGATTCAGACGTGACGAAATTGTGGCATATGCGGCTGGGACACATGAGTGAAAGAGGTATGGCTGCCTTGAGTAAGAGAGGTCTTTTATGTGGTCAGAACACTGGAAAATTAGAATTTTGTGAGCATTGTGTTTTTGGGAAGCAGAAGAGGTTGAGTTTCAGTACAGCTATCCATAAAACAAAGGGAACATTGGACTATATCCATTCAGATCTTTGGGGTCCGTCTCAAGTTCTCTCTAAAGGTATGGGTGCTGCTTATATGCTCACTTTTATTGATGATTTTTCTCGTAAAGTTTGGGTTTATTTCTTGAAACATAAAAGTCAAGTGTTTGAAACCTTTAAGCAGTGGAAAACTTTACTTGAAAAATAGACTGAGAAGCAGATTAAGAGGCTGAGAACAGATAATGGCCTTGAATTTTGTAATAACGAATTCAATGAGTTTTGCAAAATTGAAGGCATTGTACGACACCGCACAGTTGTAAAAACTCCACAGCAAAATGGAGTTGTAGAACGCATGAATAGGACTTTGATAGAGAAAGCTAGATGTTTGTTATCCAATGCAGGTTTGGGCAAGGAGTTTTGGGCAGAAGCTGTTAATACAGCTTCTTGGTTGGTGAATCGATCTCCTTGTACTTCTATTGAGTGTAAGACACCTGAAGAGGTGTGGTCAGGCAAACCTGCAGATTATTCTGATTTAAAGATATTTGGCTGTCCTGCTTATGCTCATGTTAATGAAGGAAAGCTTGAACCAAGAGCTAAGAAATGTATTTTTCTTGGCTATGCTTCTGGAGTGAAAGGTTATAGGTTGTGGTGTCCAGATCCTAAGTTTCCAAAATTTCTCATCAGCAGAGACGTGACATTTGATGAATCCGCTATACTGCATCCAAAAGAGGAAGTCTTAAGGCCAACTGATGAAGATAGTGGGAGTTCCACACAGCAGGTGGAGTTTGAAAGTGATATTCCTTCTAAGTCAGGTCAACAGATTCGGGTTGACACTTCAGAAATAGATGAGGGTACTCTAGATACTCAACAGGTACAACCGTACAGTATCACCAGAGACAAACCCAGAAGGACTATCAAGCCACCAGCTAGGTTTTCAAATTCAGATTTTGCTTATTGTTTGGCAGCAGAAGAGGTGGAGTACAATGAACCTAGCAACTATTCAGAGGCTATCACTTGTGCTGAATCTTCCCAGTGGAGCATTGCTATGACTGAGAAAATTGAGTCCCTGCATAAGAATCAGACTTGGGACTTAGTGAAACTTCCCAAAGATAAGAAGACTGTTGGCTGCAAATGGATCTTCAAGAAGAAGGAGGGAATCCCAGGAGTTGAGGATGCAAGGTACAAGGCACGTCTGGTTGCAAAGGGTTATAGCCAGAAAGAAGGGATTGACTTCAATGAAGTATTTTCTCCAGTTGTTAAGCACACTTCCATTCGTGTGCTTCTAGCTATGGTTGCTATGTATGATATGGAACTGGAGCAGCTTGATGTGAAGACTGCTTTTCTACATGGTGATCTTGAGGAAGTCATTTATATGGATCAACCTGAAGGTTTCCAGAGTGAAAGCAAGGAGGATCATGTTTGCAAGTTGAAGAAATCTCTATATGGTTTAAAGCAGTCTCCTAGACAATGGTATAAGAAGTTTGACAACTTTATGGTAAGTCATGGTTACTCAAGGAGTGAGTATGACAGCTGTATCTACCATAGGAAGCTGCGTGATGGATCATTTGTCTATCTGCTACTATATGTAGATGATATTCTTGTTGCCTCTACAAGTATATCTGAGATCAACAGTTTGAAGAAGCTACTTGGTAGAGATTTTGAGATGAAAGATTTGGGAGCTGCAAAGAGGGATTTTGGGCATGGAGATCATCATCAGAGACAGGCAAGTAGGAGAGTTGCGCCTTTTACAGAAAAGGTACATCGAGAAGGTTCTTGATCGTTTTGGGGATGATGAGTTGCAAAACTGGTAAGTAAGTACTCCTTTAGCATCACACTTCAGACTTTCAGCCTCTTTGTCACCCAATAACCTAGAGGAGGAGGAATATATGTCACGTGTTCCATACTCTAGTGCAGTGGGTAGTATTATGTATGCTATGGTTTGCACTCGTCCAGATATTTCACAGGCAGTCAGTGTGGTCAGTAGATATATGGCTAATCCTGGGAAAGCACATTGGCAAGTAGTTAAATGGATACTTCGGTATCTTAAAGGCACTACAGAGGTAGGACTGATGTTCAGCAGAGGCAGTAGGTTGATTACTGGTTTTGTGGATTTTGAGTATGCAGGTGACCTTGACAGAAGAAGATCAACAACTAGTTATGTTTTCACTCTTTCAGGCAGTGCCATTTGTTGGAAAGCAACATTTCAATCAACAGTTGCTCTTTCCACTACTGAAGCTGAGTACATGGCAATAGCAGAAGCAGTCAAGGAAGCTATTTGGTTGAAAGGTTTGGTCACTGATTTGGGTTTATCACAAGAAACTACCACTGTATTCTGTGACAGTCAGAGTGCTATACATTTGACCAAAAATCAAGTGTATCATGAGAGGACCAAACACATTGATGTCAGATACCATTTCTTGCGAGATGTTATATCTCAAGGTTTGATTTCAGTGAAAAAGGTTGCTACTGCAGACAATCCAGCTGACATGTTGACAAAACCAATTTTTCGTAGTAAGTTCAAGCATTGCTTGGACTTGATTGGTGTTCGTTTTAATTGATTGGCTCTAAGGAACTATTTGGAGGAGAGATAGAAGAATTTTATTTTGTTGTGTGTTTAGAAAATACAATGCAAGGTGGAGATTTGTTGGAATATGCCTTGTATTCCAAATTACCTTTTTGCCCTTCTTATATCCCTATATATAGGTATAATAGGGTTATGAGAATTAAAAGAGAGAGATTTGAGAGGTGAGTCACACTCTTTGTATTCTGTAACACACTTTCTCTACTAATAAGAGTATTTCCTCTGTCTTTCCCGTGAACGTAGGTCACATAGACCGAACCACGTAAAATTCTGGTGTTATTTTTTTCATTGATTTGATCATTTGTTACAACAGTTTTTTTATATTTGTTGTATCTTTTTATGAATAGATGTCTTCGACAGACTTTGAAAGCTATATGCTAAGGGTCCTGCATGTGAGAACTACAAATTATTTGTCAGTTTTCAAAATTCTTTTTGTTGAATTCTTGGAATAGACTTTAAGAGCATGCTATGAAGGGCCAAGTCATGATTGCTTTCATACAATTTTATTCTAAGAATTTGAAGCCAAGGAAAATCATTATCTTCCCACTTTCTAAAGCTATTTAAATTCTCAATTACCACCTTTTAGCAATTTGCAATGCTTGTTCAATAATTGAAACTCATCTGCTTCATGCTAATCACATACTCCTAAACTAAATACCCAAGGTTATTTCTCGAGCCTTGATAAGTATGAACATCTAGATGAGCCTATATTTTATATTACTACTTACTACTAAAGAGACTAAAAAAGATACGTTTTAAATGCAATACTTTTATTGTAGTTTGGGTCTCATTTTAAAGGAGAAAAGGGGCATTACTTAGTGTTTATTTTTCCTTTTTTTTTTGTCACAATGGCTTTGAGTTGGAAATGTATAAGATTGCTCTATTATCACTTGAAATTCGTAAGTGAAAATGTTAGAATGTGTATCTCTATAGAGTAAAATTGCTTAAATACAGCACTTCTCCAAACTCTGTTCTTATAATATCATGTTACACATAAAAGTGAGGTAACAAAGGTAAAGTGAAGTTTTGATCATTGTTAGAGACTAGATTAACAATATGCACATTTTACGTATTTGAAAAAATGTCACCGTATTCACATGCAATGATAAAATTGTTGACATTGATGGACTAGTGAGGCGATAAAGGCAATGCAAATTTACTTGTCTAGAATCCTTATCCTAATTAGTTATTTTATAATTGAACCAAAACAAGTAATATTGACTTTATTGAGATTTGATTTGGGCATTGGCAAGAATGAGGCTTCCCTTGGACGTTTAACAAATGCATTGATTCTTTCTTTTTCAGGTATAACACGGAATGGCCCCGCATTTCTTCACTTTGTAAAAGTATGGGCCGCAACGCCCATCAGAAACTTTGAAGTTAAATGAGACAGCGTCGTGTGTGAGGCGATGACGATTCTTAGCAATAGACACCTCCCAGCGTAGAGCAGCACGACACGTTCTGCGTATATTGTCCGAATCACTGCCGTCATCACATTCGTCTCCAAAATTCCAATTGAATTGGATCAGTATGTCAGTATTGTCATCACACTCGAGAAGGCATCGTTGAGCCAATTTGAGGAAGTGGGATTCTAACAGTGTCTCCGATACTTCGATTCACGCACCACCCTGGAATTCTACCTCCCAGATAAAGGACGTTAACCATAAACTTCCGCAACTGTACCAAAAAACAAAATTCATGACATGATATAAGCAGTGAAAAGAACAATAAAAAAACAGAGTGAGAGAGCGACGGAGACCTTTCTTTTGCCTTCCACATACTCTGATAAATAACGATTCCTGAACTGAGAGATGGGATCTCTTTCATCTTTATCCACTTCGAAGCAATTATATAAGCCGACTCCGAGGACAAAAGATGGCATATCGAAAAGTAGTTGATCAAGAGAAGATACGTTTTCTAATGATGTGCAACCAGTCGCATCTAGGTGACATAGGCTCATTGGATGCTCTGGCAAAGATCGAAGCCTTTTGCAGTGGCCTAACCAAAGTAGTTTAAGTCGAGTAAGTTGTTTGATGTTTTCAGATACTCTCAAAGTTGTTCCCAATTAAACGTAGGTCCTTCAAAGAGGATAGGCACCTGAGGTCGGCAGGTAATTGGGATAGATTAGGCCTTGCTAAGTTTAATTTGGTTAAACAAGACAAGGTTGAACAAGCCCTCCCCAATCACGAAGTTAATCAAGCAGCGTTTTGGAATCGATACATATCCGAAAATTTTAGCCCTTTTAGATTGTCCACACGGGATGGTAGCTCTTCAATGGCTGTGAAGAGCAATCTCAGATCATATAGATTATCCATGCTCTCCCATATTTCTGGAAACAGCTTCAGGTTCTAGCAACCTGCCAGCGTGAGAGTCTGAAGACTTGTTAACTTGTAAATATTGGTTGGGAGGCTCGCAAGCTTGAAGCAAAAAATCTAAGTCCAGTTTGACAAGTCGATCCATGTACTCAACAGAGGAAGGCACTTCCTTTATTGCTGTCCATCTTAAGTATAGGTACCTTACGTTCCTTGAGACCTCTGGAAACACAACGAGTCTTGAGCAACCAGAAAGGTCAAGATTATCCAGACATCTCACATCAACATTATTGGAAGACTCGCCAGGTTTTTGCAGGCGCGCAAACTTGTGTGTGTGACCACACTGAATCGCCTCAAGGATGAGCGATGCCTAATAATATTCTGAGGCTGCATGTAGTGAAAGAGAATTAGGCGTAATTGATTATTAAATCAAAGAGAGCTTTGGGTCAGGAAGAGTTCTTTAATATGAGTAATTTGTACCTCTGCTTCTTTCCAAAGTTCTTTAATGTTGGTATGAGGTAACTCAATCCACAGGGGATTCTCGGGGCAAAACTCTGCTGGCAAATACTCCAATGGATATCCAGCCCACTAGGAAGATAATCAAGGCCTTGAGAAAAGTGCACTTTCCATTCTTCTCCTTTTATTCTTCTTCTTTTTTTGTCATGGCGTATATTTTTAGCAGTTTCAAGATAGATATGTTTCCAAAGACTTTTGATTCAAGTGGATCTCTTTACTTAGCTTTCTCATATTGTGGAATATGTCTTCAACTTTTCTCGTTACCTAGGAAATAATAGGAAAAACAGTTATGAGTAAGCATAAAGTGTGAATTGAAATTTTTATTACAATTACAATTAGAATCTTACGATATTATTTTTTGAATACTTAATATATATCTTGTGGATCCCACCATCTCTCTATTTGTTTCTTCCTCCTTTCTTCTGTTTCTAAGGTTTCTTTCAGTTTCTTAGTAAAAATGGGTGACGGTGTTCTGCCTAAAGAGTAGACAGAGGTAATAAAAAGAGAATATTGTCTCTTTCGATTCTTCACGTACAAACTCTACCCAATTCTACCCGTTACATAGTAGCAACGATAGCACTGTAGTAACGGCGACATTACTGTAACGTCAGAAGTCAGATTGTAATTTGAGTAATTTTATTAATTTGAATCATCAATTTGTATTTTTTAATTTTCGTTTTAGGTGTTTTATTACAATGACTTCTTCATCTTCATCAACGACGAAGTCTGAAATTGAGAAGTTTGGTAGAAATACCAATTTTGCACTGTGGCAAATTAGAATTATGACAATTCTGACGTGAGAAGGTACAAAAAGGGCCTTACTTGGCAAGGAGAAGAAACTAGAGTTAATGTCCGATGCAAATTGGGATGACATGGATAAAAGAGCTCTATCCTCGATTCAACTCAATTTGGGAAATAAAGTTTTGAGAGAAATCCTTGGTGAAAGAACAGCAACTGGTGCATGGTTAAAATTAGAAAGTCTGTACATGACGTAATCTTTGACTAATAGTTCCGATTAAAGTAACTTCTTTACACTCTTCGTATGTTAGAAGGTACTTCTTTGAAATCACATATTGGAGAGTTTAGTTCAATTGTTACTGATTTGAGTAAAATTGACGTTCATATTGACGATGCGGATCAAGCTTTATTGCTATTGTACTTTTTGCCTCCTTCATACAAGTACTTTAGAGATACTATGATTTATAGCAGAGAAGATATTTTCATTGAGAATGTCAAAACTAATTTGCAGGCCAAGGAGAAAATTGATAGTAGTTTGACATTTTCTGAGACATCAGATCAGAGTGTTGGTTTGATTATTGATCGAGGAAGATCAAAGGAGAGAGGTCGGAATTCAAGTAAATCAAGATCGAAATCAAGACACAAGAATTTAACCTGTAATTATTGCAAGAAGAAAGGGCACATCAAGTCTGATTGTTGCAAGTTGAAAAACAAGCAGAAAGTAAGTGACAATAATCATAAGAACCATCTACCAAAAGAAGCTCATGTGGCAACACATGAGAGTGATGATTTGCTTTGTGTCACTCAACGTCAAGACAGATTTTAGGATACTTGGATTATGGACACTGGAGCCTCGCAACATATGACTCCTAACAGGGAATGGTTTACCACTTACAAGCCAATCAATGGTGGTGTTTTGTTAGGTAATGATCATGTATGTAAGGTTGCTGGGATTGGTACAGTGCAGATCAAGATGCATGACGGTGTCATTAGGACTTTGTCTAAAGTCAAACACATTCCAGATTTGACGAAGAATCTTATCTCTTTGGGCACTCTTGAGAAGAATGGCTGCAAGATTGGGTGTGAAGGTGGAGTTTTGAAGGTTTCCAGAGGTGTTCTTGTATTGATGAAGGTTGCCAAAATTGGCACATTGTATTTCTTACATGGTTCGACATTCACAGACTCAACTGCAATTTCTACTTCAGTTTTAGATTCAGACGTAACAAAGTTGTGGCACATGCGGTTGGGACGCATGAGTGATAGAGATATGACTGCTTTGAGTAAGAGAGGTTTTTTGTGTGGTCAGAACACTGGAAAAATAGAATTTTATGAGCATTGTGTTTTTGGGAAGCAGAAGAGGTTGAGTTTCAGTACAACCATCCATAAAACAAAGGGAACATTGGACTACATCCATTTAGATCTTTAGGGTCCTTCTCAGGTTCTCTTTAAAGGTATGGGTGCTGTTTATATACTCACTTTCATTGATGATTTTTCTCGTAAAGTTTGAGTTTATTTCTTGAAACAAAAAAGTTAAGTGTTTGGAACCTTCAGACAGTGGAAAACTTTACTTGAAAAACAAACTAGGAAGCAGATTAAGAGGCTGAAAACAGATAATGGTATTGAATTTTGCAATAACGAATTCAATGAGTTTTGCAAAATTGAAGGCATTATTCGACACCGCACAGATGTAAAAACTCAACAGCAGAATGGAGTTGCAGAACGCATGAATAGGACTTTGATAGAGAAAGCTAGATGTCTATTATCCAATGCAGGTTTGGGTAAGGAGTTTTGGGCAGAAGCTGTTAATACAGCTTGTTGGTTGGTAAATCGATCTCCTTGTACTTCCATTGAGTGTAAGACACCTAAAGAGGTGTGGTTAGGCAAACCTGCAGATTATTCTGATTTGAAGATATTTGGCTGTCCTACTTATGCTCATGTTAATGATGAAAAGCTTGAATCGAGGGCTAAGAAATGCATTTTCCTGGGCTATGCTTTTGGTGTGAAAGATTATAGGTTGTGGTGTCCAGACCCTAAGTCTCCAAAATTCCTCATCAGTAGAGATGTGACATTTGATGAATCTACTATGCTGCATCCAAAAGCAGAAGTTTTAAGGCCAAACGGTGAAGATAGTGGGAGTTCCACACAGCAGGTGGAGTTTGAAAGTGATATTCCTTCTAAGTCAAGTTAACAAATTCAGGTTGACACTTTAAAAATAGATAAGGATACTCTAAATACTCAATAGGCACAGCTGTACAGTATCGCCAGAGACAGACTTAGAAGGACTATTAAGCCACCAGCCAGGTTTTCAAACTCAGATTTTGCTTATTGTTTGGTAGTAGTGGAAGAGGTGGAGTACAATGAACCTAAAAACTACTCGGAGGCTGTCACTTATGTTGAATCTTCTCAGTAGAGTATTGCTATGACCAAGGAAATTGAGTCTCTACATAAGAATCAGACTTGGGACTTAGTGAAACTTCCCAAAGATAAGAAGACTGTTGGCTGCAAATGGATCTTTAAGAAGAAGGAAGGAATCCTAGGAGTTGAGGATGCAAGGTACAAGCCACGTTTGGTTGTAAAGGGCTATAATCAGAAAGAAGGTATTGACTTCAATGAGATGTTTTCTCCAGTTGTGAAGCACATGACACTTCTATTCGTGTGCTTCTAGATATGGTTGCTATGTATGATATGAAACTGGAGTAGCTTGATGTTAAGACTACTTTTCTACATGGCGATCTTGAGGAAGTCATTTATATGGATCAACCCGAGGGTTTCAAGAGTGAAGGTAAGGAGGATCAAGTTTGCAGGTTGAAGAAATCTCTATATGGTTTAAAGCAGTCTCCTAGACAATAGTATAAGAAGTTTGATAGCTTTATGGTTGGTCATGGTTACTTAAGGAGTGAGTATGACAGTTGTGTCTACCATAGAAAGCTTTGTGATGGATCATTTATCTATCTACTATTATATGTCGATGATATTCTTGTTGCCTCTACAAGTATATCTGAGATCAATAGTTTGAAGAGGCTACTTGGTAGAGATTTCGAGATGAAAGATTTGGGAACTGCAAAAATGATATTGGGCATGGAGATCATCAGAGACAAGAAAGCAGGAAAGTTGTGCCTTTTACAAAAAAGGTACATCAAGAAGGTTCTTGATCGATTTGGGATGATGAGTTGCAAACCAATAAGTACTCCTTTGGCATCACACTTCAGACTTTCAGCCTCTTTGTCACCCAATAGCCTAGAGGAGGAGGAGGAATATATATGTCACATGTTCCATACTCTAGTGCAGTGGGCAGTGTAATGTATGCTATGGTTTGTACTCGTCCAAATATTTCACAAGCAGTCAGTATGGTTAGTAGATATATGGCTAATCCTGGGAAAGCACATTGGCAAGCAGTTAAATGGATACTTCGATATCTTAGAGGCACTACAGATGTAGGACTAATGTTTAGTAGAGGCAGTAGGTTAATTAATGGTTTTCTGGATTTTGACTATACAGGTGACCTTGATAGAAGAAGATCAACAACTGGTTATGTTTTCACTTTTTTCAGGCAGTGTCATTTGTTGGAAGGCAACATTGCAATCAACAGTTGCACTTTCCACTATTGAAGCTGAGTACATGACAATAGTAGAAGTAGTCAAGGAAGCTATTTGGTTGAAAGGTTTGGTCACTGATTTGGATTTATCACATATTCTGTGATAGTCAGAGTGCTATACACTTAACCAAAAATCACGTGTATCATAAGAGGACCAAATACGTTGATGTCAGATACCATTTCTTATGAGATGTTATATCTCAAGGTTTGATTTTAGTGAAAAGGGTCGCTACTGCTGACAATCCAGCTAACATGTTGACGAAACTAGTTGTAACTAGCAAGTTCAAGCATTGCTTGGACTTGATTGATGTTCATTTTGATTGACTGGCCCTAAGGGGCTATTTGGAGGAGAGACAGAAGTATTTTATTTTGTTGTGTATTTAGAAAATACAATGTAAGGTGGAGATTTGTTGTAATATGCCTTGTATTCCAGTTGAATTAGAATTACTCTTTTGCCCTTATCTTATATCTTTATATATATAGGCATAATAGGATTATGAGAATGTGAGAGATTTGAGAGTTGAACCATACTCTTTGTATCCTGTAACACACTTTCTTTAGTAATAAGAGTATTCCTTCTGTCTTTCTCGTGGATGTAGGACCAAACTACTTAAAATTCTGGTGTTTTCTTCTTCATTTTATGGTTTGTGATAACATTTGGCATACCATGGAACGGCCCCGCATTTCTTCACCTTGCAAAACAAACTCGCCCAAGAACCTCTCAAGTTAAACAAGACACCGTCGTTCGAGCATTGGTTGAGGCGACTACGATTCTAAGCTATATTGTAGTACACGCTCCCAGCGTAGAGCAGTACGTCGCCCACTACATAGTTGCCATCAATTGTCCTCCTCTTAGCAGAATGATTTTGTAACCAAAAATTGAAATCACGGCCTTCATCACATTGATCTCCAGTTGAATTGGATCCGTAAGTCAGTGGTGGTATCACACTCGAGAACAAGGCATAAAATAAATCCCAAGGAGGCATCGTTGAGCCAATTTTAGGGAAGTGGGATTCTGCCAGTGTCTCCGGCCGTTACTTTGATTCACGCACCACTCTGGAACTCTACCTCCCGGATAAATGACGCTAACCATAAACTTCGGCAACTGTACCACCAAAACAAAATTCATGACATGATACAATGAGTGAAAAAACAAGAAAAAAACAGAGTGTGAGAGTGATGGCGACCTGTCCTTTTGCCTTTCGCATACTTCGCTAAATAACGATTCGTGAACCGAGAGACAGGATTCTCTTTGGTTTTTGTCCACCTTGAAGCAATTACATAAGCTGACTCTAAAGTCAAAAGATGGCGTATTGAAAAGTAGCTGATCAGGGGAAGATACGTTTTCTAAGCTCATGTAGGCTCACTGGAAGCTCCGGCCAAGATCGAAGCAGCCTTTTGCAGAAGCGTATACAAAGTTCTTCAAGTTGAGTAAGTTGTTTGATGGTTTCAGGGACACTCTCAAAGTTGTTCGCAGTTAAACGCAAGTCCTTTAAAGAGGATAACCCCCGAGATCAGCAGGTAATTGCCACAGATTACACCATGCTAAGTTTAATGAGGTTAAAAAAGACAAGGTTGACCAAGCCATCCCTAACCACGAAGTTAATGAAGCAACGTTTCCGAAATGATGCATATCCAACATATTAAGCCCTTTCATATTGTCCACACAGGATGGTAGCTCTTCAATGGCTGTGTTGTACAAAATCAGATCCTCTAGATCATCCATGCTCTCCCACATTTTGGGAAACACCTTCAGGTTAGAGCAACTTAGTAGGCTGAGACTCTGAAGATTTATTAACTTGTAAATGTTGGTTGGGAGGCTCTCAAGCTTGAAGCAAAACGCCAAGTTCAGTTCGACAAGTCGATCCATATACTCAACAGAGGAAGGCGCTTCCTTTATTGTGGTCCCCCTTAGATATAGGTACCTTACGTTCCTTGAGACCTCTCGAAACACAACGAGTCTTGAGCAACCCGAGAGGTCGAGAGTATCCAAACATCTCATATCAACATTATTTGGAAGACTTCTCAGCTTTTGGCGGTAACACAAACTTATGTGCGTGACCACACTGAGTTGTCTCAAGGATGGCCTAACAATATTTTGAGGCTGCATGTAGTGAAAGAGAATTAGGTGTAATTGATTAGTAAATCAAAGAGAGCTTTTGGTCAATTAGAAAGAGATCTTATAGTATGAGTAATTTGTAGCCCTGCTTCTTTCCAAAGACCTTTAATGTCGTTATTACGTAACTCAATCGATAGGGGATTCTCGGAGCAAAACTCTGCTGGCAAATGCTCCTATGGATATCCATGCCAATAAAGATATACCTCCTCCCACTGGGAAGATAATCAAGGCCCTGAGAAAGGTGCACTTTCCATTCTTCTTCTTCCGTTATGGTGTAGACTTTTAGCAGTTTCAAGTTAGACATGTTTTCAAAGGCTTTAGGATTTAAGTGGATCTCTTTACTTAGCTTTCCCATATTAAGGAATATGCCTTCAACATTTATCGGAGAATAACAGGAAAAGTAGGTATGAGTAAGTATGAAAAGGGAATTGGAATTTTTATAACAATTGCAGTATACGGTGTTATTCTTGAATACTTGATATATACTTTGTGGATCCCACATTCTGCTACATTCGCCTGGCTCCTTTGATTCCTCTAGTAGAAACTCTTTACCCATTTCTTGCAATAGACCATGCATTTCTAGTTCCACTATTGGTTTCCTTAAAATAATATTAGTAGTAGTTATCAAGGACTTGTCAACGAGATCCCGTATTCTAATCTTGGCAGAAAAGCCACAACCATTCAGTATTTGTATCGCAAAATCCATATCATAACCTTTAAAAAAACATACAATGTGAAGAAATATTTCCTTCTCTTCCCTATCCAGCTATAGTAACTAATTTTTTAACACCTTATGAATCTCATTCATGGGCACCATTTTCAATTTATTCACGGTACTTTTCTACTTAGTCTTGTTCTTGTCATATAAAAAGGAAACTATAAATTTAAGAGCCAAAGGATTGCCTTGACAATATCTAACAACCAAATTTGACAAAGGATTGTGACATTCTAGGGGATGATTTTTCTTGAAGGCATACTAACTAAAAAGTTGAAGAGCTACATTATCATCCAATGTCTTGACCTCATATATATAATCAACCCTTCTTTCAAAAGCTTGCTTATTTTTGCTTGTTACCACAATCCTGCTTCCTGGACCACACCAACATAGATTTCCAACTAAACATTTTAATTATTGCAGATTATCAATGTCATTTAGAACAACTAATATCTATTTGCTACAAAATCTTCTAATTAAGGATATTCTAGATCCAATGCTATGTGTATAAATTTTAATACGACTATCTCCTAACGCTTGCCAAATGAGCTCCTCTAGTAACTTTTTCATGCCTCTTTTTTCTAATTCTTCCCTAATGTTGTTAAGAAAGCAACAACCTTCAAAGTGACGTAAAATTTAGCTAAAAATAGTTTCAGCAATAGTTGTTTTGCCTATACCGCCCATGCCCCAAATTCCTAAAATGCGAGCGTTTTGGGACCCAATAGCTAGTATCCTTTTGATTTGCTCAAGGCTTGAATTTATTCCCACTAGGTGCTCCAAGCCCATAAGCAAAGGCAATGCTCGATTCAGTTTCTCCAAAACATCTTTGACAATGTGATCAACGAGTTTACGCTCTGGCCTACCATAAATAAGCCAAAGTTTCGTAAACATGCAATGCACATTGACGTGGCAACATACTTGTAGGCATTACTTGATGTCACTTTTGGTTGTTCTATATGTTTCAGTTGCAAATTAATTATGACACATAGTAGTTCTGCAATAGATTTATGAAACTTATGGAATAAAAATGTCATCAATGTTCTCAATTGTTAAATTTTTAAAATGGCCAAACATGGATTCCATTTCAATGAACTAGCTAGGTGGAGTTGAAACCAGTCAACTTATAGTTTTTTACGTAACTGAAACGTGAACCTTGTAAAGTTACCTGATTACATTGGAATCCTACCTGGTTAGATTGGCAGTGCTAAAAGCAGCCTTCCATTTGGGGATCTTGTCAGAGTTGATCTCAAAATTTCTCTTGCATTTACAATCAGATGCTTCAGCAAAGCTCCTAGTCTATTTCCTGACATCAAATGTATCCACATGATAGAACACTGTCATAACAATCTGTCTGCAAGTGTCACAAACTTGTATAGCAGATTCTACAATGATTATAAAATCTATAGCATTAGTTTTAGTAAGTGAAGAAGCAGATTGGTTGAGGAATTTGTTTTATGAGACTCCTCTGTGGGAAAAGCCAATAGCACTCATTTATATATATTGTGACAGTGCTGTAACTCTAGTAAGAACATATGGTCAAATATATAATGATAAGTCTAGATACATTGGACTAAAATACAGTTATGTTAGAGAATGAATCACAAATGGTGTAGTTACAATTGATTTTGTGAGATCAAGTCAAAAACATGATTGATCCTTTGACAAAAGGATTAACAAGAGTATAGTAAATGAGACATCAAGAAAAATAGTTCTCAAACCCATAAATACAAATCACTAATGATGGAACCAAACTCAATGTTTAATACAATGTTAAGTCTTGAGCTTAATAAGTCAAAGTAAATCATTAATGTGATTAAAGTACTATAACCAATTTTATTTCCATCCCAAGGTTATATAGTACTTAATTCCCATAGTAAATTGAGAGGATGAGTCTATAAAACTCTTAATAGACTTGAAAGGTGCTTTACGGCGGGGTTTAGTTTGCCTATATGAATGTGGAATGTTTAGGCCGTTCCAACAAATTAAAGGACTTGACTTGAAAACATTTATAAAAAGAGTATGGACACAATAATCTTTAATGTGTTAATTACTTCAAAAAAGAAGTAATAATGGTTACAATCATTTGTGTGAACTAGTTTTACAACTTATTAATAAGAATAGTTGGTTCAAAACTTTTTTACCATATTAATCAAACTTGTAATGTACTTTTCACTATATAAAGGTTTAATTTATAAAATATCTTTATTTATACAAATAACTATCAGAATTATTAAGAATCTATTATTCTTTAAAATTTGAAATTGGTGAGAAATTAATAATTTTTTAAAATAAAAAGTTATAACTATTAAACAAAAAGTTATGATCGTTGAACGAAAAATTGAGATTATTGCATAAAAGGTTATGACTATTGGACAAAAAATCATGATTGTTGAACGAAAGGTCGTGATTATTAGACAAAAAGTCATGACTATTGAACAAAAAGTCATGACAGCAAGACGCAAGGTTGTGAGAGTTGGACAAAAGGCCAAGACTATTGATAAAAAAGTTGTGATTGTTAGATGAAAGGTCATGATTATTAGACAAAAAAAAATCATAACTATTAGATAAAAGGTCACCACCATTTTTATAAATACTAAGAGTTTAATATTTATTTAATATATCTACATTTTTTCTTTCTCCTTTTTATTTTTTCATAATTCTATTGATGATTCTATTATTTATAATATTGTTGTAAAAATATTATAAGTAAATTAGAAATTAGTTCTAAAAATATATTAATTTCTCGAGGCCTTGATTTTAATAGTGCAACTTAGAGTCAAGTTTGTTTTATTTTATCTTGTGAGAGAATTCACATAAACATTTATTGCATATTAGTGAGAGTTAATTTTATCTTAAGAAACGTGGCATGGAACACATGACTTGAAGAAATCTCTTTCAATTTTTAGTATAACCTTATTCTACATCAACAACGTTTGATTCTTGGATTGCTTGCAAAAAGGTCGGAGCGATTTTGGCTTTTACGAAGCCGATAGTTTGTGAAGGTCTTAACACCTTTTTCAAACAAGGCAGCAAGGAGATGGCTAATGAAATTGTCGCGAGTGTCTCCACCCCTGAAGCTCAAGAGGATGTCATACTTCCATTAATGCTAATTGTGAGTGTGGGTGGCTGGCTGGAAAACTAGAGGGAGAGGATGAAAAAGATGAAGCCGTAGTCATTGGATAATTATTGCTCATAACTAAGAGGCAACGCGTGCAAATGAAAAAGTGACTCTTCACCTCTTTTGAGTTTGGAGATAATAGATAACTATAGCACAAGAAACCACCTTGATCAGCAATTTACCGAAAAGCCCATTGACTTGCGGGAAGTTTCATCAAATTTTTTGTGAAACAGCAAACGACTTTTCTGCTAGCCAATTTTGTCTCGTCTAAAAAAAATTAAGAGATTGGCCTTATGTGATGTTTATCTAAATAGAAACTTGCATCACATGATATTTACAAAGTTATTATGTACCTTTTGGTTTGGTAGTAAATGATGTACTTTGTGTCAGAGGAAGTAGTTAGAAAAGAACTGAACTTTCCGACCTTCTCCTTAGGATCTACTAGTTTGTGATACTGAGAGGGGGGTGAATCAGTATCACCACAATTTCGCAATTTGCAAGGTAAGTGAATAACTTCAAC
>JBAPLH010000263.1:0-62330 GCA_037897445.1 Ceriops zippeliana
TTATACTAACTCGAGAGTAGGAAAAATCCAAAAAGATGTCAAGAGGGATAGAAGCAAAACATATGGAAAGCCAAGCTAGTGAAAAGCCAGTAAAAGTACCTACGAGTGGGCATAATTTCTTACTCAAGTGGTCCAATTGTAGCCATATCCCCCCCCCCCCCCAAAAAAAAGGTTAATACTCTTGAAGCAAAGATGCGTCAATAAAAAAAAAAAAAGAAAGAAAATGGGCAATTATAACTAGTTGATATGAACTTTATCATCAAGTTCTGTTACATAAAGGATAAAGTGCCGACCATTAAGTATGGATTACTGACCACCATCAAGTTTAAAAGCTTGGGGATGAGATCTAGGATTTGAATTTCATAACTTACTCATATTCATGTCCAATTCAACTGAACTTAAAAAAAAAAGGATAATTGATAAATCTGTAACAATTAGAATAATCATGGGGTGCAGTGCATTATTTTAAAAGTTCAGCATCTTCGCATTAATGTTTTCATGGTAAAGTGTATTTTTCAGCATCCCTTTTTCCATTCTGTTGTGCACAACTAGTTCAAGAATCCATCTTTTTGGTGGGGATGGTGTATGATTCGTTGCTTTCTGAGTACGTCGGAGCTTCATTCTATTTGGTCTTACGGGCCATAGCAAGACGGCTACTCCATGCTCTCTCGCGGTATTACACCAATATTATTTTATATATATGCATTTTTTCTTTTTCTTGTGCTTATGAGCAAGTGTTTGTAGAGGGAGAATGATATCTATTTCGTGGCATTTATTTTTTCTGTTTTAGTCACAGTGTTGTATTGCGACATGATGAGTGAACACGAGAAGCTGAAAAATGTTGCAGGATTTTAGTCAGCAAGTTGCTGATCCCGAGACAAAGTAAAGTTGGATCAAGTCCATGCATGCAAGAAGAGAGGGCGTATGGCAGAGACTTTCGGTAATAAGGTACAGTAATAGTTTGATTAGAAAATTGTCTTTTTTCGCCACTTAATATCCAACTTCAAAGGAACAAGGGTTAAAATAATCATCAAATTTTAAATTTGTAATGAATCTAAAAAAACTGATGGCATTTAAAGGAATTATTATATTAAAATACTTACACTGTTATTTGAATTTATATATTTAATTAGAAAAATATAATCAATCGGTTTCACAAACTAAACTTTAGTAAAATTAATTTCAAGACTTACAAGTTATTCATATTTTAATGATTATATTTTTATATGATTTCTTTCCAAATCAATAATATTATAATAATTTAAAATATTATGGTTACGTTTAAATTATTATAATATTCCTTATAATGATATTTATAAGATTAAAATATGCTAAACACATGTTAGATTCCAAAATCAATTTTTGTATATCAAAAAGTCATAAACACTAAGACAAACAAACAATTATGTCATCAGGCATATCAAATTCTATTTTCTTTTTTCATCTTTGCGATGCTTATCAGAAATATGGCTATTGCCTATATGGGATCACATATCAATAATCAGATCCCTAGCCATGGCTTCCAAGTTTGGAAAAATCATGTTTGCCACCTTCTTATAATTAATATCACTCACTAATTATATGTACCATCATGACCACACATGACCAAGTATATCATATGTAAATAACATATTAACATTGTATAGAGATATGTATTATCATAATTCATCTTGAGTTCAATTTATATGATCCTAGAAACACATACAAGAATTTTTTGGTTATCAAGGATTCAATTTTCATTCATGGACATGTTCTCCAATATTTGGTAAAAACATATCGGTCACTAGAAGAACAACTGATCTTGACTATTCATAGCCGACGAGATGACAACTAACAACCTTTAAAAGTTGCGTACATGAAAGTAGAATCATTGAACAATGACATGAAAGCGGAACATGTCGTAAAAGTCTTGGTGATGAGCATAAAATTATCAATCATGCATATTTAAAACACACAAACACACAAAAGATCAAATTTTTTAAGCTAATAAAAGCATACATTGATATTTCACATGCTTTTCTTTTATAGGTTAGGCTATGCATCTTATTAGTTATTAACTCTAATTTAGTTTTGTAAGTAATTGCAATTAGTTTAAACTCAAATGAAGAAGAATTTAGATAAGTAAATAATTATCTTTTATTTATCGCTTTAAAAAATTAAATTGGGAATAATTTTAATAGTTAAATCATAACATTCGACATATAAAGATTAGATGATTTATAAGGAATCATCTTAAATTGTCACAATTCTATCAAACACAAAATGACATTGCAGACAAATGTTGAAATTGTTTAATCCATAATTAATTGTAATGCTTTCCACTTAATTTCAAATATAAAAGACATAGAAGTAAACAGGGAGAGAATAGGATAAAAAGTAGGTCTAGTCTAGAGGCTATTTATGTAATGAGTACGAGGATTTTGTTTCTTGCTTCTATTCACAATGGAATACTTGCTTTTAATTACTTGCTAAGTATATGATATAAGAACGAAAGTGTGAAAAAATAGATAACAAAATACCTATATTTGATTGAACTTAAAAAAAAAATTGAAATCTACCAAAAACACATCTACTTTCAAAAAAGTATTTTCATTAATAATTTATAGGATACTAGGATCTTGAAATATTAGAATTCTATGATGAAGTAGACCTTAGACTTACATATATATATAGTTAAAATCATCTAATTAATTGAAAAAAATATTTAATGACTAACTGGAAATATATTCTAAAATACATAATGAGTAATCTTCTAACGAGGATAATGGGTTAGATCATTTCCTGCTACAAATGAGTAACTACTATTTGCTACTGATGAATTTACTTTTGCTACATAAGAATTACTTGATAATGATGCACGAATGTTATGTTCAATAAAGTAATTGAATTCTATGTGATTACGTGCAAATGCTACTGCTTCTTTCTAAGGAATGAAACCCACGAAATGCTGGGTCTAGAAAGTTTGTTGTACTTTCTAGAACCAATGGCCATGTGCTAAATATTCATTGCGAGTTCTATCTTTAATTACTACATACTAAGAAAAAATTTATACTTCATAGTTTTTCTATTATAGTGCTCAAGTAAAATGCTCATGCATTAAGAGAATTTCTAAAATTCAAGCAAACATTGCTGACTTTCATCTACTTCAAATTTACTAAATGGTCTGAACATTAAATTGCTACCGGGAGGAAATTTTTTAAGACAAATGTTACCAAATCTCATACTTGAATTATCAATACTAATATGAGAATTATCCCTGCTACCATGCATATTTATCATACTACTATGCTGATTAACCTTCCTACTATGCAAATTAACGTTTCTAACATCCTGGTTACCACTGCTAAATGCAATTTGCTTACCTTTATCCATTGCTACTATTTTCCTACATTTGAATAAAGCAAAGACATTAGTTTTCTAGATATAATCTCAGTGATAAAATTATCTCTACCTTTTATGTGTACAAATTCAGGTTTGTGTCCATTATTTTTCGTTGTATTTATAAAATTTATTCATATCTGATTGCTAACATTTTTCTCATTAAGATTACTATAAAATCTGGCAATGGTTTCATAATCCATTCTAATTGTCAATTCTTTATTTAGATATAACCTAAAATTGTCTATTACATTCATTACTCTTTGTATTTCATATTTTAAAGAAGTTAATCCTTTCTCTTGAAACTTTCCACTACTATATCTACAAATTTCTTCTTGTGACTTAGGGGCATGGTTATTTGGTTTTACTATTAGCACAACACCCCATCTTAAGCTATTGGCATCAGTTTCTACAATCTTATAATCTTCTTCTAGTAGAAGTTTTAGATCTGAAAGATCTTAAAATTGTTCTTTTATCTGTTGTACAATTGTTATGTCTTGATTGTGGAAATATCTTTGTCTATTTTTCCCCGTTTTACTATACAATGGACTAACTAGCTTCCCTAAATCTTGTATGTACATTCTCACATAATTAAATAATCCTAAAAAATTTTGGATTTTTTTAAATCTTTTATTTTATCAGGAAATTTCAAAACTTATTTAACTATATGTGGTTGTAGTTGAATCCTACCTTGCCCTATTTTATGTCCTAAAAGTTCTATATATTCTTTAAATAACTCCATCTTCTTTTTCCTAACAATAATTCCATTATATATAAATGTTTTGAAAACTAATTCTAAGTGTTTATAATGTTCTTCTTTTGTTATCTTAAAAACCAAAATATCATCTACATAAACTAAACAAAAAAAAGAAATTTTTCCTAACATATTATCCATCTTTCTCTCTGAAATATAATAGGTGCATTTTTTTAAAGCAAAAGGCATGATTTACCATTCATAATTTCCATTTGAACAAGTAAAGACTATCCATTCTATACTATTTTCTTTTAATTGTATTTGCTAAAATCCTGACTTACATTTAAATTTACTAAAAATTTTACTTCCCTGTATCCTATTTACTAGCATATCTTAATTTGATATCTTAAAACTATCTTCTATAGTATAATCACTCAATCTTTTATAATTTATTACCATTATAGCTTTGCCTCTCATAATTTCATTATGATTCCTAATTATAAAGGCTATAGTTCTATGTCTATTGAAATTTTTTCTAATTACCACTAATCTTAAAAGCTATTCTATCTAAATTTGAAATTCTTTAATGTCTTCTAGACTATATTCTATTTTTGTTGTCCTAAAGTTTATTTTTGGATTTTTAATTTCTATCTTTGCTAGAACTTTATTCCTATATCAATACTTTATCGAATCTTCTCCTAGTACCTTTATTCTTTTAACTTCGTAGTAAAAGATGTAGCAGTTCCTATGAATTAAAGGGTTGTTAAACACAAAGTACATCATTTACTACCAAACCAAAAGGTACACGATAACTTTGTATACTTTGTGTGATGTAAGTTTCTATTTAGATAAACATCACATAAGGCTAATCTCTTAATTTTTCTGGACGAGACAAAATTGGCTGACAGAAAAGTTGTTTGCTGTTTTGCAAAAAAAATTTGATGAAACTTCCCGTGAGTCAATGGGGGCTCTCTGATAAATTGCTGATCAAGGTGGTTTATTGTGCTATAGTTGTCTATTCTCTTAGAACTCAAAAGAGGTGAAGAGTTACTTCAATTCTGCCATTTGCATGCCCTACCTCTTAGTTTATAAGTAATAATTATCCAATGACTTTGATTTCCTATCTTTTTCGTCCTCTCCCTCTAGTTTTTTCCAGCCACCCACACTCAAAATTAGCATCAATGGAAGTATGACATCCTATTGAGCTTCAGGGGGTGAAAACATTCATGACAATTTCATCAGCCATCTCCTCATTACCTTATCTAAAAAAGGTGTTGAGACCTTCATAGACTACCAGCTTTGTAGAGAAGGCAAAATCACTTTGGGCCTTTTGCAAGCAACCCAAGAATTAAATGTTGATATTGTCATTTTCTCCCAAGACTATGCATTTATTGATGTAGAATAGGATTATATTGAAAATTGAAAGAGATTTCTTCTTCAAGTCGTGTGTCCGATGTCACTTTTTTTAAAGTAAAATTCACCCTCACTAAGTTGCAATAGAGGTTTATGTAAATTCCCTTACAAGATAAAATCAAGCACACTTAACTATAGGTTACACTATTAAAATTAAATCATCGATAAATTAGCATAATTTTAAAACTGCTCTCTAATTTGTTTATAATATTTCTACAACAATATTGTAAATAATAGGATACTTAATAGAATTATGAGAAAATGAAGAGAAGAAAGAAAAAATTTGTATGTATTATATAAATGTCAGATTTTTGGTATTTATAAAAATAGTGGTGAACTTTTATTTAACAATCATGACGTTTTGTCTAATAATCATGACTTTTTATCGAACAATCACAACATTTTGTTCAATAGTTATGACCTTTTGTCCAATAGTGACAACCTTGACTTTTTATTTAGCGATCATAACTTTTCATCTAATTGTCACAACCTTTTATCTTATGCTTATAATCTTTTTTTTAGCAATTATAATCTTTTGTCCAACAGTAATGATCTTTCATTCAAATAGTTATGATTTTTTTTTCAATAGTTACGATCTTTTATCCCATGGTTACAACTTTTGTCTAGTTATTACAACCTTTTATCTAATAGTCACAACCTTTTGTTCAACGGTCATGGCCTTTTGTTCAATTGTCATAATCTTTCGTTTTGCGATCATGACTTTTGGTTCAGCGGTTACGACCTTTTGTCCATCATAATTGCAAGAGAAATTTTGAGTCAACTCCGAAAAGGCCTCCAAATGGAAGGTTGCTTTGACCAGTGCTGCCAATCTAACTTGGTGGGTTCCAATGCAATCAGGTAACTTCACAAGGTTCATGTTTTAGTTACGTGAAAAACTAACGTACGACACACTATAAAGACTATTTTCTTATCATTCTATGAATTAGATTATAGTTACTATTTTATAATTTATTTATTTATTTTAGTATACTTAAGAATTTTAGTTGAACTATTGAAGAAAAATCTATGACCTATTTAGGATTTTTTTTATTTTTGATTTATTTATTTTAAAATATTGTCTCATTTAGCTTAAAGTATTTTTTCTAATTAGATAAATAGTTTTTAATTATAAATACCATGTAATCTTATGGCCTAAGACATCTCACAAATAATAAAATTTTATGAATCATTTTATTCTCTTTTAAGAGTTATTTTGGTGAATTCTAGAAATTTTTATTAAAGGTTCAATTGAGTGTTGTTCTTTTGTTATCTATTTTTTGCACTTCTGTCTCGCATTAACTGGTATTAGAACTTAGATTTGCCTTATTTGATATCATCTAACATCCCTGTGCTTCTGTCCCACATTAAGTGATATCAGAACAAGTTTAGTCTATGTTGATATTATTTTACAGGATCCAAGGCAATCTCTTTAACCATGAAGATTGCGAAAGGAAAATTCTATCTAGAGTAATTTTGCATGATTATGAATAAAACAAATTGTGTACTAAAGATATTGCTCACAATCAATATGTTCATACTCACGTTTCTAATTTCAAAAATATTTCTTTCTTTGGTGGAAATTTTTTCATTAAAAATTTTGTTAGTCAATTAGTAAAAATTAAAGTCTATGTCAAATACAATAATATTTATAAGGAAGCGAAAATAACTTTTGCATATTTCAAACTTTGAGATATGCAACTGAATGATCGAATTATACTTAATATTTTTACTTAAGGTGTGGTAAGTTTGAAATTCAATCATGGGTAGATATGAGAAATTTATTAGTATTGGAATTTTATGGTGATGTTATGTTTGATGAGATTTTAGAAAAAGTTGAAGAGAAATTTAATTCTCATTTTCTATCAATTGATAAATTGCATGATAATATGTCCACTTATGATGACATATCCATACATTAAAAGTCAATGGTTCAAACAAAAGAAGAAATATTAGTTGATAATCACATGCTGATTGAGGGAGAGAATTTCTTTTGTATCAGTGGAGAACTAAATGAGGACCAAGTATTGTTTGTGAATTCTATTAACTCAAAAATTGGACCCATAACCCATAAGTCTCAAGATTTTGTAGATTTTTCATTATGTTATATTGATTTTCTTAAAATGAAGTATTAAGCAAATGATGGTTTGGTATTAATTGTTCACATAGTAGTTCACCATAAGAATTATTGGTTTATATTAAAGACACTAATTTATTTGAAGTATTTGTTTCAATGATATGGAAGATGTCAATTCCTTATTATCAACTCAAGGGTGAGTTTCTTTCAAATAGAGGGGTCTGACGTAAGACATGCTACAAAGACTATTTTCTCATCATCTTACAAATTATTTTGTAATTATTATTTTGTAATTTATTTACTTGTTTTAGCATAATTAAAAATTTTAGTTGAACTATATAGAAAAAATATGTGAACTACATGAGATTCTTTTTTATTTTGATTTATTTTAGAATATTATTTTATTTAGCTTAAAGTATTTTTCTAATTAGATAAATAATTTTAGTTATAAATACCATATAAGCCTATGGGCTAAGATATCTCACAAATAATAAAATTTTATGAACCATTATTCTCTTTTTGAATTATTCAGATTCCAAAAATTCTTATTAAAGGTTTAATCGAGTATTGACCTTTTGTTATCCATTTTTTTTTCACTTTCATCTTATGTTAAGTGGTATCAGAACTTGAATTTGCCTTGTTTGATATCATCTAACGTCCTTATGTTTTCGTCTTACATTAAAAACTATAAGTTACTAGTTTCAATTCCACCTAACTAGTTCATTAAAATGGAATCCATGCTGGGCCATTTTGAAATTTAACAATTAAGAATGTTGATGACATTTTTATTCCTCAAAGTTTCATAAATTTGTCGTAGAACTGCTATATGGCATAATTAATTTGCAATTGAAACATATAGAACAATCAAAAGAGACATCAAGCAATGCGTACAAGTATGTTACCAGATCAATATGCATTGCATGGTTATGAAACTCTGGCTTATTTATGGTAGGCTAGAGCGTAAACTTGTTGACCAAATTGTCAAAGATGTTTTGGAGAAACTGAATCAAGCATTGCCATTGCTTATGGGCTTGGAGCACCTAGTGGAAATAAATTCATGCCTTGAGCAAATCAAAAGGGTCTTAAGACAATCGCATTTTAGGGATTTGGGGCATGGGCAATACAGGCAAAACAACTATTGCTGAAACTATTTTTAGCTAAATTTCATGTCACTTTGAAGGCTGCTGCTTTCTTAGCAATGTTAGGGAAGAATTAGAAAAAAGTGGCGTGAAAAAGTTACTAGAAGAGCTTATTTGCCAAGCATTAGGGGAAAGTTGTATTAAAATTTATACACTTGGCATCAGACCTAGAATATCTTTAATTAAAAGACTTTGTCACAAATAGATATTACTTGTTATAAACGATGTTGATAATTTGCAATAATTAGAATGTTTAGCTGGAAATCCATGTTGGTTTGGTCTAGGAAGCAGGATTATGGTAACAAGCAGATTTAAGCAAGTTTTTGAAAGTAGGGCTAATTATATCTATGAGGTTAAGACATTAGATGATAATGCAGCTTTTTAACTTTTTAGTCAGTATGACTTAAAGCAAAATCATCCCTTAGAAGGTCACAAGCCCTTGTTAGATTTAGTCGTTAGATATTGTCAGGGCAATCCTTTAGCTTTTAAAGTTATAGATAGACTCCTTTTTATTTGGTAAAAACAAGACTGAGTGGAAAAGTATTGTGGATAAATTGAAAATGGTCCCATGAATGAGATTCATAAGGTGTTGAAAATTAGTTACTATGGTTGGATAGGGAAGAAAAGGAAATATTTCTTCATGTTTCTTAAAAAGTTATGACTTGGATTCTGCCATTCAAATACTAAATAGTAGAGGCTTTTGGGCGGAGATTGGAATGCAGGATTTCATTGACAAATCCTTGATAACTACTACTAATATTATTTTAAGGAAACCAATGGTGGAACTAGAAATGAATGATCTATTGCAAGAAATGGGTAGGGAGTTTGTACGAGATGAATCAAAGGAGCCAAGCAAATGTAGCCGACTGTGGGATCCACAAGATATATATCTGGTATCCAAGAATAACATGGTAAGATTCATACTACAATTATTATAAAAATTCTAATTCACTTTTCGTACTTCCTCATACCTGCTTTTCCTGTTATTCTCGAGGGAACAAGAAAAGTTGAAGGCATATTCTTCAATATGAGAAAGCTAAGTAAAGAAATCTACTTGAATCCTAAAGTCTTTGAAAACATGTCTAACTTGAAGCTAGTAAAAATCTACACCATAACGGAAGAAGAAGAATGGAAAGTGCACCTTTCTTAGGGCCTTGATTGTCTTCCCAGTGAGCTGAGGTATCATTATTGGCTTGGATATCCATTGGAGCATTTGCCAAAAAAGTTTTGCTTGAGAATTCCCTGTCGATTGAGTTACGTCATAGCGACATTAAAGGACCTTGGAAAGAAGCAGAGGGATAAAAACTTATTAAACCATGAAAACTTCTTACTTTGTTCAAGTTCTTAGGTATCAGCCAATCTCTTATTACCTTTACCTTTTCCTTATCCACACTAATACTTTGTAAAGTAACAATATAGCCAAGAGACATAACAGATTCCATGCAAAATGTGTACTTTTTAAGATTAGCCTATAGTTAGTTATCTCTTAACACATTGAACACAATATACAAGTGTTTCACATGTTCATCCAAATTTTTACTATAAACTAAAATATTATCAAAGTAAACTATTACAAATTTCCTTATAAAAATACGCAAGACATGATTCATTAACCTTATGAATGTACTAAGTGCATTAGTTAATCCAAAAAGGTATTACTAACCACTTATACAATATATATTTAGTTTTAAATACTGTTTTCCATTAATCTCCCTTTTCCATCTAAATTTGATAGTAGCTATTTCAAAAATGATTTACTATAATTTTTGTATGCTTTAAACTTTTTAAATGCACATTATATAGGTGTGTGTTAAAAATCAACAAAAAACAAAAAATACAATAATATGGTTAAATTTTATTAGAATTTTAGTGTGTGTTAAAAATCAAATTTATGAATATGGTTAAAATTTTATTAGAATTTTAGTGTAAATTTATGAATTGTGTGATTAAAGAGTTTTTTTTATTAACAACTAGAGAAAAGTAATTACTATATAATTAAAAAGAATATATAAAATTAATATCATAAAATTTTAAATTAAGGTATATGTTAAACCAAATCAATTACTTAGAATATAATCTAAAAGAAAGAAAGATCAATTTAGTCTTTAAAATTTGGATTCTGAATTATATCATTTAATTTTAATTAATAAATACATTTAATCATAAGAAGATGCCTTTCTAGAGTGGTGCGTGAATCAAAGTACCAATCAAGACACTGTTGGAATCCCACTTCCTTTAAATTGGCTCAATGATGCCTTCTTGGGATTTATTTTATGCCTTGTTCTCGCATGTGATACCACCACTAACATATGGATCCAATTCAATTGAAGATCAAAGGGATGACGACTATGATTTCAATTTTTGGTTACAAAATCACTCTAGTAAGAGGAGGACAATTGATGGAAACTATGCATAATATGTATGACAATATAGCTAAGAATCATTGTCACCTTACCCACTGCTCGAACGACATCGTCTTGTTTAACTTAAGAGTTTCTTGGGTGAGTTTGTTTTGCAAGATGAAGAAATGCGGGCTATTCCATAATATGCCAAAGGAAGGTTGGGGAGTACAATTCAACTTTAGACTTCCACAGCCTTTTTCTTTTTTCTTTTGCTTCTTTGACCTAGTTTTGTTGGCTTTTTCCTCTTGTAATTGACATAGAAATGTTTTGTTCCCTTTGAAAAATTATCAAAAGTAGCAACATTGCCATCACTTTCTATGCAGTTGGTTTTCCTTTTCTCCCCATTCCTGTGTTGTTGCATATGGAAATTATTTTGAATGTTTTTTATTATTATTATTATTATTATTATTATTTTTTTTAACTTTTTTTTGTGCCACTAAAGGGCCTTATCCCACATGAGAATGGTTTATTGATGGCTAGACAATTCACACAAATGTGCCATGTTCCATCTTTCTTTGAGACTAAAATGATAGGGACTGAGCATGGGTTAAGACTCTCCCTTACAAATCCCTTTTACACAAACTTATAGTTTTCTCAGGATTAGCTCTATAGAAAGGTTGGTTTGGTATGCCAGCACCAGGTACCAAGTATGAAGTCTATTTGGAGCTTAATTCCTCTTGAAGGAAGTAATCTTTAAGGAATCTCTTCAAGAAATAAATTTTCAAATTCCTACAATAATGGAATAACCACACTAGGCAAAAAGGAATTAAAATCATTACATAAAAAATAAACATCCTTGTATATAAGTACAAGTAATAGTTACTTTGTGATCATAGCACTATTCACTTTTCCCAACAAATACACTTACCCTTTTACTTTTCTCTCTTTTTTGCACATTTTCTCCACAACTTTTCTCTCAACCTCACCTTTTTCACTTGAATTTTTCCCTTGTGCCTCACTTTCTCTCCTATCCTTTGACCTTTCACTTTCTTTCTTTTTCTTTTCCTCTTGCTCTCTCATTTGTTCTCTTATTTTACACTCTTTTGTTATCTTAATCTGATCTTCATATGCTTAAATAGGTTTGAAAGGAGTTAATACAATAATCCAATTATTAATTACAAAAGAATATTTATTCTCATGACTATTATGAGTAACCTTCCTATCAAATTGTCATAGTCGGCTAAGAAGTAAATGACAAGCATGCGTTGGTGTCATATCATAAAAAACCTCATCCTTGTAATTGCCAAGGGAAAAGGTAACTTAAAATTTGCTTGGTTACTCTAATTTTTCTACAATTATTCAACCATTGTAGCTTCTAAAGCTTAAGATACTTAAAGGTATTCAGATTTAGCTTCTCTACCAAAAAGGTATTAGCAACATTAGTACAACTTTCACTTTTAATAATCATGCTACATACCTTGTCTTTAATGTGGCATCTTGTATGAAAAACATGCTCACATTGCTCCTTATCATTATCATCCTTAGGTTAAACACTCAATGCACACCTTGCAACTAACATATCTCTATAAATAGATTTTTCAACATTAACTTGAGAACAATCCTCCAACAGTGGCATGTCATTATTACTTAAACTAATGCTTTTTATGTCACCATTCTCCAATATGGTTATGGTTCTTTTATTTGGATATTGAGAAGCAATATGTCCATGCCTTTAACACTTAAAGCACTTAATATCACAAAATTTAAAAGATTTCGTTTTGGTTTTACCTTTAGAAATAGTAACTGATTCTTTTGGTCTTACATCTTCTTTTAGCTTTAACGTTGTCATTGTGTCTTTCCAAGTTATCTTTCATATAAAACTAAAAGTTGGTCTAAATTTAGATCTTTTGGACTTGATTTGTTTCTCCACCTTAATAGTCTTATGTAACAACTCCATCTTTAAATAGTGTTGTAAATCCACTACATTTACAATTTTCTTGTTCAAACTACGAATAAACCTTGCCATGGTAGCCTCTCAGTTGTACTTTACATTAGTTCTAATCATAGCTATCTCTATCTCTTTGTAATAGTCCTTTACACTCATAGACCCTTGAACCAGCCTTTACAACTTGCCATGTAAGTCTCTATGGTAATGGCTAAGTATAAATCTCTTGCGCATTATTGATTTCATCACTTCTTATAACTGAATTAATCTGTCACCATTCCTTCTTCTACTTATCGTCAATTGGTCCTACCAAATACTTGCATAATTAGTGAATTTTACGGTTGCCAACTTTATTTTTTTTCTCCTTGAAATAATTATGACAATCAAATACATGTTCAACCTTTTTTTTCTTACTCCATATATAATTCGGGATCATTCTTTCCTTGAAATGCTAAAATCTTTATTTTTATGCTACCCAAATTGCTATCTTTTTTGGAAACAACCTTTCTGCCTTTTCTTGAACTTGATTCTTCATAGTCTAATTCTTCCTTGTCTTCTTCTTTAATCATACACCTTCTAGAAGATTTGGATTTACTTGGTGATTATAACTCATCTAACCTTATATTTATCATCTTAAATTGTTCAATGATAGCCTTTATCCAAATCTTTGTGTCTATATTTTACACTTCTACTTCACTACTCATGTTTACAACTTGCAAAAAATATGTTAATAATTAAAAGAAATCTATTCCTTACACAATCCTTTATGTGTTTGCCCTCAAATTAGATTATTATCATTCTTGTTTTCTCTCTATTTTGGCTTTTCTCGATGATGATCTCAACCACTCATACCTTTTTTCCACTTAAGTTATGCTCCTTTATGTTCTTACAAGACTTAAGATCAACAAATCATAAGGAGCAATATGTTAAATAGTGGCAAATCTCAAAATTAGAACTTTTAAAAGGAAAAAAATAATTTAAGATATACTTTTTAGACTTGGAAAGAAAAAAAATCAGATTTGCAATCTTATAAATGTATACAATAGGTTGCAAGAATCAAAATGCATTATTCAACTCAAACACAACTTCTTTGTCTTCCTTCTTTTTCTTTTTTTTTTTTTTCAACTTTCTTTTTTTTTTTTTTAGTTTTTTTTAATCAAATCAATCATTTACAGAATTAATACAACTCTAAGAGCAAAGAAACATAAGGAATGAATGAAGCATAAAGAAAAGTACTAAACAAGATGGAAAAGGGATACATAGATTATTTTCAAAACCAATACTCTGATACCAATTGATAGAGAATTTGCTAGGTGACCTGCCTTAGGAACTCTTAAATCAATTTGTTATGCATATTCTAGAAAGTTAGGAAACAAGTTGACTTAATCAAATCAAAACCCTAAGGAAACCAAGTCTTAAAAGCCTCAATCTTAAGATGCCATAAAGGTTGATCACTTCTTTGATAAGTCAAAACAATGTATTCTTCCAAGAACACAAGAAAGTAAAGCAAAGTTAGATGAAAAATACCTTAATCTCATTGATTCCATTTTACATAGTTGTAGCCTTTATATAAAACATGTATAAATATTACAATCCTATAAGGAAAAAAATGTTTCTTAGTATACCTATACAGGAAAAACTTTAGTTATAGGAGGTTCCTCTAATTAAAGAATATAAATTTACCTTGATTAGGAATTCTAAGAAATACAAATCTATCTTGGTTAGGAATTCTTAAAATAGACTATAACTAATGATAGCTAAGTATAAAAGTTAAAGTAAAACCCTAACTAATATATCAAGACTCAGTTAAACTTATAAACCAAAATAAACCCAATAAATTAAACCTTTTTTTTTTTTTTTTACATATAATTCAGCCTTAACTTAAAATCTAGCAATCTAAAATGAAATCAAGCCTTTTAATACAACTTAGCATGCAAATCGAGTCTTTGCTTAACTTGGTCATACAGTTTGGACTTATATTATGGGATCTATGTTTTGTTCTTCAAGTTCCTTGTCCATCATCTTGCACATAAAGATAAGTGTAGCATTGGAAACTTTTAAAATAGCTATAGAATCTTCTAGAACACTCTTTTTGTCATGTAGCTTTATGATTAAGCATTGTAAAGCCTCTTTCATCCTCTTCATGCTTTTCCTAGTCATTAGACCACTGATTCCTTGCAAAACATCCTGCAAATATTTTTTTTTTTGTTACACATGAATAATACCTTGTCCTCCATCAGAACATGATGTAGTTTCCCATCATTTGTACAAATCTAAACACAAGGCAACAGTATAGACATTGACCTCACCTTCCATTTCCACTTTATAGGCTTAACATAAATCAATGCAAAGTCAAATTCAATAACATGCATGTTGTAGATGAATCAACAAAGAAACCTTTTCTAACCATCTCTTTCACCAATCGCATTGTTCTAAGTAAGTCATTATTTTTAAGGAAACCTTGGATCATCACATTATAAGAGCCAATATTAAGTGAACAACCATAATGTTTCATTTTTATGAACAAAACTCATGATTGCCTTGGCAATCCTCCTCTGAAATGTCCCTTAATTATGATATTATATGTCTTGACATTAGGTAGCAACTCTTTTACTAAAAGGACTTGGAAAAGAGGTCTCTTGCTATTTGATCAATCCTAGCATTACACATACTATCAATAAGACCATTATAAACCACAATATCAAGATCTAGCCTTCTCGCTTCATTGCTTTACACAATTTTATTGCCTCGTTGAGACAGCAATATTTACCTAAGCCTTCTATCATACTCAAGAATGTCACCAAATCTCGGAGGTTGCCCTTAGAACACAACCCCTCAAAAAGTTGTATTGCATCCTGAAGCCTCCCTATTTGACGCAAACCTCTTGTAAGGGTAGTGCAAGTGACAGCATCAGGAACCAATCCTTTATGACACATTTATGCAACAAGTCTGTTGGCACCATTGAATCTTCGATGCTTGCAAAAACATCAAGCTTGCATCCCCTAGCAACCGTGTTGCTTAACATGCTTCTAGCCTTACCAATTTGATTTGTCAAACAATATCTGTCCATCAATGTATTATAAGTACAAATATTGGGCTCAATACCATCATGAACCATCCTTTCAAAAGCCTGTTGGGCCTCTAAAATCTTTTCCTTCTTTGCAAAATGCATTAATCAAGATGGTACAGGTCACTAAATTTGGTACAATTATTCTTAGTAGCCAGGGCCAACATGCAAGGACCAGATATTAAGGAGCCGTACGTAAGGACATGCAACGCAATTCCTTTAGCCAACGTTTCAGAGAAGGGATTGAAGGCCTCAATTACTAGCCTATCCTTGCAAAGACGGTCAATGATTGTGGTATACGCCACCAGATCCATTTCACAACCCCTTTTTCTTCCCTAAACTTGAAGAACTGAAGAAATCCTCTATGATTACAAAGCTTACACAGACCTTTCAATATGGTGCAATAAGTGAGGAGATCAGCCCGGTGGAAACTGTCAATCAGAATATTCAGACCGGTTACATCGTATCCAGTACCCCCAAAATTCTAGTTGTCTAAACAAGTAGACCGCTGTGGCATGACGTTTCATTGCCAAAAAGTTGATTGAAAGTACCAATCGGAGGGAAAGACTGCCTCTGAGCCATCTCATTAAACAAAATCACAACGTTATCCCACATTTCTCCAGCGCTTTTTCTCGCAAATATTTCGATTTCCGTAATTGCACCTCACTGGCACGAGAATAACCAAAATCATAACCATGCCTTGAAGCTAACACACTTGTTCGTGTCTTTTTTTTTTTTTTTTCTCCTTTGCAATGGAAGCAGCGTCTTACACGCGCAGATCGGCGGAGGCGGAACGAGCGGCGGCGAGTGGGAATCGGAAAGAAAAACAGAAAGTGGGTGAGGGTGGCGGTCCTTAAGTATTTTGTTAATATTAAAGAAGGAATCAGTTGCCGATACTATATAAGCATGTCACTTCAAGCTGATAGTTTAATTAAAAAATATATATATATATATATATATTATATGTTTTTATTTAGCTGATTAGGTCAGTTAATTGATTTGCTTAGTCAATCAATCTTTAATATTTGAATAATGGGTGTTCTTTAAAAAATCAAAGAACAAGAAAATAAGTGAAGACATTGCGATCATCTCGACTTTAGTTAATAGTACAATGATTGACATATTTGTAAACATTTTTTTATTTTTTTAAAAATTATTTATTAGACCTATAAAATAAAATTTATATTTAATTTAAAAATAAAAATAAACTTAAATTATAAATATCTTTTAAAAAAAATAATTTTTAGAGTTGTATATTTAGGAAAATTAAAAAAAGAGTTCAATTATCATTATTTTTTAAAAAACTAAATTTAAAAATATTTTTCTCTAAAAGACAAAAAAATGTTTCTTTATTTTTAAAAATTATTTTTTTATTTTTTAAATTATAAATATTTACACTACTCAAAATTTAGGCATATATAAAATATTTTTAGTATAAATTGAAAAAAAAATTATAATACTTATTAATTTATTAATAAGTAAATAAAGTAAATTAAATATATATTAAAATTCTCAATCTAATAAAATATTAAAAAATATTACTAATTAATATTAAATAATACAACTTGTATGAATATAACCCAAATCATAACCATGCATTAAAGCTAACGCACTTGTACTTTTTTTTTTCTTGCAATGAAAGTAATCGTTGTAGGTGAGAATATATTATATTTCACCAATTACTTTTTAATATCATATTTCAAATATATGCATTGTATGAATTCAATTTAATATGTATGTATTTATTATTAAGTTTGACAAAAAATTAATTTATATTTTTTAAATACTTTATTATTTTTACTTATATCACACATTCCTCTTAATTTTTCAATTAAGGGAAATAATTAGAAAAAATTACTCTTATATTTTATTTTCATTTTTTTAAGAAATAAAAACTTTCAAATTTTCTCTTTTGCTTTTTTAATAAAAAAGCACGCAACTTCAATTTATTTTTTTATTTTAATTTAGTTTATCACATAAAGATTCATAGATTATGATTCAAATTAATTTTAATTTTAATTTTAATTAATTACTTTATTTGAAAATTAAAATTAAAATTTTATTAATTTAATTAGCTGTTATTAAAAATATTTCTTAAATTTTATTATTCTAACATTTTTATTATATATTTAGAACTCACACAATACAATATATTGTATTGGAAAAGTTAAGATTAATTCTTGATAATCATTGAAACAAAAAAAAATTATATAATAATATTTACTTAATTTTAGAAATATTTAAAGATTCACATATTAATTAGAATAATTTTCCTTAATTAAAAAAAATATTAGAAGACTCTCATAATAACTAAAGTAATGATTATAATTAGAAATTCAAATTTAGTCTACAACTAAATTTTTAATCAAGCAATACAATTCAAAAAGAAAAAATTAATCAAATGAATTTTTTTATGGCCAACTAATCATTATCAAAAGTTTTCATGTTTAAATAAAAAAATATAATACATTAAAATTTGATATTATATATTACTATTTTTTTGATTATTTAATTTAGTTTAATAATATTTTATATTAATTTGGAAATTAAATAAAATTAAAATTTAATATAAATCTAGTATTTTCTTAGTATAATTAAATATATTAAATTTACATCAATATTTATGCTTATACTCATTTTGTATCATATTTTACCTCTTTTGCAATCCCTCTACCCAAAAATCTTAGCACAATTATGTACTAAGTTAGGGTGAGTTGGTAGGAGAGAATAGAAATTCGAATCATTCAATTTTTAATTTTTTAAATTAATTTTTTTTATATATAAAAATAAGTTTAAAGTGTTTTGTTTTTTCTTTATAATAGAGTCTAAGAGCATTTTATCTTCGTTAGTAATTAATAAGTTATTTACTAATTATTTCAATACAAGCACACATCATTGTCCTCCCATAATTTAACCCTTACTCTTCAATAGGCGTAACCTTCAAGGCAGTGACGTTGACATTTCTCCTTGCAAATTGCCAGATAATTCGGATCAGATCACGCAACCACAAATAGATTAAAGAGTGGAACTGGGCTAAAATTGGAATCAAAACTGAGCCAAATAGTAATCAAGAATAAAAAAAATCAGATTGGAAATCGAAATTGATCTAATAATGGAGCAACACAAGCTTCCTAGCAACGAAAGGGGAGGAAGCTTAGTTCTGAAACTGAAATGATACCGAACCGGCCCGTGGTCTGTTGTGCTAGTCATAAATAGTGGAATCTAGTTTCAGCGAAAGATCAAGCTAGGCTCACAAGGGCTAGAGGTGCCGGCGCAGGGTCTGGGGTGCATGAGTATGTCCGCCTTCTACGGTCCGCCCAAGCCCGAAGCTGACATGATCGCTCTCATTCACCACGCAATCAACAGTGGCATCACTTTTCTTGATACCTCTGACATCTACGGCCCCTTCACAAATGAAATCCTTATTGGAAAGGTTACCCTGTATTTCAATTTTACTGTAATATTATTATCTACCATTTCATTTCATAATCATCACTTGACTACACTAAAATTGAATCCTCGTATAATCAAATTAATCATCTTGCTACAAACAAACAGTTACTAAGAGAATTTTAAGAGATTTGTTCGAGCTTTTTGAACTTCTCTTGGTCTCACCTGGCTAAGTCTAGCTGGTTGGTTTCTTAATATTTCAATAAAATAGTAAGTTTCTTCCTTGTAATATATTACCAAAAAAAATAAAAGAAAAAACAAAAAAAGAGAGAATGTTTATGGTTGTAACTGCAAGCATTGAAAGGAGGATGGAGGGAGAAAGTTCAACAAAACCTATCCATATTTGAGCCAATTAATGTTGCACTCAGACCAATGTTTGTCTGGTTTTGCCCCTGTTTTAGCAGGTCTTTTAGTATACCACATGTTTATATTACTCTAATTAGATTAAAATGATTATTTTTTTAGTCATATATATGATAAGAAAAAAATGAAATGCTTGCCATGAATATATTAAGATTGTTGACTTGTTTGAAACTTTAATTTATCATGCCATTAAGATCTAGCAATGTTCTTTGGTGTGATATATAGATAGGGGAAGTAAAGAAACTAGTTGAGGAAGGGAAAGTGAAGTACATTGGCCTATAAGAGGCCTTGGCTTCAACGATCAGAAAGGCACATGCGATTCATCCAATAACTGCCATTCAGTTGGAGTGGTCCATATGGCCAAGAGATGTTGAGAAAGAAATAATCCCTAATTGCAGGTGGGTTTGGATACATATATTGCCAAGTCCATGTTTTAGCATGGTAAAAATAAGTTTATAAAGAATTCATGACATTAAATTGATATTTACTCTAAGTTAATTTACTTTTTTCTATTTTCTTATTCTTAAATACCAAAATGATATCTTTAAATTCCACACACACACATTTCTTAAATTAAGATGATAATTTTTTTTATATTCAAATACATCATTAGAATTTATAATATCATTTTTTACAGAGGTAATTTAAAAAAAAAAACTCTGTAACTTTCAAAACTAATTATTTTCAATGTATTTTGTAAGTTTTTAATTGATTAAAAGAGATTTAAAGAATGTATGATGTTTTAAAGAATGTTGAATTTGTATTGAAATATAATTACATAATTATAAGGATTTCTTTGTTAAAAATCTTTTGATTTTATATAAATATTTTATTAGTATTAAGAAAAAAGAAATTGTTTAAACATATTTCTTCTTTTTTTTTATTTGTTAGTACTAACATATCATTAAAATTTAATAGTAAATTTACTGAAATGTTTGAAGGGTCGTTAATAATTCATTAATATTTTTACTCTCTTAAGGGAACTTGGAATTAGAATTATAGCATACAGTCCTCTAGGATGGGAATTCTTTTCCTTAAGACCTAAGTTAGTCAAAAAGTTGGTAGATGGTGACTCTCGAAAGGTCAGCAATTGGTGTATCAGATTGTTAATTAGTCTATATGAATACGTGTCTGACTGAGCAATAACAGATTAAGTTCAATAGCTCTAGGTGATGTGGAAAAAAAAAAAGAAAATGTGACTAATTAACTTTTTTCCATTTTTTTATTTTTATTTTTATTTTTTTGTCTCTCCAGGACATGCCTAGGTTCCAAGCTGAAAATTTGGGGCACAGGTTAATGAAATTGCAGGGAAGAAGGGTTGCACATCAACACAGCTAGCTGTCATAAGGATACATTGATCCGGCCCATCCATGTATCCTTAAGGTGTAAATTCGGGTTAAAACTAAACTTCTATGAGCTATCTAGCCCATTTGCTATCTACGGAAGGTCCCAGAAGCATGCAGAAAGTGCCACAATTGCCTAAATAATTTTGGAAGGGACCAAATCTAGAATAATCCGTGTATATACCTAGAATATTTCTTATCTAGAATAATCCTTGTATATGCCAAGAATATTCTTTTCTAGGACTTCCTTTTAAGTTGTATAAATAGGTCACTCCTCTCATTTGTATAACACAAATCCTTTCTTAATACAAGTTTACTTGCAAAGTTCTCTTGTGCTCTTTCTCTCTCTCTCTCTCCTCTCTCTAGCACTTCCAACTCGCTTATTTGTCTCTCACAAGTCTTCCGTTGATTCGCTCAAACTCTCCAAGGCTTTACTTAGCTAATCTTCCCTCGCAAGATTGACTAAGTGTCTACGAGTTAGCACGTCTAAAGCCTAACTCCGTAACAGGTGGTATCAGAGCAAGGTAATCCTAGTTTCTACTTTGTTCTTGTTTGAGTTGTGAATATGGCAGGCAAGGAAGGATTTGTTGAGACCGCTTTCGATGAGCAATAAGCGAAGCAAGAAGCTCATGGGCTTGAGGAGCTACGTGCTCCAGCCAAACATGACAAGTCCAAGGCTTTAACAAAGGAAACCATGGACTCTTGTATTGGCAACTTGGAAAGGAGCGTCATTGATATAAACCCCCTTGTGGGAGACCTCAGTGATCAAGTCGATAACTTGATCCATGAGAATGTGGAGATCATACAAGCTACCAAAGACATAATCAAAGAGTTTGGCCGCTCATTTAGGGGAGAAATACACTCCCTAAATCAAGGTTTGTTTAACCTTCGCAAGTTTGTTGAGGGAGAGATTCACGACCTCTATAGGGAGATGGAATCTCTGTGCCAAAACAACTCATTTGCTAGTATGATTACCACTACTAGTACCACTGCGGTACATGGCTTAATGGTCGCAAAGCCTCCTATGTACAATGGCACATGTAATGCTACTACCGTGGAAAACTTCTTGTTCACCCTTGAGCAGTACTTCGAGGACATGGGGGTTGTTGACGACTTGGATAGGATAGGCAACGCCTCAATCTTCCTATGAGATGCTGCCTAACTTTGGTGAAGATGGAAGCACTCTAAACGGGAGAAAGGCTTATTTGTAATTTACACTTAAGAATAATTCAAGGTTAAAGTGTGTAGGTACTTTGAGCCTTATAATACGGATAGTGAAGATAGAGGAAAGTTGCGTTGCTTACGTCAGATAGTTAGTATTTCTGACTACATTAAGGAATTTACTACCTTAATGCTTAAAATTGAAATGTTTGATAAGGAGCTTCTCTTCTACTTTAAAGACAGCTTGAAGAATTGAGCGAGAGTCGAGCCACATAGGCTTAATGTGCAAACCTTGGATGTTCCCATTGCCACTGTTGAAACCTTTGCCGACTACTTCGCCCACTTCAAGAGCAAAAAGCCAAACTCTACCAAAATTGGGGGAGAGAAAATTGGGCATAAGAGACAAGATTCTAGCCACAACGAGGGGGGACAATAGAAACCCTGAAGAAACCATCCCAAGCATGAGAAGAAGTCTATGGGTAAGCACAACTCAACTAATCCTCCTAGACCCTGTTTTATTTATGACGAACTGCACAAGGTAAAGGGCTACCCCAAACGTAAAGCCATGAATGCTATGATGGTTGTACTTGACCTAGAAAATGCCGACAAAGAAACCCAAGCCAACATGGGATCTATCCAATAATTGGGTAATCTCTTGAAGCGTTTCTGCCCAACAGTCACCAAAGAGAAGGGATTGTTGTATGCTGATCTTGCCATTGAAGGTAAATTAGCTTGTACGATGCTAGATACGGGGGCAACGCACAATTTTATGGACTTGCAAAGGGCCAAACATCTAGTCCTCACACCAACAAGGGAAACGACACCATCAAAGCGGTAAATTCAGAAGCAAGGCCTGCCAAGGCATAACACACAAAGTTGCTGTCCAAATTGGCAAATGGACTGGTAAGTTAGACTTTACTTTTATTCCCATGGATGATTTTAAGATGGTGTTAGGTCTTGTATTCTTTTACAAAGCCTTGACTTTTCCTATTCCTGCTTCACATTCTCTTGTGGTTGTCAACAATTGTAAGATCCACGTAGTTCCCTTGAAACACAAGGAGAGATCTTAACTATCGATGATCTCGCCCTTCCAATTCAATCGGGGTCTTAAGTTAGGTCCTGGCTACGTCACTATCATAAGGGAACTAAGTGATGGGGAAGACGTAGCATCACTAACTCCCACACTACTGCAACCCATTCAGGCTGTCCTTACCAAGTTCAAGGATGTCATGCCTTTTGAATTACCAAAGAAGCTTCTACCAAAGCAAGATGTGGATCACCACATTGAGCTAGAACCCAATGCCAACCCTTCTGCCATGGGTCCTTATCGCATGGCACCTTCGGAGCTCGCTGAATTAAGGAAGCAACTCTGTGATTTGATTAATTTAGGCTATATTCAACCATTGAAAGCCTCATTCGGTGCCCCAGTCCTTTTCCAAAAGAAGAACAACGAATCGCTACGCATATGTATTGACTACCGAGCCTTAAATAAGGTCACTATCAAGAACAAGTATCCAATTCCCTTGATAGTTGATCTCTTCGACCAACTCAGGAAGGCAAGGTACTTCACCAAGCTAGATTTGCTATCAGGTTACTACTAAGTCTGCATAGCACAAGGTGATGAGCCAAAAACGACCTGTGTAACATGCTACGGAGCGTTTGAGTTCTTGGTCATGCCATTTGGCCTCACCAATGCACCAACCACCTTCTGCACACTCATGAACAAGGTACTACATCCTTTCCTTGACAAATTCGTGGTAGTTTATTTAGATGACATCGTGGTGTACAGCAACACACTTAAGGGGCACATTGAGCACCTCAAGCAAGTCTTTCAAGCTTTACGGGAAAATGAGTTGTTCTTCAAGAAGGAGAAGTGCTCGTTCGCCAAGCAGAGGTGGACTTCCTTGGTCATCGAATCAAGGATGGTAGGCTTTTGATGGATCCAGTAAAGGTGTTAGCCATCCAACAATGGGAGCCTCCAACCAAAGTCCCAGAACTACAATCCTTCTTGGAACTTGTTAACTACTATCATCGGTTCATCAAGGGATACTCTGCTGTAGCCGCACCCTTAACTGATCTATTGAAGAAGAACCACACTTAGCATTGGATGGAGGAGGGCCAAGCTTCCTTTGAGAGATTGAAGCAAGAAATCTCTGAGGAACCTGTTATGGTGCTACCGGACTACGAAAAGCCTTTTAAAGTTCACACTAATGCATCAGACTTTGCCATTAGAGGAGTCTTGATTTAAGATAGGCATCCCATTGCCTATGAAAGTCACAAGTTGGACTGTATACCATCCAGGATAAAGAGATGACTGCCATCATCCACTGCTTGCACACTTGGAGACACTATCTCTTTGGAAGTAAGTTCGTAATCTTGACCGATAATGTTGCTACAAGCTACTTCCAGACCTAAAAGAAACTTAGCCCTAAGCTAGCTCGTTGGCAAAACTTCCTGACGGAATTCAACTACATACTGCGATATCAAACCAATGTAGTTACTGATGTGTTGAGTCGAAAGGCGGAACTAGCGGCCCTTGCTACTAGTACCCCTAAGAGCAACCTCCTTGAATGAATCAAGGAAGGTACCGGATAAGACAAATCGGCCAACAATCTGCTGAGATTGGCTAGCAAGGAGAAGACTCATCGATTTTGGGTGGATGATGGAGTCCTAATAATGGTTGGAAATCAAATTTTTGTGCCGAAGTGGGGAAACTTGCAGAAGGAGATCCACAAGGAATGCCACGATTCCCTATAGGCTAGTCACCCAAGTATGGCACGAACCCTTACTCTTGTCTAACAACATTATTTTTGACCTCATATGCATACAGATGTTAAGGCCTAAATGCAAACTTGTTTGGTTTGTCAACAAGACAAGGTAGAATAGCAGCCACTAGTTGGCCTACTTGAGCCACTACCCATTCCTGAGAAGCCTTAGGAAAGTGTCTCAATGGATTTTATTGTGGCTCTACCAAAGTCTAAAGGGTGTGGAAGCATCATGGTAGTAGTCGATCGGTTCAACAAGTATGACACCTTCATTCTAGCCCTTGCTGATTGCAAGGTGGACAAAGCTGCTCACTTGTTCTTCAAAAATGTAGTAAAGCTATGGGGCGTGCCAAAGAGCATAATCAATGATAGAGATCCCCACTTTACAGGCAAATTCTAGCTCGAGTTGTTCAAGTTGTTGGGAACCAAGCTAAACTTCTCGACAAGCTTCCATCCTCAAAGTGATAAGCAAGCTAAGTGAGTTAATGCCTTGCTTGAACAATACTTGAGGCACTATGTTAGTGCTCACCAATGAGATTAGGCGAAGCTACTAGATGCTACCCAATTCTCATACAACCTTCAGAGAAGCGAGGCCACAACCAAAAGCTCGTTTGAGATTGTCATGGGACAATAACCACTAACACCAATTGCTTTTGTCTCTCCCTACACTAGCAACAACCCGTTTGCCTTTAAATTTTCAAAGGAACGGCACGAGGAAGCATATATAACAAGGTCTTGCCTTAATAAAGCGGCCAAGAAGATGAAAGGATAGGATGACTCCAAATGTCGCCCAAAGAACTACACAGTGGGAGATATGGTAATGGTAAAGTTGCTACCCAACCAATTCAAGTATCTACGCAAGGTACATAAGGGCCTAGTACAAAAGTACAAAGGTCCATTTTCTATCATCAAACTATGGGAAAGGTTACCTATTAAGTCCAACTCCCTCTAAACTTGAAGATCCACAACGTTTTCCATTTAAGTTTTCTAAAGCCTTTCTATGGAGACGAAGAGGATCCAAGCCTAAATGAGTCCAAATGTGAACCAACAACTGTGGTCATCAAATTCAACAAAGAGGTGGAACACATCCTTACTGATTGAGTGATCCGAAGAAGAGGAGTTCCCAACTACACTGAGTACTCAGTGAAATGGAAAGATTTGTCAGACCACGAAGTTAGTTGGGAATGAGAGGACCAGCTTTGGCAATTTGTCGATCACATTCGGTAATTTAAGGCTAAAAATGAGACAAAAACATCGTAGAATTAAGTGGGGGAGGATGTCACAAAGATACATTGATCCGACCTATCCATGTATCCTTAAGGTGCAAATTCGAACCAAGACTAAACCTCTATGCGCTACATAGCCCATTTGCTATCTACGGAAGGTCCTAAAAGCATGCAGAATGTGCCACAATTGCCTAGATAATTCTAGAAGGGACCATATCTAAACAGGTGGTATCAGAGCAAGGTAATCCTAGTTTCTACTTTGTTCTTGTTTGAGTTGTGAATATGGTAGGTGAGGAAGGATTTGTTGGGACCACTTTCGATGAGCAACAAGCATAGCAAAAAGATTATAGGTGTAAGGAGTTGCGTGCTCTAGCCAAATGTGGCAAGTCCAAGGCTCCAATAAAGGAAACCATAGACTCTTGTGTTGGCAACTTGGAAAGGAGAGTCATTGATATAAACTCCCTTGTAGGAGACCTCAGCAATAAAGTCAATAACTTGATCCATGAGAATGTGAAGATCACACGAGCTACCAAAGTCATGATCGAAAAGTTTGGCTACTTGTTTAGGGGAGAAATAAGTTCCTTGAATCAAGGTTTGTCTAACCTTCGCGAGTTCATTAAAGGAGAGATTCATGACTTCCGTATGGAGATGGAGTCTCTGTGCCAAAACAATTTATTTGTTAGTACATCTGCCACTACTAGTACCACTGCGGTACATGGCATGAAGGCCCCAAAGCCTGCCATATATAATGGCACATGCAATGCTACTATCATGGAAAACTTCTTGTTAGGCCTTGAGTAGTACTTCGAGGCCATGGGGGTTGTTGATAACCAAGCCAGGATAGGTAATGCCCCAATCTTCCTAAGAGATGCTGCCTAACTTTGATGGAGATGAAAGCACTCTGAATAGGAGAAAGGCTTGTGTGTAATCGACACTTGGGAACAATTCAAAGCTGAAGTGGGTAGGTACTTTGTGCCTCATAATATGGACAACGAAGTTAGAGGAAAGCTACATTGCCTATGTCAGATAGGTAATATTTCTAACTACATTGAGAAATTTACTACCCTCATGCTTGAAATTGAAATGTCCAATAAGGAGCTTCTCTTCTACTTTAAAGATGGCTTGAAGGATTGGATGAGAGTCAAGCTAGATAGGCATAATGTGCAGACCCTGGATGCTGCCATTGCTGCTGCCGCCTTCGTCGACTGCTCTGCTCACTCTAAAAGTAAGAAGCCAAACTCTGGTAAAAGTGGGGGAGAGAAAATTAAGCATAAGAGGTAGGATTCTAGTCACAACAAAAGGGGACAACAAAAACTCTCAAGTGACCGTCCCAAGAATGAGAAGAAGTCTACGGTTAAATACAACTTGGCTAATCCTCCTAAACCCTATTTCATTTGTGATGGACCACACTGGGTAAAGGATGACCCCAAACGTAAAGCCATGAATGTTATGATGGCTGTACTCGACCCAGAAAAGGCCGACGAAGAAACCCAAGCCAATATAGGATCTATCCAGCAATTAGGTAATCTCTCGAAGCGTTTCTCCCCAATAGTCACCAAGCAGAAGGGACTGTTGTATGCTGATCTCACTGTTAAAGGTAAATCAGCTTGTGAGATGCTAAATACGAGGGCAATGCATAACTTCATGGATGTGCAAAAGGCCAAATTTTTAGGCCTCACACCAACGAAGGGAAACAGCACCATCAAAGTGGTAAATTCGAAAGCAAGGCCTGTCTAAGGCGTAGCACACGAAGTTGCTGTCCAAATTGGAGAATAAAATAGTAAGTTAGACTTTACCATTGTTCCCATGGATGATTTTAAGATGGTGTTAGGTCTTGCATTCTTTTGTGAAGCCTTGGCTTTTCCTGTTCTTTCTTAAGTTCTCTTATAATTGTCGACAATCGTAAGATCTGTGTAGTTCCCTTGAAACCCAAGGAGAGATCTTAACCATCAATGATCTCGACCTTACAATTCAAATGGGGTCTTAAGTCAGGTCATGGCTATGTCACTACCATAAGGAAACTAAGTGATGGGGAAGACGTAGCATCACCAACTGCCACACTGCCGCAACCCATTTAGGTTGTCCTTACCAAGTTCAAGGACGTCATGCCTTCTAAATTACCAAAGAAGCTTCCACCAAAGCGAGATGTGGATCACCATATTGAGCTGGAACCCAGTGCCAACCCTCTTGCCATGGGTTCTTATCACATGGCACCTCTAGAGCTCGTTGAATTAAGGAAGCAGCTCTATGATTTGATTCATTCGAGCTATATTCGACCATCAAAAGCCCCATTCGGTGCCCCAATCCTCTTCCAAAAGAAAAATGACGGATTATTACACGTGTATCGACTGCCGAGCCTTAAATAAGGTCACTATTAAGAACAAGTATCTGATCCCCTTAATAGCTGATCTCTTCGACCAACTCGAGAAGGCAAGGTACTTCACCAAGCTGGCTTTGCAATCGAGTTACTACCAGGTCCATATAGCACAAGGTGATGAGCTAAAGACGACTTGTGTAACACACTACAGAGCATTCGAGTTCTTGGTTGTGCCATTTGGCCTCACTAATGCACCAACGACCTTCTACACACTGATGAACAAGGTACTACATCCTTTCTTTGACAAATTCGTAGTAGTTTATTTGGATGACAACATGGTGTACAACAACATACTTGAGGAGCATGTTCAGCAACCCAAGCAAGTCTTCTAAGTTTTACGGAAAAATGAGTTATTCGTTAAAAAGGAGAAGTGCTCGTTCACCAAGCAAGAGGTGGACTTCCTTGGTCATCGAATCAAGGATGGTAGGCTTTTGATGGATCCAGCAAAAGTGCAAGCCATCCAACAATGGGAGCCTCCAACCAAGGTCCCAGAACTGCGATCCTTCTTAGGACTTGTTAACTACTATCTTCGGTTCATCAAGGGATACTCTGTTGTAGCTATACCCTTAACTGATCTATTAAAGAAGAACCACACTTAGCATTGAACGGAGGAATGCCAAGCTTCCTTTGAGAGATTGAAGCAAGTAATCTCCGAGGAACCTGTTATGGTGTTATCAGACTACAAAAAGCCTTTCGAAGTCGATATTGATGCATCAAACTTTGCCATGGAGTCTTAATGCAAGATAGGCATCCTATTGCCTATGAAATTCGCAAGCTGAATGACACAAAGAGACGTTATACCATCTAAGACAAAAAGATGACCACTGTCATCCACTGCTTACACACTTGGAGACACTATCTCCTTAGAAGTAAGTTCGTAATCTTAACCGATAATGTTGCTACGAGCTACTTCCAAACCTAGAAGAAATTAGCCCCAAGCAAGTTTGTTGGCAAGACTTCTTGGTGGAATTCGACTACACATTGCAATATAAGCTAGGTCAAACCAATGTAGTTGTTGATGCGTTGAGTCGAAAGGTAGAACTAGCGGCCTTTACTGCTAGTGCCCCTAAGAGCAACCTCCTTGAGCAAATCAAGAAAGGTACCAGACAAGACAAACTGGCCAACAATCTGTTGAGATTGGCTAGCGAGGGGAAGACTCATCGATTTTGGGTGGATGATGGAGTCCTAACAACAGTTGGAAATCAAGTTTACATGCCAAAGTGGGGAAACTTGCGGAAGGAGATCCTTAAGGAATGCCTCGATTCCCTATGGGTTGGTCACTCAAGTATGGCACGAACCCTTGCTCTTGTCCAACAACATTATTTTTGGCCTCATATGTTTACAGATGTATGTGCGAACTTGCTTGGTTTGTCAACAAGACAAGGTAGAACAGCAGCCACCAGCTTGCCTACTTGAGCCACTACCCACTCTTGAGAAGCCTTGGAAAAGTCTCTCAATGGATTTTATTGTTGCTCTACCAAAGTCCGAAGGGTGTGAAAGCATCATGGTAGTAGTCAATCGGTTCAGCAAGTATGGCACCTTCATTCCAGCCCCTACTGATTGCAAGGTGGACAAATATGCTTGCTTGTTCTTCAAGAACGTAGTAAAGCTATTGGGCGTGCCAAAGAGCATAATCAGTGATAGATATCCCCACTTTACGGGCAAATTCTAGCACGAGCTGTTCAAATTGCTGGGAACCAAGTTGAACTTCTCAACAAGCTTCCATCCTCAAAGTGATAGGCAAACTGAGTGAGCTAATGCCTTGCTTGAACAATACTGAGGCACTATGTCAGTGCTCACCAACGAGATTGAGCGAAGCTACTCGATGATGCCTAATTCTCATATAACTTTCAGAAAAGCGAGGCCACTACCAAAAGCCTGTTTGAGGTTGTCGTGGGACAACAACCACTAATGCCAAGTGCTATTGCCTTTCCCTACACTAGCAACAACTCGTTTGCCTTTAAGTTTACAAAGGAATGGCACAAGGAAGGGGACATAACAAGGGCTTACCTTGACAAAGCGACCAAGAAGATGAAAAGACAGGCTGATTCCAAATGTCGCCCAAAGGACTACACAGCAAGAGACATAATGATGGTGAAGCTGCTGCCTAACCAATTCAAGTCTCTACGCCAGGTACATAAGGGCATGGTATGGAAGTACGAAAGGCCATTTCCTATCATTAAACATGTGGGAAAGGCTGCCTATTAAGTCCAACTCCCTCCAAAGCTGAAGATCCACAACGTTTTCCATGTAAGTCTTATAACGCCTTTCTATGGAGACGAAGAGGATCCAAACACTGAATTCAACAAGGAGATGGAACACATCCTTGCTGACTGAGTGATCCAGAGAAGAGAAGTTCCCAACAACACGAAGTACTTAGTGAAATGGAAAGATTTGCTTGACCACGAGGCTAGTTGGGAACAAGAGGACCAGTTTTGGCAATTTGCCAATTACATTTGACAATTTAAGGCTGAAAATGCGACGAAAACATCGCACAATTAAGTGGGGGAGGATGTCACAAGGATATATTGATCCGACCCATCCATGTATCCTTAAGGTGCAATTTTGGGTCAAGACTAAACCTTTATGGGCTGCCTAGCATATTTGCTATCTACGGAAGGTCATAGAAGGATGCGGAATGTGCCATAATTGCCTAGATAATTTTAGAAGTGACCATATCTAGAATAATTCGTGTATATACCTAGAATATTACTTATCTAGAATAATCCTTGTATATACTAAGAATATTCCTTTCTATGACTTTTTTTTTGAATTGTATAAATATGACACTCCTTTCATTTGTATATTACAAATTCTTTCTTAATACAAGTTCACTTGCAAAGTTCTCTTGTCCTCTCTCTCTCTCTAGCACTTCCAACTCGCTTATTTATCCCTCACAAGTCTTTTGCTGATTCGCTTAAATTCTCCAAGACTTTACTTAGCTCATCTTCTCTCGCAAGATTGACTAAGTGTCGCACAGAATAGTACGTTTAAAGCACATTTAAAACCTAACTTCGTGACATAACGCTGACATGGTTACACCATCAAGGGAATGATGTGTGTCCCATACCAAGAACCACCAAAATTGATAACCTCAACCAAAACATTACGACCTTGGCTGTGAAACTAACCCCTTAAGAAATGTTTGAACTCGGATCCATTGCTTCATGCCATAAAAGGTGGTAGGTACCCTGACGACATCCTTACTTATGAGAATTCTGAGACTCCACCCTTGCCGTCATGGAAAGCCACGTGAAAGAGAGCTTGGTTCGCGACTTCAATAGTTATTTAGAAAATAAGTGTTCCTACCGACTTTCATTATAAGGAATCTTGTAAGTGAACCTTGTATGAAAGAATGGGCTTTACTTGCCTCAAAGACTATTGGGAGAGTTTATGTGTAATTAATAAAAATAATATTAAAAAATAAAATAATTTTTTGTATTTGTGTATTTACAATAAAATTTGAACCGTAAAGCAAGTTAAGTGTGACAGAATCTTATGTAAAAAAAGAAGAGAAGGTAATGAACCCGTGATATAAGTCTTTCTTCCTTCCGTTGCACTCTAATAACTGATTAACTTACTTTCTTTTGGGCCATTGATTAACTTATTTTCTTTTGGGCCTTCAAGAAAATGTTTTTATGACGGGACAATCGAGACTTGTACACCTAAAAGTGTAAACCAACGTAATGTAAAACAGAAACAGAACGAGGTAAGGGAGCAAGAGATAAGCTCTTTCTTCTGCATTTACTCAAACATGAAGGCCGTTACCTAAAAGTACACAAAATATGAACAGTGGTGGGATGGTGTTAGGTCCTGCCGTGCGCATGTATGCCCGAACGAGCTAGTTAATCAAGCATCTGTACAGTACGGTGATTGGTCAAACGCCTTAAGCAATTTGAGACCAATGCTGATGTGCAAGCATTGTTGGAGAGGAGAGAAGATGGACGATGGTCACATGATCCAAAAGGGGCATAGGAAACATAAATGTCAAACATATAAATGAAAGTTCCCTCAATGTTTAGCCTAATGTGCAAAAGCATAGCAATTTGTACAGAAAAATCATTCTTAACTCAAATTGAAGGCTTACAACTCCTTTCTAGACAATCTTCACTTCAATTTACCCTCATCCGCCTTCTTCTGACAAAAAATCTTTCTAATTATTGGACAATGGTACATTAGCAGCTCTTGAAAATGAGGCGAAAATAATTTCAATGGAGAAAAAAAAAAACAAAAAGAAAACTTTTCCTTTAAAGCCACAAGGAGGGAACCAGTTATATACAAACTCAGAGCTTAAAAGCCAGCCGGAAAATCAGATCGGAATACTATAGCTCTCGTTCTTCGTCTAATAAACCACAGAAGTAAACCTGAGCTGAGCTGCCGGTTGTCAAGGGTTGTGTGCATATTCTACACGAATGTTCTTGTCATCCAATAACTGGAAAGAACACCAGAAAGCAAAACATTTGAGAATAAAGAATCCAAAAGGTCCTCGACGGCGTTCATGCAACATACAGGCAAAGCAAAGGAAACCTGACCTGACCGTCCATTCCATTCAACGCTGTGCTTGCTGCATTTTCAGAAACAAAACGCACAAATCCATACCCTTTTGATTTCCCACTCACGCGGACACATATTACTTTAACTGTTCGGACACCCCAAAACAATAAAAAAAAAAAAAAAGGCAAATACTTTACAGAACCATTCCAGAAACATGTTCGAAAGACAAACTAAATTACCTTCAATTATCTCACCATGCTGTCCAAAAGCATCCTTTAGGACAATTTCATTGGTATCAGAAGAAATTCCTGCAATTCAAATAAACAGGTAACCTTAAAAACACACCTTAAATTTTGATTGCATTTTGTTTAATCTTTTCACTTTAGCTATTAACTTTCTTCTCCCGAACAACGAAATTGATTTTAACCAACTAAGCCAAAAAGAATCTTAAAAACATCAATTTTGATTATGAAGTCGGAAGCTTTGGCCCAAAGAATTAGCCGCCGCATTTGTTATTCTTTGTTTTTTTTTTTTTGGCGGAATTACAGTAAACGAGCAAAGGAGAAATAGAAGTAGGAAAGTCACCTGCAATAAATAATCTGGTGGAACCAATAACCATCTCACCGATGGAGCCGTACGGTGGTGGCTAACACTGCGTTTCAAATACTGCATTTGGTTTTGCCTTTTGGTTCAGCAAGGCAGGTGCCGTGAAGCTTTCGTCTTTCTTTTCGGTGACAGTCTTCCTGGGCTTTATGGGCTTTTTCCGATGAACGGCACATGTCTCCGGGGGTGGGGGCGCTGCCGGGTTCATTTCGAAATCCGAATCATAAAGGGAACTTTAAACACCAAAAAGAAAGAGAGGTTCAAGAATGAGTAAAAAGGAGAAAGAAATCAAACAGCGAAGAAAAAAATTATATAAAAAAAAAAACTAGGTGAGGATTAAAGAGAGAGAGAGAGAGAGAAGAGGCGAAACCGTAGGATTTATAGTTTGGAGGGAGACAGAAGGAGCCATGGAAGGGGAAGAGGAAGACAAGAATCTGGAAAGGGGAAAAAGGAGAGGAGGCAACAAGTCGGGAGCTTGACAAGAACGACGAGGGGAGTTGCTGCAGCAATGGTTTAAGAGGAGGCGGATTCTAGCTTTTGCGAGCACCGTTTTCCGCATCCTCCTCCTCCTCCTTCCTCCTTTCTCCTTTATTTATATATGCCTCTTTTTTTCCTTTCTTTTTTTTCTTTCTTTTTGTTTTTTTTTTCTTCTTCTTGTAACGTATCTTACGATTTTATTCCATGCGGACACAACGGCGTAGGGTTTTCAATTTCGTGTCCACCCGCACCCCTTTCCCTTCCCCTTCCCCTTCCCCTTCCCCCTGAAGAGTGGTGACGTGGACAAGCAGGCTGAGACGCTCGCTCGCTCGCTCGCTTTTTCTCTCTAATTTTTGTTTGCGCCCACGACTGCGAATCCCCCGCGTCCCCCTTTTTTTGTTGTCCCAAGTGGCCTCTTGTTTTCCCCAAATCTAACATCGGACTTGCGTCGGCTCGATTAGAAGGATTAAAAATATATATATATATATTTTTAATTACATTTTGTTTAAAGGAGGAAAATTTGATCAAGCAGAGGGACTTTACAAGGAGATGGAAGCAAAAGGTCTGTGTGTTGATCATATTACTTATTCGATTTTGATTGACTCGTTTTGTAGGAGGGGGAAACTTGATGCTGCAATTCAATTTTTTGATAAAATGATCAAGGCAAGGATAAAAGTTACAGTGTATCCCTACAATTCCTTGATAAATGGCCATGGCAAGACGGGGAATTTAGATGCTGCAAAATCTTTTTTTGTTGAAATGGTAAACAGAGGATTGACACCTACAGTGGTTACCTACACAGCCTTGATTAGTGGATATTGCAATGAAGGAAAGTTAAATGAGGCATTTAGACTGTATCATGAGATGACTGGGAAGGGCATTGCACCAAATGCATACACCTTTACATCTCTTATTTCTGGTCTTTGTAGAGTGAACATGATGCCTGAGGCAGCCAGGTTATTTGATGAAATGGTAGAACGGAATATTATGCCAAATGAGGTGACTTATAATGTTGTTATTGATGGATATTGTAGGGAAGGAAACACAGCAAAAGCCTTTCAATTGTTTGAAGAAATGATAAAGAAGGGTCTCATTCCAGATACATATACATATAGATCTCTAATAAGTGGCCTTTGTCATACTGGTAGGCTATCCGAAGCCAAAGAGTTCATTGATGACCTTCACAGAAGGCATCATAAGTTAATGAGATATGTTACAGTGCACTTCTCTATGGTTTTTGCAAACAAGGAAGATTCAGGGATGCATTGAGTGCTTGTCGTGAGATGCTGAAAAGAGGTGTGAACATGGATGTTGTCTGTTATGCTGTACTTATTGATGGAAGTATGAGGGAGCACGATACAAGAACTTTTTTGGGTTGTTTGAAGGATATGCATGATCAAGGATTGAGGCCTGATAATGTCATATATACAAGCTTGATTGATGGATACAGCAAAATAGGGGATCTTAAGAAGGCTGTTGGACTTTGGGATTTAATGGTTGATGAAAGCTGCACTCCAAATATTGTAACATACACTGCCCTGATAAATGGTCTGTGCAAGGGAGGCTTCATGTGCGAAGAAATGCTGGTTAATAGTTCTTCACCAAATCACGTCACTTATGGTTGCTTCCTTGACCAGCTTACCAAGGAAGGGAACATGGAAAGAGCTGTGCAGCTGCATAATTCAATGCTTTATGGGTTCATAGCAAATACTGTATCCTATAATATACTTATCAGGGGCTTTTGCAAACTAGGTAAGATTGAGGAGGCGACTAAGCTTTTAGATGGAATGATCGACAGTGGTATTTTCCCAGATTGCATCAGTTATTCAACAATTATTCATGAGTACTGCAGACAAGGTTACTTACAGGAAGCAATCATGTTATGGGAGACTATGCTAAGCAAGGGTCTCAAGCCTGATATAGTAGTAGCATATAATATTTTGATATATGGTTGCCGTGTTCAAGGAGAATTGGGGAAGGCCTGTGAACTCAACGATGAAATGTTGAGAAGGGGTTTGAAGCTAAATCGGGCCACAAGTAATGGACTCATTCACATAGCTTGTTCGCAGGGTCAATTTTTGTCCAGTGACAGGTGGTTGAGCTTGTAAACTTCTTGTAATACATGTTGTGGCAGAAATTTGACCGTCGAGATGGTCCGGATAGTCTTAGTGATTTTGGCTTGCAAGCATAATCGCAACCTGATCATTCGTGAAACGAATTTTTCTTGTACATAGAATTTGGTTCTAGTGGCTGATAATTCAAAGGCTGCAATGACAAGCAAGACAAAATTTGGTTCGTTAAGCAAATCTCTCGGTGAGTGGAGTCAAAAGGCCAGGGAACCACAGGTCAAATTCCACCTTTGCGTTGGGTTGGTTATTGGGCTAACCCAATACAAACCGAAATAACAAGGAGAAAAAGGAAAGAGCAAATCCACCCAAATGGCATTCATCTAACAAGCACCGATTGACCGAGTAAAAGAACAGCCAATCTTTTTTCGAAGAAACAAAAAAAGGTCAAAATACCAAGTTCAGATTTGCTGAAGTAGACTCAAGTTTTCTCCATCATCAGAGGATGATACACCGGATCCTGTAAGCACCAGCCAGCACCATATGTAAGCACGAATTCCCCCGCATGCTAGTAGATCATTATAGTACTAATCAAAGAACTAGAGGAAAATACAAACGTCTAAGTTTTGGTCTTCTTTATTTTCAAGGTCTTAAATTTGAATTCTAAGAAAAGATATATAATTTGTAATTCAACGAAACAATATCACAACAGTCATATTTACTATCCTCTCAAAACAAAAAATTTCAAATTTTTCCTTTATTTATGACTGGGATTTCGAAATGAACCCTGGCAGCGCCCCTAGCCCCGGAGACATGGGCCGGAGAAAGCCCATAAAACCCAGGAAGATTGTCACTGAAAAGAAAGACGAAAGCTTTACGTCGCCTATCAACTGCCTTGCTGAACCAAAAGGCAAAACCAAATGTAGTATTTGAAACACAGTGTTAGCCACCACCGTACGGCTCCATAAGCCTATTAGAAGCAACTCTCTATGTAAGGACAGGAGCAACTCATAGCCTTTACATTTCCCTCTATGTGATGACAACATGATCATTGGAGATTGCTACTCTCTTGTTTAACAAGTTGAAACAGAATTGAAAAAGAAATTTTAGATGACTGATCTAGGAAAGATGAAGTACTTCCTGGGCTTGCAAATTTATCAATCCCAGAAAGGTATTCTGGTGACTCGAGAATTATGCAAGGCATATTTTGTAGAAATTTCATATGCTAATTACAAGGAGGCCCCAACCCCATGTACTTGTGGGGTTAAACTGCAGAAGTAAGATGGTTCACCAAAGACAAATGCAAGTGAACACAGGAGACTGGTTGGATGCCTACTATACCTTTTTGCTTTTAGACTTTATATCATGTTCTCAATGAGCATGCTGGCTAAGTTCACGCAAGATCCCTCTGAAGTACATCTTAAAGCTACCAAAAGAGTACTGAGATATATCAAAAGCACAACTAAACTTAGACTGATGTTCAAAAATTCAGTAAGCTTCAATTTGCAGGGTTACACCGACAGTAATTAGACTGGATCATTTAATGATATAAAGAGTACCTCAGGACACATCTTCTCTCTTAGCTCAGCAGTGGTCTGTTGGAGCTCTAAAAAGCAAAGTATTGTTGTATAATCTACAGTTGAAGTAGAGTACATTGCTGCTGCCTCAGCTATAAATCAAGTTATATGGATTAAGAAGATAATGGCTGATCTAAATTTGGAACAAAAGGAGCCTACTGCCATTCACTATGATAATCAAGGAGCCATAGCCATTTCCAGAAATCCAGTAATGCATGGGAGAACCAAGCATTTCAACATCAAGCTGCATTTTGTAAGGGAAATACAGGAGAAACAGCAAGTGGAATTGAAGTTTTGTCCTTCCAAAGATCGACTTGCAAATATTCTGACCAAAGGGCTCAATAAGGATAGTTAGTTGATCTGAGGAAGAAGTTGGGAATGCAAAGCAGTGGCACCAAGGAGGAGTGAAAAGAAAATCGAGCCAACCAACTTTCTAGCCAAGTTTCAAGTTAGTTAAGGCAGTTATGATAGTTGGAATCCTTCACCAGAAAGCATCCAGCAAAGCAACCTACTTTTTTGAAGTTATAATGATTATTTAGTTTAAATTTGAAGTAATTTGAATTTAAACTAAAAGTTAATCCTGTGACTTAGTGTTTGAATTCAAATTATGAAATTTAAATCCATTTTGTACAACTTTAGCTATATAAATGAAAAAGGGCTGGCAGGAAGTCCATACCCTTCTGGAAAAAGCTTGCTGGCTCCTTTGTTTTAACTTTCTGCCGAGCTTCACTTTGCCTCCCTTCTGTCTCAAGCAGTCATTTATCATATACTCACAGTATATATAATCCAACAAAAGCTATTCCTTTTACGCAGCCAATGATCTACTGCAGCTGAGATGGTCTAAAAATATATTTACTTGTTTTGAATATATAGTCTTGGTTGATTTCGATGTATGAGTTTAGTGTTTAGCTTGATATTCTACATTTTTTTATGTAGATATTTAGGGGCCTGTTGGAGCCCATTGTTACACTGGAGCTCTTGCAACAGCGACCACCAGTGACATTCTTGTTTGAGCTGTGCAAAAAGCAGGGAAAGCAAGTTGACATCAAGCATTGGAAAAAGAAGGCAAAAAACATTGCTAGTTCGTATGTAGATGGTGAATTTGTTGCTTTTGGTTCTTCTGAGTGGAAAGAAATTGTGAGGCTTAACACAGCAAAATTAGCTTTACACAAGTTATAAAATTTAGTTCCTATTGATGGTGGTATGTTTGAATATTGTGGTACAATGGATAGTTTGTTTGAGATTCAAGGAGCAAAACAAAATTTACATGAGCTCTGTGGCAAGAAGAAATGGCAAATCTGTTTTTAGTCCTGCCAATGTTTTCTTTGCTGTGATTTACCCTTATCGACCTTTTGTTTGTTTGCTTGTTTCCTCTGAATTTCACATGCATTTTCCCATCTTCTAGAAGATACACATGTAATTTTTTTCCCCTCAATTTACTCACCATCTTGCCTACCTTCTCCACATTGCTTTCTTTTGCATGATCAATTTACTCATCACCATCTTCTTCTTTTGACACATAGGATTGAGAAAGATGTGTTTCCTCCAAATCCCAAGAGATTTGTGTGCTCAGTTCAAATTGTAACTTCAGATGGTGTGCTTCACATGATAGAAGATGAAAGATTGAGAGTAAAAGGAAGCAGAAAACTCTGGAGAGGCCATCCTCAATTACAATTTTAGGAACACTTATAATAAAAATCACTCTTACAACAGAGTAAAACCCACTCTTTCCTACAACGTTCACATGGAAGATTCCTTATAATAAAAGCCTGTAGGAACACTTATTTCCTAAATAACCATTGAAGCCGCGAACCAAGCTCTCTTTCACGCGGCTTTCCACGAGGACAAGGGCGGAGTCTCGGAATTCTCATAAGTAAGGATGCCGTCAGCGTACCTGCCACCTTTTACAGCATCCGCTGAAGCAATGGAGCCGAGTTCAAACACTTCTTCAGGGGTTAGCATCACAGCCAGGGCCGCAATGTTTTGGTTGAGGTTATCAATTTTGGTGGTTCCTGGTATGGGACACACGTCATTCCCTTGATGGTGTAACCATGCTAGCGCTAGCTGTGTTGACGTGCAACCCTTCTTCCCTGCAATTTCATTAACTTTATCAAATAGGCATTTGTTGTGCTCCAAATTTTCAGCTTGCAACCTAGGCATGTCCTGGACAGACAAAAAACATAAAAACCAAAAATTAAAAAAAAAAAAAGAAAATTAATTAGTCACATTTTCCTTTTTTTTCTTCACATCACTTAGAGCTATTGAACTTAACCTGTTACTCAGCCATACAGTTTTCATATAGACTAATTAACAATATGAGATATCAGTTGCTAACCTTCCGACGATCACCATCAGCCAGGTTTTCAACCAACTTAGTTCCTGAGGAAAAGAATCCCCGTCCTAGAGGGCTGTATGCTACAATTCCAATTCCAAGTTGCCTAGAGAGATAAAAATATTAATAAATTATTAAATTCTCTTCAAACACTTCAATAAATTTATTATTAAATTTTAATGATATGTTAATATTAACAAATAATAAAAAAAGATGTTTAAATAATTTCATTTTCTTGAAATTAACAAAATATTTATAACATGGAGTTACCAAACTTCTATTCTATAATTAAAAGATTTCTAACAAAAAAATCTTTATAATTATGTAATTATATTCCAATATAAATTCAACATTCTTTAAAACATCATAAATTCTTTAAATCTCTTTTAAACAATTAAAAACTTGCAAAATATGTTGAAAAAGATTGATTTTAAAAGTTGTAGAGTTTTTTTAAAAATATTTATTTATATAAGAAATGATATTATAACTTCTAACGATGCATTTGAATGTAAAAAAAATTATTCTTTTAATTAAAAATAAGAAAATAAAAAAATAAAAATTAAGTTAGAGTGAATATCAATTTAATGTCATGGACTTGGCATTGTGTATATCCAAACCCACCTGCAAGTAGGGACTATTTCTTTCTCAACATCCCTTGACCATAAGGACCACTCCAACTGAATGGCAGTTATTGGATGAATTGCATGTGCCCTTCTGATCGTTGAAGCAGAGGCCTCTGATAGGCCTATGTACTTCACTTTCCCTTCCTCAACTAGTTTCTTTAGTTCCCCCATCTATGTATCACACCAGAGAACATTGCTAAATCTTAATGGCATGATAAATTAAAGCTTTAAACAACTCAACAATCTTGATATATTCACGGCAAGCATTTCATTTTTTTTCCTGTCACATATATGGTTAAAAAAATGGTCATTTTAATCTAATTAGAGAAAGATAAACTGTGGTATAAAAGACCTGCTAAAACAATTGCAAAACCAGACAAACATTGGGTCTGAGTGCAAAATCAATTGGCTCAAATATAAACAGGTTTGGATTGGAAAAAAAAGAAAGAAAGAAAGAAAAGAAAAAGCACAAACCGTGACTTCAATGGGAACGGTAGTATCAATACGATGCTGGTAATAAAGATCAATATTATCAACTTCAAGCCGCTTCAAGCTGGCCTCACAAGCAGCTCTCACATGAGCAGGATCCCCCCTCGCACCTCCATCTTACCATCCGTGGCTTTTATCCCGAATTTTGTGGCTAATTGAACTTTCTCCTTCCATCCTCCTTTCAATGCCTGCAGTTACGACCATAAACATCTCTCTTTCTCTTTCTTTGTTTTTTGTTTTTTGTTTTTTGTTTTTTGTTTTTTTTTTTTGGTAATATATTATAAGGAAGAGACCTACTACTGTTTCATTGAAATATTAAGAAACCAACCAGTTAGACTGACTTAGCCAAGTGGAGACAAAGAGCAGTTCAAAAACACGAACAGATCTCTCAAAATTTTCTTAGCCGTTTGTTTGTGGCTAGGCGATTAATTTCATTATACGAGAATTCGATTTTAGTATAGTCAAGTGATGATTATGAAATGAAATCGTCGATAATAATATTACACTAAAATTGAAATACAGGGTACCTTTCCGATTAGGATTTCATTTGTGAAGGGGCCATAGATGTCAGAGGTATCAAGAAAAGTGATGCCACTGTTGATTGCGTGCGTGGTGAATGAGAGCGATCATGTCAGCTTCAGGCTTGGGCGGACCGTAGAAGGCGGACATACTCATGCACCCCAGACCCTGCGCCGGCACCTCTAGCCCTTGTGAGCCTAGCTTGATCTTCCTCACGGATGCCATATTTTGCCAGTTTGTCACGTCTTCTTCTTCATTTGCTGAAACTATTTATAACTAGCAAAACAGACCGCGGGCTGGTTCGGTTTGAATTCAGTTTCAGAGCCAAGGTTCCTCCTCTTCCGTTGCTAGGAAAAGCACGACCGAACCGGCTACCCGTCATTCGGTTCTAGTTCCTACGTCAAGCTGGTGTTGCTACAGAACCAAATCAATTTCGATTTCCATTCTTGATTACTTTTCGGCTCAGTTTTGATTCCAATGGTAGCCCAGTTCCACTCCTAGTCCTTTTGCGGTTCGAACCCAAGGCATGGTCTGACCTCAATTAACCAGCAATTTGCCAGAAGAAAAGTCACACATCGTTGCCCCATAAAAAAGTTGAAAATATCGTTAATCTAATAATACTATTGAAACAGGCAACAAGTGGCAGCTCTTGAAAAGTATGGATTATTGGGGGATGACATAAGCCATGATGTGTGCTTGTTCTACTTTGAGGGCCATAATAATTGAACAAGGAACCGAAAATTGTAAATTTTTTTAATATTGAAATATTTCATAATTAATTTGTTAATTATTCTCCAAAATTTTTTTTTTGACATTATAATCAAATAAAAGCCACTCTAAGCACACATTTATGAAAATTTCTCCAAGTAAAAAAAATAAAAATAAAATAATTTGAATTTCTTTTTTTTTCTTACCAAATAAATATTGATTTAATTTTCTAAATTTTAACTCACGTATATAATTCTACTAAGATGGGGCCTTGCACAGATTGCAAAAGAGGTGAATTCCAATACAAATTGAGTATAAGCATAAATATTAATATAAATTGAATATATTTAATTATATTAAAAATATTAGATGTATTAAAATTTTAATTTTATTTAATTTTTAAGTTAACATAAATATTATTATATTAATTAAATAATTTAAATAATTTAAATAATAGATAATATTAAATTTTTATGTATTACACTTTTTATTTAATCATAAATATTTTTGGTAATAATTAGTTGGTTATATAAAAATTTATGTGATTGTTTTTTTTTTGAATTGTACTATTGGACTACATTTGAATTTTTAGCTATGATCATTATTCTAATTACTCTTCTAATATTCTTCTAATTAAGGGCAAGTTATTTTAATTAATACATGAACCTTTTAATATTTGCAAAATTAAGTAACTAATTTTATATTATTTTTTATTTTAAGAATTGGCAAGAATTACTCTTAACTTTGTTATTACAATGTGTTGTATAAGTTCTAAATATAATAAAAAGCATTAATTTAGATTTAAAAACATTAAGTAAAATTAAAATCAATTTAAATTATTAGTTATGATTAGCACATTATTTAATTTATAAATCTTTAATTGATGAAGATTAAAACCAAAAATAGATTAAAGTTTTCATAGTTTTTCCTTATTAAGAAAAAAAAGAGAGAATTTGTGGGTGTTTTTTATAAGAAAATAAAAATAAAATTTAAGAATATATTTTTTTTTCAATTTTTTCCCTTAGTTTGCAAATTGAGAGAAAAATGTCACATAAACAAAAATAATGATGTGCTTAATGAAAAATAAGTTGATTTTGGCTTAATTTCAACAATAGATACGTACTAAAATGGGACTCATGTGATGCTAATTTATTGTTTTTCAAAAAAAAAATAATCATAATATAAACTCTTTTTTAAAATTTTCTTAAAAATGTAACTTTTAAATTTATTTTTTATATATTTTAAAAAAATATTTATAATTTAAATTATTTTTATTTTTTGTCAAATTAAATACAAGTTGTATTTTACAAGTCTAATATATAACTTTTTAAAGATAGAAAAACAGTTTTGTGGGTACTTAAGTCAAAGTTACAATTAATATCTTTATTTAATTTTTTATATGAACACCCACCTTTAAAATATTACTAGATTTGAATTTGTTTCACTCAAACCTAGCCTTAGTGTTGCAAAGCTAACATTAGGTATTTTATACAAATTTTCATTTTGTATTTAAAATAAGAGAGAAAAAAAGTTAAACCAAAATTAATAAAAAAAAGGTTAAATTACTTAAGTGATAGGTATATCTAATATGGACAACTAAAATGGTCATGAAAATAATACTTAGTTAATGTTAAATACTAAGAACATAAAAGTTTGCTAAGATAATTTAAAATTAAGTATATTTTGTTGTATAAGCAAAATTGACTACATTATAAAAGAAAAACATTTAAGTTTGCTTTCAACTTTGACAATATATATATATATATATATATATATATATATATATATATATATATATATATATATATATATATATATATATATATATAATTTAAGTTCTAATTTTTTAATATATTCATTTGATGCTAACTTAATAATAAGTTAGCAATATTTTTTTAAGATAAAAATTTCAATATATATCTCATATACTTCATTTACTTATTAATAATTTAACACATATTATAATTTTCTCAATTCATACTATAAATACATTATATATGCCTAAACTTTAAGTAACATAAATATTCATAATTAAAAAAACAAAAATAATTTTTAAAAATAAAGAAATAATGCTTTTCTATTTTTTTAGAGTAATAATATTTTTAAATTTACTTTTTTCTTAAAAAATAATGATAATTTAACCCTTTTTTTTTTTTTTTAAATACAACTCCAACATTCATTTTTTTTTTTTTTTATAATATTTGTAATTTAAATCTATTTTTATTTTGTAAATTAAATACAAGTTGTATTTTATGAGTTTAATTTATAATTTTTCAAAATAAAAAATTATTTTATGAACATTTCGATCATTACAATTATTGGCTAAAATCAAGGTTATCATTGATGTTTTCATTTATCTTTTTATAAGAATACTTATTATTAAATTTGAGTTAACCTTTTCAAATTTAATCTTAATATTACTAAGTTTGAAAACTCATCAATTTTATATAAATTCATATTTTATATTTAAAATAAGTAATAATAAAAAATTTAAATTAATATTAATAAAAAATATATAAAATTATTAATTAAACTATTGTCCCGAAATGACAGACATATATAATATTGATAACTAAAATAACCACAAAAATAATTGGTGTAATATGATATTATAATATGTTTTTGCTCATTTTCCAAGCGATTAAAACATTTGTGTGTCAATTACAAGAGGAAAACCCAAGAGACTAGCTAAAAGAAGCGAAAAAGAAAAAGGAAAGGTCGTAGAGTGCTAAACCTTCCCTTAGGCATACCATGGAATTATCTTATTATATATATATATATATATATATATATTACACTACTTAATAAGTGTTATTATATAACAATTTTTAATTTAGTTAACTAATAGCTTAATCAAACTAAAATTATGATTAACTAAATTAAATTTTATTATTAGTTAATTCAATTTATGTAAATTGATAATTTTAATTTAATTACAATTTTTGGATTTGGTAAATTGAGATTAATCAAACCAAATTGGAGTATTTTTTTATGTATTTTTTATTTTAATTATACTAAAAATTATTATTAATAAAATTATGTATATAAATTTAAATATCACTAAAATTATTATTGTATATAAGATTATATATTTATATTATATATTATAATTATTATAATTTTTTAATGCATTAAAATTATATTTTTTATTGAAATTAATTTAAACCAACTAATCATTCTAAAAAAGCAAAATTAAACTAAAAATTTTTTTATATTCATAAAGTTTTAGTTTAATTTTAATTGTTCTAAAATAACTAAAACAAAAATTTTAATTCCATTGATTTCAAGCTCACCTCTTCGTTTAGGTTGTAAAGATATACTAATATCACTAATTTGACAATATGAGATTAACACTAAAATTATAATGTTGATTTATACTTAACCCATTGTTTCACTAACTTCTTCGTATTAGGCCAATAAAAATGTTGCTTAAGTTTTTCATTTATCACTTATAAAGTGACCATTTATAATTGAGACATGCATCACCTTTATTAATTAAGCCCATAATTCTTGTTTACTATCCATATAGATTTTATCCTTCTTTCATAGCATTTATTTCTTATAGGTGAATTTAGTGGAATTAGCACTTATATCGTGGGACCAGTGATAGCCTTTATTGTGGAATTAGCACGTATCTCCTTTATAAATTTGTTTAGTGTCTAAAACTTTTGGAACAATTGTTATAATTGCTAAATAGCTAGCTTTATATCACTTGGAAAGGATGTTAGCAAGCTTGTTTTCATTGCCTTTCTTACAATGTATAATGTAATCAATCCCTAATAATTTTGTAGTGCTCTTTTGCTACATATAGGTATGTAGATGTTGTTGGAGAAGATGCTTAATGCTTTCATGATCGATCTTCATACAACATTACTGTCCTTCCATATAATGACGCCATTTAGTGATTGCCATAATTATCACTAGTAGTTCCTTTTTATAGATGGATAATCCCTTGGTCTTGGCATTAAATTTCTTGCTCAAGTAAGCCACAAGTTTCCCCTCCTACATTAAAACAACTCCCATCTTGGCATTACATGTATTTGTTAAGCCTATTTTTTATAACTATTGTTAGATTTGTTGTCAACAGCATCTCATATATTTGTCCTTTTTGATTTGATGTTATGGGTGTCTTTGAGATGTGTTTGCAACATTTACAAAATGTTGGCAGCTGATTTCTTTAAGGATTGATGGAGGATCTTGGAGCTATACCATCAAGAGCTATTGTACTACTCCATGCATGTGCTCACTACTTAAGTAGGGTTTAGAGTTAGTTGAAACTTGTGATTCAACCCATGTATTCTAATATGCTTATTTATAGCTCATCTATCATGGATATTATCTCAAAGATAGGGAAATGTACAATGAATGGATTGTTGAACTTAAACAAATGGTTAACCAGATCATCAGTATGCACCAATAACTATTTGATGCGACCTGCACATGACCAATTTTATGAAAACACATTACTCGTTTTAAAAGAGAAGGACATGTGGCAAGAAGGCTATGACAAGGGTGTTAGGTGGAAGTATCTTAAGAGGTATTTTTATATGGGAGTCAATGTTGACTATTTATAGTAGGGTAATCCTAAATTTAAGGCACATAAATAATCATGCAACCGCCAAAAGAAATAGTTAAGAACAAAGAAATAGTCAAGAACATTAGAAAAGAGAAGTGAAAATAGTAGAAAAAAGAGGAATTGTTCGAGAGATAAAAAAAAAACAGAGAGCATACAACAAAGGGATATCTAGAGTCTCTTGAGGGCAATTTTGCCTTGCACATAAAGAAGGATATTCCAAAGGAGAAAATCATTTTTTTGTTACAATAGCTTATGCACATGAAGATATCTTTCTTAAGAGAGCTTTTGTCCATAAACTTTTTATGTACTTCTTTGTAAAAGGGTGGGAAACCCTTAGGATGATTAGGAGATCATTGTAAGTGGTTAAAGAGTGATCCTTCCACAGTGGTTAAGGAGAGATCCTTCTACTACATCATGTGTATCCTTTAATAATAAGAGTGAATTGTGTGATCTAAGAGAGATCTTATCACACTGTGAATATAGCTTACACATTGAGCGAACCACATAAAAAATTTGTATTTTTTGTGTGCTTGTATTTGCTTGATATTCATACGACCATTCTCACATAAAAAAGTAAAATAAAAATACATCATAGACTTCAATAAATCATAGAGGTTTAAACTAAACAGATTTGTAAAAAGTAAACATCTCACATTAATTCATCCCTTCCCCCTCTCAGTGTGAGACCTAAAAAGATCCTCATCAATTAGTATCAGAGCCTTGGATTCCTCTATCGATCCATTTTACTTAGATCTGAATTTTTTTTTATTGCTGTGAATCTTTATATTTGTTACTTTGAATATATTATTTGTTATTTAATATTATGAAGAGTATAAATAGTGTTAACAGTAAGGGCATTCCCATTTTTTATGGACAAAATTATCAATTATGGAAGAATAGAATGCCCCTATATTTGCTTTCACTTGGTCTAGATATTTTTGAATCTATTTTCAGTGGCTTCATTCTTGCTGTTAAAGGTATTGCTATGACACCTATTGATAAGAAGAATTTAGAGTATGATGGAAAGTTTAGAAATGTCTTCTATACCTCTTTATTAGATAAAGAATTCATAAAAGTGATAAGATGCAACACAGTAAAAGAAATTTGGGACAAATTAAAGAATATGTATGAAGGAAACCAAGTTATAAATCTGAAAGAGCAAATTTAAAGATATAAAGATGCTAAATGATGAATAAAGTTCCTAACTTCACTCTAGGATCTATTAGTCTATGATACTGAGAAGGGGGGTGAATCAGTATCACACCCTTTAAAAAAAACTTTGATAATTTAAGCCAAAAATGAACTCTTTCCCATATTTAACTAAGGTAGATTTATTGTTAACTACTGATCACAATAGTCCCTAAAGTTACCTTTCAGACACCTTGCCTATTAGACGAATCGGTTGTTCTTAACTAGGTCTTCTTTTAGGTTATGGGTTTGATGATTCTTTAGCTGTGTTCACAACTTAATTCAAAACACAGAATGTAAATTCAAAGCAAGGACATGAGAGATTTACGTGGTTCCGTTAATGTGATGTACTCCACAATGGAAGAGTTTGTTCCTCTACTGAGACAATCCATTACATTTAAGAACACCAGTGTGGTATTCCCTATGATTACAATAGATGTCTTAATCTTCTACTCCTTTCACTATTACAAATACAAAGCAATCACAATACAAAGAGTGTCACTTACTGTGTCTACCCTTCTTCTATCTTGTGTTGCTTTTTTTTTTGATTTGAATAGGCTGTTTCACTACCGCTTAGAAGATCACCAAAACACTCTCTAACCTCTCTTGAAGAAATTTGAAAAATTCGTTGAGTTCTCTTAAATGCTTCACTGAATTTCTTCTTTACGTTGTCTCACACAACTCCTGGTCTCACCGTTTCACAGTCTCACCGTCTAACTATCTCACCATTTCACCCTTTTCTAGTCTCACCAATTTTGGGTCTCATGGTGTGTTTTGATGTCACACGTTTCACCCTTTTCTAGTCTCAGGCCTCACCTAGTCTCATGTCTCACCTGGTCTTATGCCTTACTTGGTCTCACGGTGTTTCACCATTTTCTCATCTCCCACGTTTCTGGTTTGTTTTTCACCGTCGCACGTTTCTGGTTTGCTCACACCGTCGCATGTTTCTGGTTTGCTCACACCGTCGCATGTTTCTGGTTTGCTTACATCGTCGCACGTTTCTGTTCTAATCTCACCTGGTCTCACCTGCTCCAGGTCTGATCTGGTCTCACTCGTTCCAAGTTTGGTCTGGTCTCACCTGTTTTAGGTCTGGTCTGGTCTGGTCTCACCTGGTCTCACGTTTCTAGGTCTCACTTGGTCTCACCGTTCTGGTCAAGTTTGGTCTTACCTGGTCTCACGTTTCCAAGTCTCATCTGGTCTCACGTTCTGGTTTGGTCTGGTCTCACCTTCTCCAGGTCTCATGTACTCTTTTTCTGGTCTGATTTAATGTGTTTCTTTATCTTATGGTGGTTGCTTCAACAAATAGATAAGTCTTGGTTTATATACTTCCTTTTATGGAAACCCTAGTAGGGTTTACTAGAGCCATGACGGATTTCTTTTCTTGCCCCTCCATGTGGATTCATATTACTGTTCCATTCAAAATTCAGCATTATCCTCCTTCTTAATTTATTTTTCTTGCTCTTTTCTTTCTACTAAAAAGTTCATCCCTTGAATGCTTGAATGGGCCACTTCTACTTGCACACTTAAATCTTGTTGACAACAATTACAACCCATATAAGGCTGTGGGAACAACAATCTCCCCCTTTATAATTATTGGCAACACTCACAACGAAAGCCATTATGCAACAGTCCTTCATAATCTTCTTAGAGTAATAATCTAGACGCAGATAGATTACAACTCCCCCTAAATATGCACTCCCCCTTCCTTAACAGCTCCCCCTGCATTGTTGCTTTTCTCCCCCTTTGGCAACCAATTACAAATTTGAAAAGCCCATAAAGTAGAGATGGAGGATTCACCTGAACTTCAGGCTTGAGGAGACATTTGCACAGACAGACTCATTCTGTGCTTTTCAAACAACTCTATGGATAGAGATTTAGTTAGAATATCTGAGATTTGATCTTTAGTGCTGACATACTCCAACTGAATTATGCCCTCTTCCACTTGATCCTTGATAAAGTGATATCGGATGTCAATATGCTTGCTCCTTGAATGTTGAAATGGATTCTTGCTGAGATCAATTGCACTTTGATTATCACAAAGTACACTCACTGGTAACTTCACTTTAACACCCAAATTAGCCAATTATCTTTTCATCCATATCACCTAAGTACATCCTGCACAAGCAGCCATATACTCACCTCTGCTGTGCTCAAAGCAACACTGTTTTGCTTTCTACTTAGCTATGTAACATACTTTAAACCCAAGTAGAAGCTGCAGCCACTGGTTGATTATCTGTCATCTGTACTTTTTGCCCAGTTTGCATCAATGTATGCTCATAGTTTTACAAAATCCATGGCAGGATACCACAAACCCATTTCTAGTGTCCCTTTGAGGTATCTTAGGATTCTTTTCACTGCTAACACATGAGATTCCTTAGGATCAGCTTGGAATTTACTGGCGATGCACATAGCTTGCATGAGATCAAGCCTTGATGCTATAAGGTATAGAAGGCTCCCTATCATCTTCCTGTATTCTGTGGGGCTTGTACTCCTTCCTTCCTGATCTTTTGTTAACTTGCAACCTACTGTTATAGGGGTACTGACAGGTCTGCTATCCTCTATGTCAAACTTTTTCAGTATCTCTTTGGCATATTTTGTCTGAGAAATAAAAATACCTTCTTCACACTGTATTTTATCTGTAATTCAAGAAAGTAAGTTATTTCTCCAATCAATGACATCTTAAATTCCTTACTTATTTTTTGTACAAATTCTTAGCATAGCTCAGAGTGATCCCCTCTAAAGATGATGTCATCTACATATACTATAGTTATCAGTTGGTCTTTCTTTGAGTTAAACACATGTAGGTTATTATCAACTGTTCATCTTCTGAAGTTCAACCTTCTCAAATACACGTGTAGCCTGCTGTACCATGCTTTTGGGGCTTGTTTAAGGCCATACAAGTCTTTTTTTTAGCTTACACACATGTGTCTCATTCTCATTGATTTGTACTCTATCAAATTATTCAATATACACTTCTTCTTTTAGGGGCCCATTCAGAAAGGCTGATTTCACATCCATTTGGTAAACTTCATACCTTTTATATGCTGCTAAAGCTAAGAACATTATGATAGTTTTTAACCTTGCTACTGGTGTAAAAGTTTCATCAACATCTACTCCTTCTATCTGAGTTCAGCCTTTGCAAACCAGCCTAGCCTTGTTCCTCACCACCTTGCCATCTTCATTGTGTTTATTTTTAAACACCCATTTTGTTCCTATGACATTCTTGTTAGTGGGTCTTGGAACCAGCTCCCATATTTCATTCTTCTCGATTTGATCTAGCTCCTCTTTGATAGCTTTGACCCAGACTTTGTCTTATGCAGCCTCTTCAACAGATTTAGGTTCAACTTGTGAGAGTAAAGTAGTAGCTCCCACAATTCTTCTTCTTGTTGTAACTCCTACTGATAGGTCACCTATGATTTGATTTCCTCGATGAGCACAGGTCTATGTCTTCTTTATCTTTCTCTCTTGCACAGTCTTAATTGCAAGGGAATCTCTTTCTTCATCTTCAGACTCACTCTTCTTTAAATCTGAACTTACTTCTTTTCCCTTTTCTTTATGTTGGTCTGATTCTTTATTTATCTTGAAGTCATCTTCTTCATTGTCCTTAGCTTTTCCATTATGCATTGTTTTCTAATTTTCATCTATTCTCACATCACTAGAAGTGACTACTTTTCCTAGTTTATGCAGATAAACTCTATAACCTTTTGTCTTTGTTGAATATCCCATAAAGATTCCTTCATTTGACCTAGCATGGAATTTTCCCAAGTTTTGCTCCTTGTTCTTCATAAAACATGGGCTGCTAAAGATTCTAAGATACTTGGCTGTTGTCTTCTTCCCACTCCATAGCTCATATGGAGTCTTATCAGTATTGGGCCTTAGTAAAACTTTGTTTAGTAGGTGCATGGCTGTAAATGTTGCTTTTGTCCAAAATCTTATGTGAAAGTTGGATTTCAGTAGTATAATTCTTGCCATTTTAACCACAACTCTATTTTTCCTCTGTACCACCCCATTCTGTTGAGGTGTTCTTACTGCTGCCATCTAATAGTGAATTTCATGCTTTTCAAGGTAATCTTCAAAAGCTCTATTTGTGAATTCAGTGCCTTGATCTGACCTCAATACTTTGATCTTCTTTCCACTCTTATTTTCAGCCAATCTTTTGTATCTCTTGAAGCATTTCAAAACTTTTGACTTGTGTTTGAGGTGCATGATGCAAGTCTTTTTGGAATAATCATCAACAAATAAGATGAAGTACTTCTTACCATTCAACCCTTTTATTCTCATTGGCCCACATAAATCAGTATGTACAATGTCAAGCACTACTTCAGAACTAAACTCTTTGGTCTTATACTACTTTTTGACCTGTTTTCCTTTAGTGTATGCTGAGTAGACATACTCCCTCTCTTTCTTGAGGTCTGGAATGTCTCTGATTGCATGAGTAGTGGTCAGCTTCCTCATGTTCTTCTGTATTAAGTGTCCTAACCTCCTATACTAGAGTTAATTTTCTTCTTCTTTTGTAAGTAAATAACTATTTGTCTTGTCCTCATCAATCACATATAAATTTCTAGCTGTTCTCTTCCTGGCTGCAATAGTATTGCCTTCTTTACTCTTTACTTGGCAACCTGTTTTTATGAATATCACTTTATGGTCTTCATTGCATAGTTGGTTGACAAATGCTAGATTATATGTGAATCCTTCAACGTGCAAAACATCTTTCAGCTTTCCTTTTCCAATATTTATTGACCCTTGACCACTGATGTTGAGTGAATCATTATTGCCAAACTTGACTCTGCCTTCTTTTGACTTGTTCAGCTTTGATAATTTACTCTTGTCTCCTGTCATGAGTGAAGTGTATCCATTATCAAGGATTCACTGCTTATCTTTATAGTCAGCCTTTAGTATAATTTTAGCTATATTAGCCTCCTCCTTTTTAGCTCTATATTCCTTTTTTTGAACTGACTTGAAGATAGCTTTCTCCTTTTTCTCAGCTTTGACTGTACCAATTGGTTTTATTGTGCCATTGAGTGCCTTCTCTTACTCAGGGAGAAGTGTCATGCGTCTCTTGGCATTATGGCTATCCTGCTCGTACCTTTCACACTGTTCCAAGTATGCCAATATAGCAAACTTATTCTTTGAAACCACTGATTTAGGCTTCCGCCAATAATCCTTGTCAGTATGTCTTTGCTTTTTACAATATGTGTAAGAACTCACGACAGGTGTTCTCCTCTGAATTTTGTATTGTCTCCCCCTATATGCAGCATCGTATCTTCTCAATTTGGAGACATATACTGGCCTTTTCCACCAACATTTACTTGCCTTATGACCCCAAACTTCACAATAAAGACAGTAATCTTGAAACTACCTCTTTTTAGGTCTAATCACAACTTGTTTTCTTTTGTTCATTACTTGCTGTGTAGGCAAAGTTGTTGACTTCTTTACTTGTGTGACTTTCATTTTAGTCACCTTCTTCTCCTTCTTCTGTTCAGTCATAGCCTTTTGTTGGCTGACTTTCTTTTCTTCATTTTTGTTTGCAACCTTAGGTTGCTTCTTTAAATCTTCTTTATTTTCAGCCTTCACTATTCCTGGCTGATCAGTCTTTTCTTTTTGAGACTTAACCTTCTCTTTCAACTTCTATGGCAAAGAATCCTTATCTTTAAGCAATGCAGCCTTAGATTGCTACACTTTCTCTTCATTCTTCTTTTCTCTTGCAGAGCTTATTTCTCTTACCACTTCAAGCTTCTGCAGTTCTCTTCACTCTTTTTGAGTTATTGTTGAAGTCTCAGTAACTCTATCTCCATTTCTTTAATTGTTGAAGTCCTTGAGCCAAGTTTTATAGTAAGGTCTTCACATATTTTGATCTGTTCTTCAAGTCTTCTCTTCAAGTCAATATGTTCAGCCTTTATTTCATCCTTTTGACTTTTTGCTTCCTTAACTTTGCTTCAACTTGTTTTATATGGGCCTTCAACCTTCTTATGGTTCTGCCCCTTTTGATTATCTCCTTTGAAGCTGCTTCCAACTCAGCTTCAAGATCTGTTTCTTCTTTATCAATCTCCTCTTCCTTTTCAGAGGTTGAACTACCATATCGAGCTGATGCCATAAAGGCATGCTTATCTGATGAGTCTGCATCATCCTCCTCCTCGACTTCTTTTGTTTGGCTCACATAACTCTTGAATGAGCCTCTTTTCTTCTTCTGTGGGTTGTTAGTCTTCTTGCTGGACTTCCTTGACTTAAATGATGGTCTCTCCATTTTGAATTCTGCTCATCATCACCATCCTCATCTTCATCATCAAGTTTCACTTTGCATTGAGAAGCAAAGTGTCCAGTCTGCCCACAACGATAACATCTTAAGGACAATTGTCCTTTTCCCTTCTTAGACCCCTTTTTGAATTTCCTTGTGAAGTATGCCAACACTTCACCTTCACTTTCTTCCTCCTCCTCATCATCATCCTCACTGGATGATTCTTCCTCTTCTCTTATCTTTAAATGTCTTATAGCTTTGAAAGTTGCCTCCTTTGATAGCTTTGATGTTGAGGAGCTTTCAGTTGACTTTATTCTCATCTTATATGCAATGAGATTGCATTGGAAATCATGCAGTGACATAGAATTGAGATCTCTACTCTCCTCTATGGCTACCACCTTTGAGGCAAACCTCTCAAGCAGAATTCTCAAAATTTTCTTCACATTAGATGAGTCCTTCTTGTTCTTCCCATGACTTCTAAGGTCATTTACAGCATCAATAACCCTGGTGAAGAACTCTTGGCTCATTCTTCTGTATTCTAAGGGATTCAATCTCTCCTTGAAAACTTGAAACTTGGCCTTCTTCATTCTGCCATCACTTCATAGACCTTTTGCAATCTGTCCCATATCTCCTTAGCAAATTTGTAATCCATAACTTTAGTATATTTAGCATCTGTCAATGCTGAAATGATGACATTTGAGGCCTTCCCATTGATCTCAAACTGCCTTAATTCCTTTGGGGTTGGATCTCTACCTTCTTTTGGAGGCTCAAAACCCTTCTGTATAGATTTCACCATGTTTATGCCCATGGCTGCAAATACCACCTGCATTCTTGCTTTCCACATATGATAGTTGGTTCTATTAAAGATTGGAACCTTCTTGCTATAAGTAGTGCTGGTGCTGGTACTGGCATCCATTTCTCAGTATGCTAAATAAGTTAAAAGTTCTGAAACCCTTTAAACTAGTACACCAAGCTGTTAAGCTTCAAACTAGTGAACCAAGGTCTGATACCAATTGAAGTTCCCAACTTCACCCTAGGATCTACTAATCTGTGATACTGAGAGGGGGGGTGAATCAGTATCACACCCCTTAAAAAAAACTCTGATAATTTAAGGCAAAATGAACTCTTTCCCAGATTCAACTAAAGTAGATCTATCGTTAACTACTGATCATAATAATCACAAAAGTTACCTTTCAAACACCTTACCTATTAGATAAATCAGATGTTCTTGACTAGGTCTTCTTTTAGGTTATGGGTTTGATGATTCTTTAACTGTGTTCACAACTCAATTCAAAATACAGAATGTAAATTCAAAGCAAGGACACAAGTGATTTACGTGGTTCCATCAATGTGACGTACTCCATGGTGGTAGAGTTTGTTCCTATACCGAGACAATCTACTATACTTGAGAATACCAATGTGGTATTCCCTTTGATTACAATGGATGTCTTAATCTTCTACTCCTTTCACTATTACAAATACAAAGCAATCACAATACAAAAAGTGTCACTTACTGTGTGTCTACCCTTCTTCTAGCTTGTGTTGCCTCTGTTTGATTTGAATAGGCTGCTTCACTACTGCTTGGAAGATCACCAAAATACTCTCTAAACTCTCTTGAAGAAATCTGAAAAATTCGTTGAGTTCTCTCAAATGCTTCACTGAATTTCTTCTCTAGGTTGTCTCACACAACTCCTAGTCTCACTGTCTCACGATCTCACTCATCTCATGGTCTCACTGTTTCACCCTTTTCTGGTCTCACCAATTTTGGGTCTCACGGTGTGTTCTGATGTCACACGTTTCACTTTTTTTTGGTCTCATGCCTCACCTGGTCTTACGTCTCACCTGGTCTCACGCCTCACCTGGTCCCCCATCTCCCCTGTTTTTCACCGTCGCACGTTTCTGGTCTGCTCACACCGTCGCACATTTCTGATCTGCTTCCACCATTGTACATTTCTGGTCTGCTCACACCGTCACACGTTTTTGTTCTGGTCTCACTTGCTCCAAGTCTGATCTGGTCTCACCCGTTCCATGTCTGGTTTGGTCTCACCCGTTTCAGGTCTGGTTTGGTCTCACCTGGTCTTACGTTTCCAGGTCTCACTTGGTCTCACTGTTCTAGTCAAATCTAGTCTCACCTGGTCTCACATTTCCAGGTCTCACCTGGTCTCACATTCTGGTTTGGTTTGGTCTCACTTGGTCTCACGTTTCTAGGTCTCACCTGGTCTCACATTCTGGTTTGGTTTGGTCTCACTTGGTCTTACGTTTCTAGGTCTCACCTGGTCTCACATTTCTAGGTCTCATCTGGTCTTATGTTCTGGTCTGGTCTGGTCTCACCTTCTCCAGGTCTCACATCCTCTCTTTTTGGTCTGCTCTAATGTGTTTCTCTATCTTACGGTGGTTGCTTTAGCAAAGAGATAAGTTTTGGTTTATATGCTCCCTTCTATGCAAACCCTAGTAGGGTCTACTGGAGCCGCAGTGAATTTCCTTTCTTGCCCCTCCATGTGGCTTCATATTACTATTCCATTCAAAATTCAGCATTATCCTCTTTCTTAATTTATTTTTCTTGCTCTTTTCTTTCTACTGAAAAACTCATCCCTTGAATGCTTGAATAAGCCACTTCTGCTTGCACACTTAAATCTGGTTGATAACAATTACAACCCATACAAGGCTGTGGGAACAACAATGAATTTGTGAATGTTTTGTTAACAAGAGTAAATGAAATTGTATGTTCATTTGAGACTATAAAGTGGAAATCAACAATGCTACTATATTAAGGAAGATATTTAAAACCTTACCAGAAGCTTTTAATGCCAAAGTTGTGAAAGTGAATTGAAGAAGCATGAAGAGAGCTTTATACAGGCTATAAAAGTGAGAGGAGAGTCCTCTTCAATAAATGTTATCATAAAGTTGGACAAGTGTCTAAGCAAACAAAGACCTTACTCTATAGGGAAGAAAAGATTTGATATATTAAAAAGCAAAAGATGTAAACAACTCTTGTCAAAGAAGGAAAGAAGGTTGCGACACTTAAAAATTAGGTGGCAAAAGGTGTGAGAAATAATTATAATGCTAATTACTACCAAACAGGTGCTGAAGATAGGAGATATAAACTTGCTGAAAAATGAAAATTCAAATTTGAAGGATGTTGTTGGTGCTTTGGTAAATATGGGCACAAGGCTATTATGTGATGATGTAATGGGCCTATAATTAGGCATGTGAGGCAAGAGTTTAAGGGAAGACTCTATTAAGAAATGAGACAACTTTAAGTAAAAAAAAGGTCATATTCCACTAAGAAACAAATTTGATATATTGGAAGAAATCTGTGGAAGATGTGAAAAGGTTGGACATATTGCTAAAAGAGTGTTTAACATTACCACCAGGTCAAAAAATGCAAAGGAGGACACCTATATTGAAGTTCTTGACTTCTCCCTAGGATTTACTAGTTTATGATACTGAGAGGGAGGTGAATCAGTATCACCACAATTTGCAATTCGCAGGTAAGTGAAAAACTTCAACCTATTCTTAAAAGTAAACTCCTTCTCAGACTTGACTAAGGTAGATCTATTGCTACCTATTAATCACAATAGTCCCCAAAGTCACCTTTTAGACATCTGGTCTTTGTTAGGTTATGGGTTGGCTAATACTTTATCTGCGTTCACAACTTAATTCAAAACACATAATGTAAAACAAATTAAGGACACACGAGATTTACATAGTTTCGTCAACGTGATGTACATCCACGATAGTAGGGACTCTCCCTTATAGAGACTATCCACTATACTTGAGAATTCCAATTACAATGGATATCTTAATTCTCTGATCCTTTTACTATTGCAACTACTAAGCAAGTACAATACAAAGAGTGTCACTTACTGTGTCTACCCTTCTTCTAGCTTGTCTTGGTTGTGTTGAATTGAAAGGCTGCTCCACTACTGCTTAGAAGTTCACCGCAATGCTCTCTAACCTCTCTTGAAGAAATTTGGAAATACGTTGATTTTTTTCCGATGCTTTGCCGAATTCCTTCTCTAGGTTGTTTCACACAACTTCTGCTTTCACCATCTCACAGCTTCACCTGTCTCCTGATCTTACGGCGCACCTCACGTTTCTGGTTTGGCATTTCACATCTCACGCACATTTCTGGTTTGCCCACTTTGCTGGTTTCATAACTCATGGACGTTTCTGGTCTCACACCATCACACGTTCTGGTCTCATGCCATCCAGTCGGATCTCTCTCACTGTTTAGCCGGATCGCTCTCACCATTCAGTTGGATTTCTCTCATCGTCCAGCCGGATTTCCTCTGTTCTGCTGTCCACCCTATTTTTTTGTCTACTTTGTTTTGTCGTCGCACTTTGCTGGTTTCATGACTCACAGACGTTTTTGGTCTCACGCCGAAGCACGTTCTGGTCTCACATTGTTGCACATTTTAGTATCATGCCATTACACATTCTGGTGTCACGCCGACGAACGTTCTGGTCTCACACCATCCAGCTGGATCTCTTTCACTACCCAGCCGAATCTCTCTCACCGTCCAGCCAGATTTCTCTCACCACCCAGCTGGATTTCCTTTGTTCTGCTGTCCACCCTATTTTCCCGTCTACTTTGTTTTATTGTTGTCCCTGTTTTTCGTCCACTCTTTTTTGCCGTCGACTCATCCTTTCTCTTGCCGGTGGTTGTGCATTTCTCAAGGGTTTCTCTCTCTTGCTGTCACACAGTTTACTCCTTGTTGTGTCGTCTGTATGGATCTTCTCCCTTTTTTGCTGGTGGTTTGCTTTTCTTCATCCTGCCGTCCAACCCCCCTTCAACTGTCTCTTCTTTTCTCTATTTTTGCTGATGGTTCTCTCTCTCTTTCGTATCATTTTACCGTTGCCCCCCCCCTTTCTGATTTTTTTGTCATCTTTTCTTTCTCTCCTTCCCACCCTTTACTTAGTCGTATTATTTTCTCTCTAAGGTTGTTGTGTGGTTTTACTAAGTTGCCCCTCCATGCAGCTTCAAATTACTCTCTTGCCATGTAGTTTCAAATTACTCTCTTGCCCCTCCATGTGGCTTTACTTTCTTACACACTTAAATCTAGTTGACAACAATTACAACCCATACAAGGTTGTGGGAACAACAATCTCCCCCTTTGTAATTATTGGCAACACTCATAAAAAAAGCCATTATGCAGCAATTTCAACTCCCCCTAAATATGCACTCCCCCTTTCTTAACAACTCCCTCTGCATTGTTGCTTCTCTCCCCCTTTGCCAACCAATTACAAATTTGAAAAACTTACAAAGTAGAGATGAAGGATTCACCTAAACTTTAGGCTTGAGGAGGCATTCACAAACAGACTCATTATGTGCTTTTCAAACAGCTCTATGGATAGAGATTTAGTTAGACATTGTGTAGCTTCTTCAATAGATTTAGGTTCAACTTGTGAGAGTAAAGCAGTAGCTCCCACAATTTTTCTTCTTGTTCTAACTCCTGCTATTAGGTCACCTATGATCTGATTTTCTTGATGAACACTGGCCCACATTTTCTTTGACTTTCTTTCTTGCACAGTCTTAGTTGCAAGAGGATCTCTTTCTTCATCCTCAGACTCACTTTTATCTGAATCTGAACTTACTTCTTGTTCCTTTTCTTTAGGTTGGTATGATTCTTCATCTACATTGAAGTCATCTTCTTCATTGTCCCCAGTTTCTCCATTCTGTATTGTTTTCTAGCTCACATTACTGGATGTGATCACTTTTCCTAGCTTATATAGGAAAACTCTATAACCTTTTTTTTTTTGCTGAGTATCCCATAAAGATGCCATCATCAGACCTAACATTGAATTTTCCCAAGTTTTGCTCCTTGTTCTTCATAAAACATGGGTTGCCAAAGATTCTGAGATACTTGGCTGTTGTCTTCTTCCCACTCCATAGCTTATATGGAGTCTTATCAGTATTATGCCTTAGTAAGAATCTATTCAATAAATGTATGGCTGTAAATGTTGCTTCTGTCCAAAATCTTATGTAAAGCTTGGATTCTAGTAGTAGAGTTCTTGGCATTTCAACCACATCTCTATTTTTCCTTTCTACCACCCCGTTCTATTGAGGTGTTCTTACTGCTGCTATCTGATGGTGAATACCATGTTTCTTAAGGTAATGTTCAAAAGCTTCATTTGTAAATTCAGTGCCTTGATCTGACCTTAATACTTTGATCTTCCTTCCACTCTCATTTTAAGCCAATCTTTTGTATCTCTTGAAGCGATTCAGAACTTTTGACTTGTGTTTGAGGTGCAAGATGCAGGTTCTTCTGGAATAATCATCAACAAACAAGACGAAGTACCTTTCACCATTCAACCCTTTTGTCCTCATCAGTCCACACAAATTAGTATGCACAATGTCAAGCACTGCTTCAAAACTGAACTCTTTGGTCTTATACTGCTTTTTGGCATGTTTTCCTTTAGAGCATGCTAAGCAAACATACTCTCTTTCTCTCTCTTGAGGTCGGGAATGTCTTTGATTGTATGAGTAGTGGTTAGCTTCCTTATGTTCTTCTGTGATAAGTGTCCCATCCTTCTATGCTAGAGTTGATTTTCTTTTTCCTTGGTGAGTAAACAGCTGCTTGTCTTGTCCTCATCAATCACATATAAATTTTTAGTTGTTCTCTTTCCGACTACAACAGTATTGCCTTCTTCACTCTTTACCTGGCAACCTATTTTTGTGAATATTACCTTATGGTCTTCATTGCATAGTTGGCTGACAAATGCTAGATTATATTTGAGTCCTTCAACATGCAAAACATGTTTCAGCTTTCCTCTTCCAATGTTTACTGACCCTTGACCATTGATGTTGAGTGAATCATCATTGCCAAACTTGACTCAACTCTTGTCTTCCATCATATGTAAAGTGCATCTACTGTCAAGGATCCACTGCTTATCCTTGTAGTTAACTTTAAGTGCAATTTCAACTATATTAGCCACCTTTCTTTTAGCTTTATATTCCTTCTTTTGAACTGGCTGGAAGATAGCTTTTTCCTTTTTCTCAGCTTTGACTGCACTGCTTGTTTTCACTTGCCATTGAGTGCCTTTTCTTGTTCAGGGAGAAGTGTCATGCATCTCTTGGCATTATGACTATCTTGCCCGCACCTTTCACACTATTCTAAGTTTGCTAATACAGCAAACTTGTTCTTTGAAACCATTGGTTTGGGCTTTCACCAACACTCCTTGTCAGTGTGTCCTTGCTTCTTACAGTATATGCAAGAACTCATGACAGGTGTTTTCCTCTAAATTTTGTATTGTCTCCCCCTGTGTGCAGCATCGTATCTTCTCAAGTTGGAGACATATACTGGCCTTCTCCACTAACATTTACTTGCCTTATGACCCCAAACTCCACAATAAAGATAGTGACCTTGAAACTGCCTCTTCTTGAATCTAATCCTAGCTTGTTTTCTTTTGTTCATTACTTGCTATATTGGCAAGGTTGCTGGCTTCTTTACTTGTGTGGCTTTGCCATTGCCTTTGGCTAGTTGACTTTCTTTTCTTCCTGAGACATAGCAGCTATAGGCTGCTGCTCTTTAACCACATACATCCTTTTTGGCCTTGGCTTTGGTTTGATAACTATCTTCTCTTCTTCAGTTATCTTTACCTGAGTCATAACCTTCTCTTTCAACTTTTATGGCAAAGTCTCATTATCTTTAGGCAGTGCAGCATCAGATTGTTGCACTATCTCTTTATTCTTCTTTTCTCTT
>JBAPLH010000264.1:0-181399 GCA_037897445.1 Ceriops zippeliana
ATTATCTTAGCAAACTTTTATGTTCTTAGTATTTAACATTAACTAAGTATTATTTTCATGACCATTTTAGTTGTCCATATTAGATATACCTATCACTTAAGTAATTTAACCTTTTTTTTATTAATTTTGGTTTAACTTTTTTTCTCTCTTATTTTAAATACAAAATGAAAATTTGTATAAAATACCTAATGTTAGCTTTGCAACACTAAGGCTAGGTTTGAGTGAAACAAATTCAAATCTAGTAATATTTTAAAGGTGGGTGTTCATATAAAAAATTAAATAAAGATATTAATTGTAACCTTGACTTAAGTACCCACAAAACTTTTTTTCTATCTTTAAAAAGTTATATATTAGACTTGTAAAATACAACTTGTATTTAATTTGACAAAAAATAAAAATAATTTAAATTATAAATATTTTTAAAATATATAAAAATAAATTTAAAAGTTACATTTTTAAGAAAATTTTAAAAAAGAGTTATATTATGATTATTTTTTTGAAAAACAATAAATTAGCATCACATGAGTCCTATTTTAGTACGTATCTATTGTTGAAATTAAGCCAAAATCAACTTATTTTTCATTAAGCACATCATTATTTTTGTTTATGTAACATTTTTCTCTCAATTTGCAAACTAAGGGAAAAAATTGAAAAAAAAATATATTCTTAAATTTTATTTTTATTTTCTTATAAAAAACACCCACAAATTCTCTCTTTTTTTTCTTAATAAGGAAAAACTATGAAAACTTTAATCTATTTTTGGTTTTAATCTTCATCAATTAAAGATTTATAAATTAAATAATGTGCTAATCATAACTAATAATTTAAATTGATTTTAATTTTACTTAATGTTTTTAAATCTAAATTAATGCTTTTTATTATATTTAGAACTTATACAACACATTGTAATAACAAAGTTAAGAGTAATTCTTGCCAATTCTTAAAATAAAAAAATAATATAAAATTAGTTACTTAATTTTGCAAATATTTAAAAGGTTCATGTATTAATTAAAATAACTTGCCCTTAATTAGAAGAATATTAGAAGAGTAATTAGAATAATGATCATAGCTAAAAATTCAAAATGTAGTCCAATAGTACAATTCAAAAAAAAAAAACAATCACATAAATTTTTATATAACCAACTAATTATTACCAAAAATATTTATGATTAAATAAAAAGTGTAATACATAAAAATTTAATATTATCTATTATTTAAATTATTTAAATTATTTAATTAATATAATAATATTTATGTTAACTTAAAAATTAAATAAAATTAAAATTTTAATACATCTAATATTTTTAATATAATTAAATATATTCAATTTATATTAATATTTATGCTTATACTCAATTTGTATTGGAATTCACCTCTTTTGCAATCTGTGCAAGGCCCCATCTTAGTAGAATTATATACGTGAGTTAAAATTTAGAAAATTAAATCAATATTTATTTGGTAAGAAAAAATAGAAATTCAAATTATTTTATTTTTATTTTTTTAACTTGGAGAAATTTTCATAAATGTGTGCTTAGAGTGGCTTTTATTTGATTATAATGTCAAAAAAAAATTTGGAGAATAATTAACAAATTAATTATGAAATATTTCAATATTAAAAAATTACAATTTTCGGTTCCTTGTTCAATTATTATGGCCCTCAAAGTAGAACAAGCACACATCATGGCTTATGTCATCCCCCAATAATCCATACTTTTCAAGAGCTGCCACTTGTTGCCTGTTTCAATAGTATTATTAGATTAACGATATTTTCAACTTTTATGGGGCAACGATGTGTGACTTTTCTTCTGGCAAATTGCTGGTTAATTGAGGTCAGACCATGCCTTGGGTTCGAACCGCAAAAGGACTAGGAGTGGAACTGGGCTACCATTGGAATCAAAACTGAGCCGAAAAGTAATCAAGAATGGAAATCGAAATTGATTTGGTTCTGTAGCAACACCAGCTTGACGTAGGAACTAGAACCGAATGACGGGTAGCCGGTTCGGTCGTGCTTTTCCTAGCAACGGAAGAGGAGGAACCTTGGCTCTGAAACTGAATTCAAACCGAACCAGCCCGCGGTCTGTTTTGCTAGTTATAAATAGTTTCAGCAAATGAAGAAGAAGACGTGACAAACTGGCAAAATATGGCATCCGTGAGGAAGATCAAGCTAGGCTCACAAGGGCTAGAGGTGCCGGCGCAGGGTCTGGGGTGCATGAGTATGTCCGCCTTCTACGGTCCGCCCAAGCCTGAAGCTGACATGATCGCTCTCATTCACCACGCAATCAACAGTGGCATCACTTTTCTTGATACCTCTGACATCTATGGCCCCTTCACAAATGAAATCCTAATCGGAAAGGTACCCTGTATTTCAATTTTAGTGTAATATTATTATCGACGATTTCATTTCATAATCATCACTTGACTATACTAAAATCGAATTCTCGTATAATGAAATTAATCGCCTAGCCACAAACAAACGGCTAAGAAAATTTTGAGAGATCTGTTCGTGTTTTTGAACTGCTCTTTGTCTCCACTTGGCTAAGTCAGTCTAACTGGTTGGTTTCTTAATATTTCAATGAAACAGTAGTAGGTCTCTTCCTTATATATTACCAAAAAAAAAAAACAAAAAACAAAAAACAAAGAAAGAGAGAATGTTTATGGTCGTAACTGCAGGCATTGAAAGGAGGATGGAAGGAGAAAGTTCAATTAGCCACAAAATTCGGGATAAAAGCCACGGATGGTAAGATGGAGGTGCGAGGGGATCCTGCTCATGTGAGAGCTGCTTGTGAGGCCAGCTTGAAGCGGCTTGAAGTTGATAATATTGATCTTTATTACCAGCATCGTATTGATACTACCGTTCCCATTGAAGTCACGGTTTGTGCTTTTTCTTTTCTTTCTTTCTTTCTTTTTTTTCCAATCCAAACCTGTTTATATTTGAGCCAATTGATTTTGCACTCAGACCCAATGTTTGTCTGGTTTTGCACTTGTTTTAGCAGGTCTTTTATACCACAGTTTATCTTTCTCTAATTAGATTAAAATGACCATTTTTTTAACCATATATGTGACAGGAAAAAAAATGAAATGCTTGCCGTGAATATATCAAGATTTTTGAGTTGTTTAAAGCTTTAATTTATCATGTCATTAAGATTTAGCAATGTTCTCTGGTGTGATACATAGATGGGGGAACTAAGAAACTAGTTGAGGAAGGGAAAGTGAAGTACATAGGCCTATCAGAGGCCTCTGCTTCAACGATCAGAAGGGCACATGCAATTCATCCAATAACTGCCATTCAGTTGGAGTGGTCCTTATGGTCAAGGGATGTTGAGAAAGAAATAGTCCCTACTTGCAGGTGGGTTTGGATATACACAATGCCAAGTCCATGACATTAAATTGATATTCACTCTATCTTAATTTGTATTTTTTTATTTTCTTATTTTTAATTAAAAGGATAATTTTTTTTACATTCAAATGCGAAGTTATAATATCATTTCTTATATAAATAAATATTTTTAAAAAAAATCTACAACTTTTAAAATCAATCTTTTTCAACATATTTTGCAAGTTTTTAATTGTTTAAAAGAGATTTAAAGAATTTATGATGTTTTAAAGAATGTTGAATTTATATTGGAATATAATTACATAATTATAAAGATTTTTTTGTTAGAAATCTTTTAATTATAGGATAGAAGCTTGGTAACTCCATGTTATAAATATTTTGTTAATCTCAAGAAAATGAAATTATTTAAACATTTTTTTTTTATTATTTGTTAATATTAACATATCATTAAAATTTAATAATAAATTTATTGAAGTGTTTGAAGAGAATTTAATAATTTATTAATATTTTTATCTTTCTAGGGAACTTGGAATTGGAATTGTAGCATACAGCCCTCTAGGACGGGGATTCTTTTCCTCAGGAACTAAGTTGGTTGAAAACCTGGCTGATGGTGATCGTCGGAAGGTTAGCAACTGATATCTCATATTGTTAATTAGTCTATATGAAAACTGTATGGCTGAGTAACAGGTTAAGTTCAATAGCTCTAAGTGATGTGAAGAAAAAAAAGGAAAATGTGACTAATTAATTTTCTTTTTTTTTTTTTAATTTTTGGTTTTTATGTTTTTTGTCTGTCCAGGACATGCCTAGGTTGCAAGCTGAAAATTTGGAGCACAACAAATGCCTATTTGATAAAGTTAATGAAATTGCAGGGAAGAAGGGTTGCACGTCAACACAGCTAGCGCTAGCATGGTTACACCATCAAGGGAATGACGTGTGTCCCATACCAGGAACCACCAAAATTGATAACCTCAACCAAAACATTGCGGCCCTGGCTGTGATGCTAACCCCTGAAGAAGTGTTTGAACTCGGCTCCATTGCTTCAGCGGATGCTGTAAAAGGTGGCAGGTACGCTGACGGCATCCTTACTTATGAGAATTCCGAGACTCCGCCCTTGTCCTCGTGGAAAGCCGCGTGAAAGAGAGCTTGGTTCGCGGCTTCAATGGTTATTTAGGAAATAAGTGTTCCTACAGGCTTTTATTATAAGGAATCTTCCATGTGAACGTTGTAGGAAAGAGTGGGTTTTACTCTGTTGTAAGAGTGATTTTTATTATAAGTGTTCCTAAAATTGTAATTGAGGATGGCCTCTCCAGAGTTTTCTGCTTCCTTTTACTCTCAATCTTTCATCTTCTATCATGTGAAGCACACCATCTGAAGTTACAATTTGAACTGAGCACACAAATCTCTTGGGATTTGGAGGAAACACATCTTTCTCAATCCTATGTGTCAAAAGAAGAAGATGGTGATGAGTAAATTGATCATGCAAAAGAAAGCAATGTGGAGAAGGTAGGCAAGATGGTGAGTAAATTGAGGGGAAAAAAATTACATGTGTATCTTCTAGAAGATGGGAAAATGCATGTGAAATTCAGAGGAAACAAGCAAACAAACAAAAGGTCGATAAGGGTAAATCACAGCAAAGAAAACATTGGCAGGACTAAAAACAGATTTGCCATTTCTTCTTGCCACAGAGCTCATGTAAATTTTGTTTTGCTCCTTGAATCTCAAACAAACTATCCATTGTACCACAATATTCAAACATACCACCATCAATAGGAACTAAATTTTATAACTTGTGTAAAGCTAATTTTGCTGTGTTAAGCCTCACAATTTCTTTCCACTCAGAAGAACCAAAAGCAACAAATTCACCATCTACATACGAACTAGCAATGTTTTTTGCCTTCTTTTTCCAATGCTTGATGTCAACTTGCTTTCCCTGCTTTTTGCACAGCTCAAACAAGAATGTCACTGGTGGTCGCTGTTGCAAGAGCTCCAGTGTAACAATGGGCTCCAACAGGCCCCTAAATATCTACATAAAAAAATGTAGAATATCAAGCTAAACACTAAACTCATACATCGAAATCAACCAAGACTATATATTCAAAACAAGTAAATATATTTTTAGACCATCTCAGCTGCAGTAGATCATTGGCTGCGTAAAAGGAATAGCTTTTGTTGGATTATATATACTGTGAGTATATGATAAATGACTGCTTGAGACAGAAGGGAGGCAAAGTGAAGCTCGGCAGAAAGTTAAAACAAAGGAGCCAGCAAGCTTTTTCCAGAAGGGTATGGACTTCCTGCCAGCCCTTTTTCATTTATATAGCTTTTTCAGTGTTTGGATCCTCTTCATCTCCATAAAAAGGCGTTAGAAGACTTACATGGAAAACGTTATGGATCTTCAACTTTGGAGGGAGTTGGACTTAATAAGCAGCCTTTCCCACATGTTTAATGATAGGAAATGGCCTTTCGTACTTCCATACCATGCCTTTATGTACCTAGCGTAGAGACTTGAATTGGTTAGGCAGCAGCTTCACCATCATTATGTCTCCTGCTGTGTAGTCCTTTGGGCGACATTTGGAGTCAGCCTGTCTTTTCATCTTCTTGGTCGCTTTGTCAAGGCAAGCCCCTGTTATGTCCCCTTCCTCATGTCATTCCTTTGTAAACTTAAAGGCAAACGGGTTGTTGCCAGTGTAAGGAAAGGCAATAGCACTTGACATTAGTGGTTGTTGTCCCACGATAATCTCAAACAGGCTTTTGGTAGTGGCCTCGCTTCTCTGAAAGTTATATGAGAATTAGGCATCATCGAGTAGCTTCCCCCAATCTCGTTGGTGAGCATTGACATAGTGCCTCAGTATTGTTCAAGCAAGGCATTAGCTCACTCAGTTTGCCCATCGCTTTGATGATGGAAGCTTGTTGAGAAGTTCAACTTGGTTCCCCGCAATTTGAACAGTTTGCGCTAGAATTTGCTCGTAAAGTGGGGATATCTATCACTGATTATGCTCTTTGGCACGCTCAATAGCTTTACTACATTCTTGAAGAACAAGCAAGCAGCTTTGTCCACCTTGCAATCAGTAGGGGTTGGAATGAAGGTGTTATACTTGCTGAACCGATTAACTAGTACCATGAGGCTTCCACACCCTTTGGACTTTGGTAGAGCCACAATAAAATCCATTGAGAGACTTTTCCAAGGCTTCTCAAGAGTGGGTAGTGGCTCAAGTAGGCAAGCTGGTGGCTGCTGTTCTACCTTATCTTGTTGACAAACCAAGCAAGTTCGCACATAGGCCTCAACATTTATATACATATGCGGCTAAAAATAATGTTGTTGGACAAGAGCAAGGGTTCGTGCCATACTTGGGTGACCAACCCATAGGGAATCGAGGCATTCCCTGAGGATCTCCTTCTGCAAGTTTCCCCACTTCGGCATGTAAACTTGATTTCCAACTGTTGTTAGGACTCCATCATCCACCCACAATCCACAAGTCTTCCCCTCGCTAGCCAATCTCAACAGATTGTTGGCCAATTTGTCTTGTCTGGTACCTTTCTTGATTTGCTCAAGGAGGTTGCTCTTAGGGGTACTAGCAGCAAAGGCCACTAGTTCTGCCTTTTGACTCAACGCATCAACAACTACATTGGTTTGACCAGGCTTATATTGCAATGTGTAGCGAATTCCACCAAGAAGTCTTGCCAACAAACTTGCTTGGGGCTAAGTTTCTTCTGGGTTTAGAAGTAGCTTGTAGCAACATTATCGGTTAAGATTACAAATTTACATCTAAGGAGATAATGTCTCCAAGTGTGTAAGCAGTGGATGACGGCGGTCATCTTTTTGTCTTGGATGGTATAACATCTCTTCGTGTCATTCAGCTTGCGAATTTCATAGGCAATAGGATGCCTATCTTGCATCAAGACTCCATGGCAAAGTTTGATGCATCAGTATCGACTTCGAAAGGCTTTTTGTAGTCCGATAGCACCATAACAGGTTCCTTAGAGATTGCTTGCTTCAATCTCTCAAAGGAAGCTTGGCATTCCTTCGTTCAATGCTAAGTGTGGTTCGTTTTCAATAGATCAGTTAAGGGTATAGCTACAACAGAGTATCCTTTGATGAACCGAAGATAGTAGTTAACAAGTCCCAAGAAGGATCGCAGTTCTGGGACCTTGGTTGGAGGCTCCCATTGTTGGATGACTTGCACCTTTACTGGATCCATCAAAAGCCTACCATCCTTGATTCAATGACCAAGGAAGTCCACCTCTTGCTTGGCGAACGAGCACTTCTCCTTTTTAACGAATAACTCGTTTTCCCATAAAACTTGGAAGACTTGCTTGAGGTGCTGAACATGCTCCTCAAGTATGTTGTTGTACACCATGATGTCATCCAAATAAACTACCACGAATTTGTCAAAGAAAGGATGTAGTACCTTGTCCATAAGTGTACAGAAGGTCGTTGGTGCATTAGTGAGGCCAAATGGCATAACCAAGAACTCGAATGCTCTGTAGTATGTTACACAAGTCGTCTTTGGTTCATCACCTTGTGCTATATGGACCTGGTAGTAACCCGATTGCAAAGCTAGCTTGGTGAAGTACCTTGCCTTCTCGAGTTGGTCGAAGAGACCGGCTATTAAGGGGATCAGATACTTGTTCTTAATAATGACCTTATTTAAGGCTCGGTAGTCGATACATATGTATAATAATCTGTCATTTTTCTTTTGGAAGAGGATTAGGGCACCGAATGGGGCTTTTGATGGTCGAATATAGCTCGAATGAATCAAATCATAGAGCAACTTCCTCAATTCAACGAGATCTAGAGGTGCCATGCGATATGGACCTATGGCAAGAGGGTTGGCACTGGGTTCCAGCTCAATATGGTGATCCACATCTCGCTTTGGTGGAAGCTTCTTTGGTAATTCAGAAGGCATGACGTCCTTGAACTTGGTAAGGACAACCTAAATGGGTTGCGGCAGTGTGGCAGTTGGTGATGCTACGTCTTCCCCATCGCTTAGTTTCCTTATGGTAGCGATGTAGCCATGACCTAAATTAAGACCCTGTTTGAATTGCAAGGCCGAGATCATCAATGGTTAAGATCTCTCCTTGGGTTTCAAGGGAACTACACAGATCTTACGATTGTCGACAATTATAAGAGAACGTAAAGAAAGAACAGGAAAAGTCAAGGCTTCATAAAAGAATGCAAAACCTAACACCATCTTAAAATCATCCATGGGAACAACGGTAAAGTCTAACTTACTATTTTATTCACCAATTTGGACAGCAACTTCGTGTGCTACGCCTTAGACAGGCCTTACTTTCAAATTTACTGCTTTGATGGTGCTGTTTCCCTTCGTTGGTGTGAGGCCTAAAAATTTGGCCTTTTACACGTCCATGAAGTTATGCGTTGCCCCCATATTTAGCATCTCACAAGCTGATTTACCTTTAACAGTGAGATCAGCATACAACAGTCCCTTCTGCTTGGTGATTGTTGGGGAGAAACGCTTCGAGAGATTACCTAATTGCTGAATAGATCCTATGTTGGCTTGGGTTTCTTCGTCGGCCTTTTCTGGGTCGAGTACAGCCATCATAACATTCATGGCTTTACGTTTGGGGCCATCCTTTACCCAATATGGTCCATCACAAATGAAACAGGGTGTAGGAGGATTAGCTGAGTTGTATTTAACCGTAGACTTCTTCTCATGCTTGGGACGGTCATTTGAGAGTTTTTGTTGTCCCCCTTTGTTGTGGCTAGAATCCTGCCTCTTATGCCTGATTTTCTCTCCCCCACTTTTGCCAGAGTTCGGCTTCTTACTTTTGAAGTGAGCAGAGTAGTCAACGAAGGTTTCGGCAGCATCAATGGTAGTATCCAGGGTCTGCACATTATGCCTATCTAGCTTGACTCTCATCCAATCCTTCAAGGCATCTTTAAAGTAGAAGAGAAGCTTCTTATTGGACATTTCAATTTCAAGCATGAGGGTAGTAAATTTCTCAATGTAGTTAGAAATACTACCTATCTGACATAGGCAATGTAGCTTTCCTCTAACTTCGTTGTCCATATTATGAGGCACAAAGTACCTATGCACTTCAACCTTGAATTATTCCCAAGTGTTGATTACACACAAGCCTTTCTCCTGTTCAGAGTGCTTTCATCTCTATCAAAGTTGGGCAGCATCTCTTAGGAAGATTGGGGCATTGCCTATCCTGGCTTGGTTATCAACAACCCCCATGGCCTCGAAGTACTACTCAAGGCCTAACAAGAAGTTTTCCATAGCAGTAGCATTGCATATGCCATTATACATACAGGCTTTGGGGGTCTTCAAGCCATGTACCACAGTGGTACTAGTAGTGGCAGATGTACTAACAAATAAATTGTTTTGGCACAGAGATTCCATCTCCATATGGAGGTCATGAATCTCTCCCTTAATGAACTAGCGAAGGTTAGACAAACCTTGATTCAGGGAGCTTATTTCTCCCCTAAACAAGTAGCCAAACTTTTCGATCATGACTTTGGTAGCTCGTGTGATCTTCACATTCTCATGGATCAAGTTATTGACTTTATTGCTGAGGTCTCCTACAAGGGAGTTTATATCAATGACGCTCCTTTCCAAGTTGCCAACACAAGAGTCCATGTTTTCCTTTATTGGAGCCTTAGACTTGCCACATTTGGCTAGAGCACGCAACTCCTTACACTTACAATCTTTTTGCTATGCTTGTTGCTCATCAAAAGTGGTCCCAACAAATCCTCCTCACCTACCATATTCACAACTCAAACAGGAACAAAGTAGAAACTAGGATTACCTTGCTCTGATACCACCTGTTTAGATATGGTCCCTTCTAGAATTATCTAGGCAATTGTGGCACATTCTGCATGCTTTTGGGACCTTTCGTAGATAGCAAATGGGCTATATAGTGCATAGAGGTTTAGTCTTGGTTCGAATTTGCACCTTAAGGATACATGGATGGGTTAGATCAATGTAACTTTGTGACATCCTCCCCCACTTAATTCTACGATGTTTTTGTCTTATTTTTAGCCTTAAATTGCCGAATGTGATCGACAAATTGCCAAAGCTAGTCCTCTCATTCCCACTAGCTTCGTGGTTTGACAAATCTTTCCATTTCACTGAGTACTCAGTGTAGTTGGGAACTCCTCTTCTTCAGATCACTCAATCAGTAAGGATGTGTTCCATCTCTTTGTTGAATTTGATGATCACAGTTGTTGGTTCACATTTGGACTCATTTAGGCTTGGATCCTCTTCGTCTCCATAGAAAGGCTTTAGAAGACTTACATGGAAAACGTTGTGAATCTTTAGCTTTGGAGGGAGTTAGACTTGATAGGTAACCTTTCCCATAGTTTGATGATAGAAAATGGCCCTTTGTACTTTCGTACTAGGCCTTTATGTACCTTGCGTAGATACTTGAATTGGTTGGGTAGCAACTTCACCATTACCATATCTCCCACTGTGTAGTTCTTTGGGCGACATTTGGAGTCATCCTATCCTTTCATCTTCTTGGCCGCTTTATTAAGGCAAGCCCTTGTTATATATGCTTCCTCGTGCCATTCCTTTGAAAATTTAAAGGCAAACAGGTTGTTGTTAGTGTAGGGAGAGGCAAAAGCAATTGGCGTTAGTGGTTATTGTCCCATGACAATCTCAAACGAGCTTTTGGTTGTGGCCTTGCTTCTTTAAAGGTTGTATGAGAATTGGGTAGCATCTAGTAGCTTCGCCCAATCTCATTAGTGAGCACTGACATAGTGCCTCAAGTATTGTTCAAGCAAGGCATTAACTCACTTAGCTTGCCCATCACTTTGAGGATGGAAGCTTGTCGAGAAGTTTAGCTTGGTTCCCAACAACTTGAACAACTCGAGCTAGAATTTGCCTGTAAAGTGGGGATCTTTATCATTGATTATGCTCTTTAGCACGCCCCATAGCTTTACTACATTTTTGAAAAACAAGTGAGCAGCTTTGTCCACCTTGCAATCAGCAAAGGCTAGAATGAAAGTGCCATACTTATTGAACCGATCGACTACTACCATGATGCTTCCACACCCTTCAGACTTTGGTAGAGCCACAATAAAATCCATTGAGACATTTTCCCAAGACTTCTCGGGAATGGGTAGTAGCTCAAGTAGGCCAACTAGTGGCTGCTATTCTACCTTGTCTTGTTGACAAACCAAGCAAGTTTGCATTTAGGCCTTAACATCTGTATGCATATGAGGCCAAAAATAATGTTGTTAGACAAGAGTACGGGTTCGTGCCATACTTGGGTGACTAGCCCATAGGGAATCATGGCATTCCTTGTGGATCTCCTTCTGCAAGTTTCCCCACTTTGGCACGAAAACTTGATTTCCAACCATTATTAGGACTCCATCATCCACCCAAAATCGATAAGTCTTCCCCTTGCTAGCCAATCTCAGCAGATTGTTGGCCGATTTGTCTTATCCGGTACCTTCCTTGATTCATTCAAGGAGGTTGCTCTTAGGGGTACTAGTAGCAAGGGCCGCTAGTTTCGCCTTTCGACTCAACGCATTAGTAACTACATTGGTTTAATATCACAGTACGTAGTTGAATTCCGTCAGGAAGTCTTGCCAACGAACTGGCTTGGGGCTAAGTTTCTTCTGGGTTTGGAAGTAGCTCGTAGCAACATTATCGGTTAAGATTAAGAACTTACTTCCAAGGAGATAGTGTCTCCAAATGTGCAAGCAGTGGATGATGGCAGTCATCTCTTTATCTTGGATGGTATACAGTCCAACTTGTGACTTTCATAAGCAATGGGATGCCTATCTTGAATCAAGACTCCTCTAATGGCAAAGTCTGATGCATCAGTGTGGACTTTGAAAGGCTTTTCGTAGTCCGGTAGCACCATAACAGGTTCCTCAGAGATTTCTTACTTCAATCTCTCAAAGGAAGCTTGGCCATTCTCCATCCAATGCTAAGTGTGGTTCTTCTTCAATAGATCAGTTAAGGGTACGGCTATAGCAGAGTATCCCTTGATGAACCGACGATAGTAGTTAACAAATTCCAAGAAGGATTGTAGTTCTGGGACCTTGGTTGGAGGCTCCCATTGTTGGATGGCTCGCACCTTTGCTGGATCCATCAAAAGCCTACCATCCTTGATTCGATGACCAAGGAAGTCCACCTCTTGCTTGGCGAACGAGCACTTCTCCTTCTTGAAGAACAACTCGTTTTCCCGTAGAGCTTGAAAGACTTGCTTGAGGTGCTCAATGTGCCCCTTAAGTGTGTTGCTGTACACCACGATGTCATCTAAAGAAACTACCACGAATTTGTCAAGGAAAGGATGTAATACCTTGTTCATGAGTGTGCAGAAGGTGGTTGGTGCATTGGTGAGGCCAAATGGCATGACCAAGAACTCAAACGCTCCATAGCGTGTTACACAGGTCGTCTTTAGCTCATCACCTTGTGCTATGCAAACTTAGTAGTAACCTGATAGCAAATCCAGCTTGGTGAAGTACCTTGCCTTCCTGAGTTGGTCGAAGAGATCAGCTATCAAGGGAATTGGATACTTGTTCTTGATAGTGACCTTATTTAAGGCTTGGTAGTCAATACACATGTGTAGCGATTCGTTGTTCTTCTTTTGGAAAAGGACTAGGGCACCGAATGGGCTTTCAATGGTCGAATATAGCCCAAATCAATCAAATCATGGAGTTGCTTCCTTAATTCAGCAAGCTCCGGAGGTGCCATGCGATAAGGACCCATGGCAGAAGGGTTGGCATTGGGTTCTAACTCGATGTGGTGATCCATATCTCGCTTTGGTAGAAGCTTCTTTGGTAATTCAAAAGGCATGACATCCTTGAACTTAGTAAGGACAGCCTAAATGGGTTGCAGCAGTGTGGGAGTTAGTGATGCTACGTCTTCCCCATCACTTAGTTCCCTTATGATAGCGACATAGTCAGGACCTAACTTAAGACCCTGCTTGAATTGCAAGGGCGAGATCATCGATAGTTAAGATCTCTCCTTGCATTTCAAAGGAACTATGTGGATATTACAATTGTCGACAACCACAAGAGAATGTGAAGTAGGAATAGGAAAAGCCAAGGCTTTGTAAAAGAATGCAAAACCTAACATCATCTTAAAATCATCCATGGGAACAAAAGTAAAGTCTAACTTACCAGTCCATTTGCCAATTTGGACAGCAACTTTGTGTGCTATGCCTTGGACAGGCCTTGCTTCTGAATTTACTGCTTTGATGGTGTTGTTTCCCTTGTTGGTGTGAGGACTAGATGTTTGGCCCTTTGCAGGTCCATAAAATTGTGTGTTGCCCCCGTATCTAGCATCGCACAAGCTGATTTACCTTCAATGGCAAGATCAGCATACAACAATCCCTTCTCTTTGGTGACTGTTGGGCAGAAACACTTCAAGAGATTACCCAATTATTGGATAGATCCCATGTTGGCTTGGGTTTCTTTGTCGGCATTTTCTGGGTCAAGTACAACCATCATAGCATTCATGGCTTTACGTTTGGGGTAGTCCTTTACCCTGTGCGGTTCGTCACAAATGAAACAGGGTCTAGGAGGATTAGTTGAGTTATGCTTACCCATAGACTTTTTCTCATGCTTAGGATGGTCACTTCAGGGTTTCTATTATCCCCCCTCGTTGTGGCCAGAATCCTGTCTCTCATGCCCAATTTTCTCTCCCCTAATTTTGCTAGAGTTTGGCTTTTTGCTCTTGGAGTGAGCGAAGTAGTCAGCAAAGGTTTCAACAGTGGCAATGACAACATCCAGGGTTTGCACATTAAGCCTATGTGGCTCGACTCTCACTCAATTCTTCAAGCTGTCTTTAAAGTAAAAGAGAAGCTCCTTATCAAACATTTCAATTTCAAGCATGAAGATAGTAAATTCCTTAATGTAGTCAGGAATACTACCTGTCTGACATAGGCAACGCAACTTTCCTCTATCTTCACTATCCGCATTATGAGGCTCAAAGTACTTACACACTTTAACCTTGAATTATTCCCAAGTGTCAATTACACGTAAGCCTTTCTCCCTTTTAGAGTGTTTCCATCTTCACCAAAGTTAGGCAGCATCTCATAGGAAGATTGAGGCGTTGCCTATCCTAGCCAAGTCGTCAACAACCCTCATGTCCTCGAAGTACTGCTTAAGGGCGAACAAGAAGTTTTCCATGGTAGTAGCATTACATATGCCATTGTACATAGGAGGCTTTGCGACCTTTAAGCCATGTACCGCAGTGGTACTAGTAGTGACAATCATACTAGCAAATGAGTTGTTTTGGCACAGAGATTCCATCTCCCTACGGAGGTCGTGAATCTCTCCCTCAACAAACTTGCGAAGGTTAAACAAACCTTAATTCAGGGAGCGTATTTCTCCCCTAAATGAGCGGCCAAACTCTTTGATCATGTCTTTGGCAGCTTGTGTGATCTCCACATTCTCATGGATCAAGTTATCGACTTGATCACTGAGGTCTCCCACAAGGGGGTTTATATCAATGACGCTCCTTTTCAAGTTGCCAACACGAGAGTCTATGGTTTCCTTTGTTAGAGCCTTGAACTTGTCATGTTTGGCTGGAGCATGTAGCTCCTTAAGCCTATGAGCTTCTTGCTCCGCTTATTGCTCATCGAAAGCGGTCTCAACAAATCCTTCCTTGCCTGCCATATTCACAACTCAAACAAGAACAAAGTAGAAACTAGGATTACCATGCTATGATACCACCTGTTACGGAGTTAGGCTTTAGACGTGCTAACCCGTACGACACTTAGTCAATCTTGCGAGGGAAGATGAGCTAAGTAAAGCCTTGGAGAGTTTGAGCGAATCAACGAAAGACTTGTGAGAGGCAAATAAGCGAGTTGGAAGTGCTAGAGAGAGAGAGAGAGAGAGAGAGAGAGAGAGAGAGAGCACAAGAGAACTTTGCAAGTGAACTTGTATTAAGAAAGGATTTATGTTATACAAATTAGAGGAGTGACCTATTTATACAACTCAAAAGGAAGTCCTAGAAAAGAATATTCTTGGTATATACAAGGATTATTCTAGATAAAGAATATTTTAGGTATATACACATATTATTTTAGATATGGTCACTTCCAGAATTATTTAGGCAATTGTGGCACTTTTTGCATGCTTCTGGGACCTTCCATAGATAGCAAATGGGCTAGATAGCCCATAGAGGTTTAGTTTTGACCCGAATTTACACCTTAAGGATACATGGATGGGCCGGATCAATGTATCCTTATGACAGCTAGTTATGTTGATGTGCAACCCTTCTTCCCTGCAATTTCATTAACCTGTGCCCTAAATTTTCAGCTTGGAACCTAGGCATGTCCTGGAGAGACAAAAAAATAAAAATAAAAATAAAAAATTAATTAGTCACATTTGACTAACTTAGATCTTGAGGAAAAGAATCTCTATCCTAGAGGACTGTATGCTATAATTCCAATTCCAAGTTCCCTTGAGAGAGTAAAAATATTAATGAATTATTAACGACCCTTCAAACATTTTAGTAAATTTACTATTAAATTTTAATGATATGTTAGTACTAGCAAATAAAAAAAGAAGAAGAAATATGTTTAAACAATTTCTTTTTTCTTAATACTAATAAAATATTTATATAAAATCAAAAGATTTTTAACAAAGAAATCCTTATAATTATGTAATTATATTTCAATACAAATTCCACATTCTTTAAAACATCATACATTCTTTAAATCTCTTTTAATCAATTAAAAACTTACAAAATACATTGAAAAAAATTAGTTTTGAAAGTTACAGAGTTTTTTTTTTAAATTACCTCTGTAAAAAATGATATTATAAATTCTAATGATGTATTTGAATATAAAAAAATTATCATCTTAATTTAAGAAATGTGTGTGTGTGTGGAATTTAAAGATATCATTTTGGTATTTAAGAATAAGAAAATAGAAAAAAATAAATTAATTTAGAGTAAATATCAATTTAATATCATGAATTCTTTATAAACTTATTTTTACCATGCTAAAACATGGACTTGGCAATATATATATCCAAACCCACCTGCAATTAGGGACTATTTCTTTCTCAACATCTCTTGACCATATGGACCACTCCAACTGAATGGCAGTTATTGGATGAATCGCATGTGCCTTTCTGATCGTTGAAGCCAAGGCCTCTGATAGGCCAATGTACTTCACTTTCCCTTCCTCAACTAGTTTCTTTACTTCCCCTGTCTGTATATCACACCAAAGAACATTGCTAGATCTTAATGGCACGATAAATTAAAGTTTCAAACAAGTCAACAATCTTAATATATTCATGGCAAGCATTTCATTTTTTCTTATCATATATATGACTAAAAAAATAATCATTTTAATCTAATTAGAGTAATATAAACATGTGGTATACTAAAAGACCTGCTAAAACAGGGGCAAAACCAGACAAACATTGGTCTGAGTGCAACATTAATTGGCTCAAATATGGATAGGTTTTGTTGAACTTTCTCCCTCCATCCTCCTTTCAATGCCTGCAGTTACGACCATAAACATTCTCTCTTTTTTTGTTTTTTCTTTTATTTTTTTTTGGTAATATATTACAAGGAAGAAACTTACTATTTTATTGAAGTATTAAGAAACCAACCAGCTAGACTTAGCCAGGTGAGACCAAGAGAAGTTCAAAAAGCTCGAACAAATCTCTTAAAATTCTCTTAGTAACTGTTTGTTTGTAGCAAGATGATTAATTTGATTATACGAGGATTCAATTTTAGTGTAGTCAAGTGATGATTATGAAATGAAATGGTCGATAATAATATTACACTAAAATTGAAATACAGGGTAACCTTTCCAATAAGGATTTCATTTGTGAAGGGGCCGTAGATGTCAGGGGTATCAAGAAAAGTGATGCCACTGTTGATTGCGTGGTGAATGAGAGCGATCATGTTAGCTTCGGGCTTGGGCGGACCGTAGAAGGCGGACATACTCGAGCACCCTAGACCCTGCGCCGGCACATCTAGCCCTTGTGAGCCTGGCTTGATCTTCCTCACGGATGCCATATTTTGCCTTCTTTTGCTGAAACTAGATTCCACTATTTATGACTAGCACAACAGACCACGGGCCGGTTCGGTATCATTTCAGTTTCAGAACTAAGCTTCCTCCCCTTTCGTTGCTAGGAAGCTTGTGTTGCTCCATTATTAGATCAATTTCGATTTCCAATCTGATTTTTTTTATTCTTGATTACTATTTGGCTCAGTTTTGATTCCAATTTTAGCCCAGTTCCACTCTTTAATCTATTTGTGGTTGCGTGATCTGATCCGAATTATCTGGCAATTTGCAAGGAGAAATGTCAACGTCACTGCCTTGAAGGTTACGCCTATTGAAGAGTAAGGGTTAAATTATGGGAGGACAATGATGTGTGCTTGTATTGAAATAATTAGTAAATAACTTATTAATTACTAACGAAGATAAAATGCTCTTAGACTCTATTATAAAGAAAAAACAAAGCACTTTAAACTTATTTTTATATATAAAAAAAATTAATTTAAAAAATTAAAAATTGAATGATTCGAATTTCTATTCTCTCCTACCAACTCACCCTAACTTAGTACATAATTGTGCTAAGATTTTTGGGTAGAGGGATTGCAAAAGAGGTAAAATATGATACAAAATGAGTATAAGCATAAATATTGATGTAAATTTAATATATTTAATTATACTAAGAAAATACTAGATTTATATTAAATTTTAATTTTATTTAATTTCCAAATTAATATAAAATATTATTAAACTAAATTAAATAATTAAAAAATAATAATATATAATATCAAATTTTAATGTATTATATTTTTTATTTAAACATGAAAACTTTTGATAATGATTAGTTGGCCATAAAAAAAATTCATTTGATTAATTTTTTTTTCTTTTTGAATTGTATTACTTGATTAAAAATTTAGTTGTAGACTAAATTTGAATTTCTAATTATAATCATTACTTTAGTTATTATGAGAGTCTTCTAATATTTTTCTAATTAAGGCAAATTATTCTAATTAATATGTGAATCTTTAAATATTTCTAAAATTAAGTAAATATTATTATATAATTTTTTTTGTTTCAATGATTATCAAGAATTAATCTTAACTTTTCCAATATACAATATATTGTATTGTGTGAGTTTCTAAATATATATAATAAAAATGTTAGAATAATAAAATTTAAGAAATATTTTTAATAACAGCTAATTAAATTAATAAATTTTTAATTTTAATTTTCAAATAAAATAATTAATTAAAATTAAAATTAAAATTAATTTGAATCATAATCTATGAATCTTTATGTGATAAACTAAATTAAAATAAAAAAATAAATTGAAGTTGCGTACTTTTTTATTAAAAAAGCAAAAGAGAAAATTTGAAAGTTTTTATTTCTTAAAAAAATGAAAATAAAATATAAGAGTAATTTTTTCTAATTATTTCCCTTAATTGAAAAATTAAGAGGAATGTGTGATATAAGTAAAAATAATAAAGTATTTAAAAAATATAAATTAATTTTTTGTCAAACTTAATAATAAATACATACATATTAAATTGAATTCATACAATGCATATATTTGAAATATGATATTAAAAAGTAATTGGTGAAATATAATATATTCTCACCTACAACGATTACTTTCATTGCAAGAAAAAAAAAAGTACAAGTGCGTTAGCTTTAATGCATGGTTATGATTTGGGTTATATTCATACAAGTTGTATTATTTAATATTAATTAGTAATATTTTTTAATATTTTATTAGATTGAGAATTTTAATATATATTTAATTTACTTTATTTACTTATTAATAAATTAATAAGTATTATATTTTTTTCAATTTATACTAAAAATATTTTATATATGCCTAAATTTTGAGTAGTGTAAATATTTATAATTTAAAAAATAAAAAAATAATTTTTAAAAATAAAGAAACATTTTTTTGTCTTTTAGAGAAAAATATTTTTAAATTTAGTTTTTTAAAAAATAATGATAATTGAACTCTTTTTTTAATTTTCCTAAATATACAACTCTAAAAATTATTTTTTAAAAAGATATTTATAATTTAAGTTTATTTTTATTTTTAAATTAAATATAAATTTTATTTTATAGGTCTAATAAATAATTTTTAAAAATAAAAAAATGTTTACAAATATGTCAATCATTGTACTATTAACTAAAGTCGAGATGATCGCAATGTCTTCACTTATTTTCTTGTTCTTTGATTTTTTAAAGAACACCCATTATTCAAATATTAAAGATTGATTGACTAAGCAAATCAATTAACTGACCTAATCAGCTAAATAAAAACATATAATATCAGCATAGTTTTATATATATATATATAAAATTTTTAATTAAACTATCAGCTTGAAGTGACATGCTTATATAATATCGGCAACTGATTCCTTCTTTAATATTAACAAAATACTTAAGGACCGCCACCCTCACCCACTTTCTGTTTTTTCTTTCCGATTCCCCCACTCGCCGCCGCTCGTTCCGCCTCCGCCGATCTGCGCGTGTAAGACGCTGCTTCCATTGCAAAGGAGAAAAAAAAAAAAAAGACACGAACAAGTGTGTTAGCTTCAAGGCATGGTTATGATTTTGGTTATTCTCGTGCCAGTGAGGTGCAATTACGGAAATCGAAATATTTGCGAGAAAAAGCGCTGGAGAAATGTGGGATAACGTTGTGATTTTGTTTAATGAGATGGCTCAGAGGCAGTCTTTCCCTCCGATTGGTACTTTCAATCAACTTTTTGGCAATGAAACGTCATGCCACAGCGGTCTACTTGTTTAGACAACTAGAATTTTTGGGGGTACTGGATACGATGTAACCGGTCTGAATATTCTGATTGACAGTTTTCCACCGGGCTGATCTCCTCACTTATTGCACCATATTGAAAGGTCTGTGTAAGCTTTGTAATCATAGAGGATTTCTTCAGTTCTTCAAGTTTAGGGAAGAAAGGGGTTGTGAAATGGATCTGGTGGCGTATACCACAATCATTGACCGTCTTTGCAAGGATAGGCTAGTAATTGAGGCCTTCAATCCCTTCTCTGAAACGTTGGCTAAAGGAATTGCGTTGCATGTCCTTACGTACGGCTCCTTAATAATATCTGGTCCTTGCATGTTGGCCCTGGCTACTAAGAATAATTGTACCAAATTTAGTGACCTGTACCATCTTGATTAATGCATTTTGCAAAGAAGGAAAGATTTTAGAGGCCCAACAGGCTTTTGAAAGGATGGTTCATGATGGTATTGAGCCCAATATTTGTACTTATAATACATTGATGGACAGATATTGTTTGACAAATCAAATTGGTAAGGCTAGAAGCATGTTAAGCAACACGGTTGCTAGGGGATGCAAGCTTGATGTTTTTGCAAGCATCGAAGATTCAATGGTGCCAACAGACTTGTTGCATAAATGTGTCATAAAGGATTGGTTCCTGATGCTGTCACTTGCACTACTCTTACGAGAGGTTTGCGTCAAATAGGGAGGCTTCGGGATGCAATACAACTTTTTGAGGGGTTGTGTTCTAAGGGCAACCTCCGAGATTTGGTGACATTCTTGAGTATGATAGAAGGCTTAGGTAAATATTGCTGTCTCAACGAGGCAATAAAATTGTGTAAAGCAATGAAGCGAGAAGGCTAGATCTTGATATTGTGGTTTATAATGGTCTTATTGATAGTATGTGTAATGCTAGGATTGATCAAATAGCAAGAGACCTCTTTTCCAAGTCCTTTTAGTAAAAGAGTTGCTACCTAATGTCAAGACATATAATATCATAATTAAGGGACATTTCAGAGGAGGATTGCCAAGGCAATCATGAGTTTTGTTCATAAAAATGAAACATTATGGTTGTTCACTTAATATTGGCTCTTATAATGTGATGATCCAAGGTTTCCTTAAAAATAATGACTTACTTAGAACAATGCGATTGGTGAAAGAGATGGTTAGAAAAGGTTTCTTTGTTGATTCATCTACAACATGCATGTTATTGAATTTGACTTTGCATTGATTTATGTTAAGCCTATAAAGTGGAAATGGAAGGTGAGGTCAATGTCTATACTGTTGCCTTGTGTTTAGATTTGTACAAATGATGGGAAACTACATCATGTTCTGATGGAGGACAAGGTATTATTCATGTGTAACAAAAAAAAAATATTTGCAGGATGTTTTGCAAGGGAATCAGTGGTCTAATGACTAGGAAAAGCATGAAGAGGATGAAAGAGGCTTTACAATGCTTAATCATAAAGCTACATGACAAAAAGAGTGTTCTAGAAGATTCTATAGCTATTTAAAAAGTTTCCAATGCTACACTTATCTTTATGTGCAAGATGATGGACAAGGAACTTGAAGAACAAAACATAGATCCCATAATATAAGTCCAAACTGTATGACCAAGTTAAGCAAAGACTCGATTTGCATGCTAAGTTGTATTAAAAGGCTTGATTTCATTTTAGATTGCTAGATTTTAAGTTAAGGCTGAATTATATGTAAAAAAAAAAAAAGGTTTAATTTATTGGGTTTATTTTGGTTTATAAGTTTAACTGAGTCTTGATATATTAGTTAGGGTTTTACTTTAACTTTTATACTTAGCTATCATTAGTTATAGTCTAGTTTAAGAATTCCTAACCAAGATAGATTTGTATTTCTTAGAATTCCTAATCAAGGTAAATTTATATTCTTTAATTAGAGGAACCTCCTATAACTAAAGTTTTTCCTGTATAGGTATACTAAGAAACATTTTTTCCTTATAGGATTGTAATATTTATATGTTTATATAAAGGCTACAACTATGTAAAATGGAATCAATGAGATTAAGGTATTTTTCATCTAACTTTGCTTTACTTTCTTGTGTTCTTGGAAGAATACATTGTTTTGACTTATCAAAGAAGTGATCAACCTTTATGGCATCTTAAGATTGAGGCTTTTAAGACTTGGTTTCCTTAGGGTTTTGATTTGATTAAGTCAACTTGTTTCCTAACTTTCTAGAATATGCATAACAAATTGATTTAAGAGTTCCTAAGGCAGGTCACCTAGCAAATTCTCTATCAATTGGTATCAGAGTATTGGTTTTGAAAATAATCTATGTATCCCTTTTCCATCTTGTTTAGTACTTTTCTTTATGCTTCATTCATTCCTTATGTTTCTTTGCTCTTAGAGTTGTATTAATTCTGTAAATGATTGATTTGATTAAAAAAACTAAAAAAAAAGAAAGTTGAAAAAAAAAAAAAAGGAAAAGAAGGAAGACAAAGAAGTTGTGTTTGAGTTGAATAATGCATTTTGATTCTTGCAACCTATTGTATACATTTATAAGATTGCAAATCTGATTTTTTTTCTTTCCAAGTCTAAAAAGTATATCTTAAATTATTTTTTTCCTTTTAAAAGTTCTAATTTTGAGATTTGCCACTATTTAACATATTGCTCCTTATGATTTGTTGATCTTAAGTCTTGTAAGAACATAAAGGAGCATAACTTAAGTGGAAAAAGGTATGAGTGGTTAGATCATCATCGAGAAAAGCCAAAATAGAGAGAAACAAGAATGATAATAATCTAATTTGAGGGCAAACACATAAAGGATTGTGTAAGGAATAGATTTCTTTTAATTATTAACATATTTTTTGCAAGTTGTAAACATGAGTAGTGAAGTAGAAGTGTAAAATATAGACACAAAGATTTGGATAAAGGCTATCATTGAACAATTTAAGATGATAAATATAAGGTTAGATGAGTTATAATCACCAAGTAAATCCAAATCTTCTAGAAGGTGTATGATTAAAGAAGAAGACAAGGAAGAATTAGACTATGAAGAATCAAGTTCAAGAAAAGGCAGAAAGGTTGTTTCCAAAAAAGATAGCAATTTGGGTAGCATAAAAATAAAGATTTTAGCATTTCAAGGAAAGAATGATCCCGAATTATATATGGAGTAAGAAAAAAAGGTTGAACATGTATTTGATTGTCATAATTATTTCAAGGAGAAAAAAATAAAGTTGGCAACCGTAAAATTCACTAATTATGCAAGTATTTGGTAGGACCAATTGACGATAAGTAGAAGAAGGAATGGTGAAAGATTAATTCAGTTATAAGAAGTGATGAAATCAATAATGCGCAAGAGATTTATACTTAGCCATTACCATAGAGACTTACATGGCAAGTTGTAAAGGCTGGTTCAAGGGTCTATGAGTGTAAAGGACTATTACAAAGAGATAGAGATAGCTATGATTAGAACTAATGTAAAGTACAACTGAGAGGCTACCATGACAAGGTTTATTCGTAGTTTGAACAAGAAAATTGTAAATGTAGTGGATTTACAACACTATTTAAAGATGGAGTTGTTACATAAGACTATTAAGGTAGAGAAACAAATCAAGTCCAAAAGATCTAAATTTAGACCAAATTTTAGTTTTATATGAAAGATAACTTGGAAAGACACAATGACAACCTTAAAGCTAAAAGAAGATGTAAGACCAAAAGAATCAGTTACTATTTCTAAAGGTAAAACCAAAACGAAATCTTTTAAAATTTTGTGATATTAAGTGCTTTAAGTGTTAAAGGCATGGACATATTGCTTCTCAATATCCAAATAAAAGAAACCATAACCATATTGGAGAATGGTGACATAAAAAGCATTAGTTTAAGTAATAATGACATGCCACTGTTGGAGGATTGTTCTCAAGTTAATGTTGAAAAAAATCTATTTATAGAGATATGTTAGTTGCAAGGTGTGCATTGAGTGTTTAACCTAAGGATGATAATGATAAGGAGCAATGTGAGCATGTTTTTCATACAAGATGCCACATTAAAGACAAGGTATGTAGCATGATTATTAAAAGTGAAAGTTGTACTAATGTTGCTAATACCTTTTTGGTAGAGAAGCTAAATCTGAATACCTTTAAGTATCTTAAGCTTTAGAAGCTACAATGGTTGAATAATTGTAGAGAAATTAGAGTAACCAAGCAAATTTTAAGTTACCTTTTCCCTTGGCAATTACAAGGATGAGGTTTTTTTATGATATGACACCAACGCATGCTTGTCATTTACTTCTTAGCCGACTATGACAATTTGATAGGAAGGTTACTCATAATAGTCATGAGAATAAATATTCTTTTGTAATTAATAATTGGATTATTGTATTAACTCCTTTCAAACCTATTTAAGCATATGAAGATCAGATTAAGATAACAAAAGAGTGTAAAATAAGAGAACAAATGAGAGAGCAAGAGGAAAAGAAAAAGAAAGAAAGTGAAAGGTCAAAGGATAGGAGAGAAAGTGAGGCACAAGGGAAAAATTCAAGTGAAAAAGGTGAGGTTGAGAGAAAAGTTGTGGAGAAAATGTGCAAAAAAGAGAGAAAAGTAAAAGGGTAAGTGTATTTGTTGGGAAAAGTGAATAGTGCTATGATCACAAAGTAACTATTACTTGTACTTATATACAAGGATGTTTATTTTTTATGTAATGATTTTAATTCCTTTTTGCCTAGTGTGGTTATTCCATTATTGTAGGAATTTGAAAATTTATTTCTTGAAGAGATTCCTTAAAGATTACTTCCTTCAAGAGGAATTAAGCTCCAAATAGACTTCATACTTGGTACCTGGTGCTGGCATACCAAACCAACCTTTCTATAGAGCTAATCCTGAGAAAACTATAAGTTTGTGTAAAAGGGATTTGTAAGGGAGAGTCTTAACCCATGCTCAGTCCCTATCATTTTAGTCTCAAAGAAAGATGGAACATGGCACATTTGTGTGAATTGTCTAGCCATCAATAAACCATTCTCATGTGGGATAAGGCCCTTTAGTGGCACAAAAAAAAGTTAAAAAAAATAACAATAATAATAATAATAATAAAACATTCAAAATAATTTCCATATGCAACAACACAGGAATGGGGAGAAAAGGAAAACCAACTGCATAGAAAGTGATGGCAATGTTGCTACTTTTGATAATTTTTCAAAGGGAACAAAACATTTCTATGTCAATTACAAGAGGAAAAAGCCAACAAAACTAGGTCAAAGAAGCAAAGAAAAAAGAAAGGCTGTGGAAGTCTAAAGTTGAATTGTACTCCCCAACCTTCCTTTGGCATATTATGGAATAGCCCCGCATTTCTTCATCTTGCAAAACAAACTCACCCAAGAAACTCTTAAGTTAAACAAGACGATGTCGTTCGAGCAGAGCAGGGTAAGGTGACAATGATTCTTAGCTATATTGTCATACATATTATGCATAGTTTCCATCAATTGTCCTCCTCTTACTAGAGTGATTTTGTAACCAAAAATTGAAATCATAGTCGTCATCCCTTTGATCTTCAATTGAATTGGATCCATATGTTAGTGGTGGTATCACATGCGAGAACAAGGCATAAAATAAATCCCAAGAAGGCATCATTGAGCCAATTTAAAGGAAGTGGGATTCCAACAGTGTCTTGATTGGTACTTTGATTCACGCACCACTCTAGAAAGGCATCTTCTTATGATTAAATGTATTTATTAATTAAAATTAAATGATATAATTCAAAATCCAAATTTTAAAGACTAAATTGATCTTTCTTTCTTTTAGATTATATTCTAAGTAATTGATTTGGTTTAACATATACCTTAATTAAAAAATTTTTATGATATTAATTTTATATATTCTTTTTAATTATATAGTAATTACTTTTCTCTAGTTGTTAATAAAAAAAAAACAATTTAATCACATTCTAATAAAATTTTAACCAATTATTCATAAATTTTTACACTAAAATTCTAATACAAAAATTTTAACCATATTATTGTATTTATGTTTTGTTGATTTTTAAACACACACCTATATAAATGTGCATTTAAAAAGAAATTTGGATTTTTAAAAGCATACAAAAATTATAGTAAATATTTTTTTGAAATAGAATACTATTATCGAATTTAGATGGAAAAGGGAGATTAATGGAAAACAGTATTTAAAACTAAATATATATTGTATAAGTGGTTAGTAATACTTTTTGGATTAACTAATGCACTTAGTACATTCATAAGGTTAATGAATCATGTCTTGCGTATTTTTATAAGGAAATTTGTAATAGTTTACTTTGATAATATTTTAGTTTATATAGTAAAAAATTTGGATGAACATGTGAAACACTTGTATATTGTGTTCAATGTGTTAAGAGATAACTAACTATAGGCTAATCTTAAAAAGTACACATTTTGCATGGAATCTGTTATGTCTCTTGGCTATATTGTTACTTTACAAAGTATTAGTGTGGATAAGGAAAAGGTAAAGGTAATAAGAGATTGGCTGATACCTAAGAACTTGAACAAAGTAAGAAGTTTTCATGGTTTAATAAGTTTTTATCCCTCTGCTTCTTTCCAAGGTCCTTTAATGTCGCTATGACGTAACTCAATCGACAGGGAATTCTCAGAAGCAAAACTTTTTTGGCAAATGCTCCAATGGATATCCAAGCCAATAATGATACCTCAGCTCACTGGGAAGACAATCAAGGCCCTAAGAAAGGTGCACTTTCCATTCTTCTTCTTTTGTTATGGTGTAGATTTTTACTAGCTTTAAGTTAGACATGTTTTCAAAGACTTTAGGATTCAAGTAGATTTCTTTACTTAGCTTTCTCATATTGAAGAATATGCCTTCAACTTTTCTTGTTCCCTCGAGAGAATAACAGGAAAAGCAAGTATGAGGAAGTACAAAAAGTGAATTAGAATTTTTATAATAATTGTAGTATGAATCTTACCATGTTATTCTTGGATACCAGATATATATCTTGTGGATCCCACAGTCGGCTACATTTGCTTGGCTCCTTTGATTCATCTCGTACAAACTCCCTACCCATTTCTTGCAATAGATCATGCATTTCTAGTTCCACCATTGGTTTCCTTAAAATAATATTAGTAGTAGTTATCAAGGATTTGTCAATGAAATCCTGCATTCCAATCTCCGCCCAAAAGCCTCTACTATTTAGTATTTGAATGGCAGAATCCAAGTCATAACTTTTTAAGAAACATGAAGAAATATTTCCTTTTCTTCCCTATCCAACCATAGTAACTAATTTTCAACACCTTATGAATCTCATTCATGGGACCATTTTCAATTTATCCACAATACTTTTCCACTCAGTCTTGTTTTTACCAAATAAAAAGGAGTCTATAACTTTAAAAGCTAAAGGATTGCCCTGACAATATCTAACGACTAAATCTAACAAGGGCTTGTGACCTTCTAAGGGATGATTTTGCTTTAAGTCATACTGACTAAAAAGTTAAAAAGCTGCATTATCATCTAATGTCTTAACCTCATAGATATAATTAGCCCTACTTTCAAAAACTTGCTTAAATCTGCTTGTTACCATAATCCTGCTTCCTAGACCAAACCAACATGGATTTCCAGCTATACATTCTAATTATTGCAAATTATCAACATCGTTTATAACAAGTAATATCTATTTGTGACAAAGTCTTTTAATTAAAGATATTCTAGGTCTGATGCTGAGTGTATAAATTTTAATACAACTTTCCCCTAATGCTTGGCAAATAAGTTCCTCTAGTAACTTTTTCACGCCACTTTTTTCTAATTCTTCCCTAACATTGCTAAGAAAGCAGCAACCTTCAAAGTGACATGAAATTTAGCTAAAAATAGTTTCAGCAATAGTTGTTTTGCCTGTATTGTCCATGCCCCAAATCCCTAAAATGTGATTGTCTTAAGACCCAATAGCTAGTACCCTTTTGATTTGCTCAAGGCATGAATTTATTTCCACTAGGTGCTCCAAGCCCATAAGCAATGGCAATGCTTGATTCAGTTTCTCCAAAACATCTTTGACAATTTGGTCAATGAGTTTACGCTCTAGCCTACCATAAATAAGCCAGAGTTTCATAACCATGCAATGCATATTGATCTGGTAACATACTTGTACGCATTGCTTGATGTCTCTTTTGATTGTTCTATATGTTTCAATTGCAAATTAATTATGCCATATAGCAGTTCTACGACAAATTTATGAAACTTTGAGGAATAAAAATGTCATCAACATTCTTAATTGTTAAATTTCAAAATGGCCCAGCATGGATTCCATTTTAATGAACTAGTTAGGTGGAATTGAAACTAGTAACTTATAGTTTTTAATGTAAGACGAAAACATAAGGACGTTAGATGATATCAAACAAGGCAAATTCAAGTTCTGATACCACTTAACATAAGATGAAAGTGAAAAAAAAATGGATAACAAAAGGTCAATACTCGATTAAACCTTTAATAAGAATTTTTGGAATCTGAATAATTCTCAAAAGAGAATAATGGTTCATAAAATTTTATTATTTGTGAGATATCTTAGCCCATAGGCTTATATGGTATTTATAACTAAAATTATTTATCTAATTAGAAAAATACTTTAAGCTAAATAAAATAATATTCTAAAATAAATCAAAATAAAAAAGAATCTCATGTAGTTCACATATTTTTTCTATATAGTTCAACTAAAATTTTTAATTATGCTAAAACAAGTAAATAAATTACAAAATAATAATTACAAAATAATTTATAAGATGATGAGAAAATAGTCTTTGTAGCATGTCTTACGTCATACCCCTCTATTTGAAAGAAACTCACCCTTGAGTTGATAATAAGGAATTGACATCTTCCATATCATTGAAACAAATACTTCAAATAAATTAGTGTCTTTAATATAAACCAATAATTCTTATGGTGAACTACTATGTGAACAATTAATACCAAACCATCATTTGCTTAATACTTCATTTTAAGAAAAATCAATATAACATAATGAAAAATCTACAAAATCTTAAGACTTATGGGTTATGGGTCCAATTTTTGAGTTAATAGAATTCACAAACAATACTTGGTCCTCATTTAGTTCTCCACTGATACAAAAGAAATTCTCTCCCTCAATCAGCATGTGATTATCAACTAATATTTCTTCTTTTGTTTGAACCATTGACTTTTAATGTATGGATATGTCATCATAAGTGGACATATTATCATGCAATTTATCAATTGATAGAAAATGAGAATTAAATTTCTCTTCAATTTTTTCTAAAATCTCGTCAAACATAACATCACCATAAAATTCCAACACTAATAAATTTCTCATATCTACCCATGATTGAATTTCAAACTTACCACACCTTAAGTAAAAATATTAAGTATAATTCGACCATTCAGTTGCATATCTCAAAGTTTGAAATATGCAAAAGTCATTTTCGCTTCCTTATAAATATTATTGTATTTGACATAGACTTTAATTTTTACTAATTGACTGACAAAATTTTTAATGAAAAAATTTCCACCAAAGAAAGAAATATTTTTGAAATTAGAAACGTGAGTATGAACATATTGATTGTGAGCAATATCTTTAGTACACAATTTGTTTTATTCATAATCATGCAAAATTACTCTAGATAGAATTTTCCTTTCGCAATCTTCATGGTTAAAGAGATTGCCTTGGATCCTGTAAAATAATATCAACATAGACTAAACTTGCTCTGATATCACTTAATGTGGGACAGAAGCACAGGGATGTTAGATGATATCAAACAAGGCAAATCTAAGTTCTAATACCAGTTAATGCGAGACAGAAGTGCAAAAAATAGATAACAAAAGAACAACACTCAATTGAACCTTTAATAAAAATTTCTAGAATTCACCAAAATAACTCTTAAAAGAGAATAAAATGATTCATAAAATTTTATTATTTGTGAGATGTCTTAGGCCATAAGATTACATGGTATTTATAATTAAAACTATTTATCTAATTAAAAAAAATACTTTAAGCTAAATGAGACAATATTTTAAAATAAATCAAAATAAAAAAAATCCTAAATAGGTCATAGATTTTTCTTCAATAGTTCAACTAAAATTCTTAAGTATGCTAAAATAAATAAATAAATTATAAAATAGTAACTACAATCTAATTCATAGAATGATAAGAAAATAGTCTTTATAGTGTGTCGTACGTTAGTTTTTCACGTAACTAAAACATGAACCTTGTGAAGTTACCTGATTGCATTGGAACCCACCAAGTTAGATTGGCAGCACTGGTCAAAGCAACCTTCCATTTGGAGGCCTTTTCGGAGTTGACTCAAAATTTCTCTTGCAATTATGATGGACAAAAGGTCGTAACCGCTGAACCAAAAGTCATGATCGCAAAACGAAAGATTATGACAATTGAACAAAAGGCCATGACCGTTGAACAAAAGGTCGTGACTATTAGATAAAAGGTTGTAATAACTAGACAAAAGTTGTAACCATGGGATAAAAGATCATAACTATTGTAAAAAAAATCATAACTATTGAATGAAAGATCATTACTGTTGGACAAAAGATTATAATTGCTAAAAAAAAAGGTCATAAGCATAAGATAAAAGGTATGAAAAGTTATGACTACTAAATAAAAAGTCATGATATTAGACAAAAGGTTATCACTATTGAACAAAAGGTCATAACTATTGAACAAAATGTTGTGATTGTTAGATAAAAAGTCATGACTATTAGACAAAACGTCATGATTGTTAAACAAAAGGTCACCACTATTTTTATAAATACCAAAAATCTGACATTTATATAATACATACAAATTTTTCCTTTCTTCTTTTCATTCTCCCATAATTCTATTAAGGATCCTATTATTTACAATATTTTTGTAGAAATATTATAAACAAATTAGAGAGCAGTTTTAAAATTATGCTAATTTGTCGATGATTTAATTTTAATAGTGTAACCTATAGTTAAGTGTGCTTGATTTTATCTTGTAAGGGAATTTACATAAACCTCTATTGCAACTTAGTGAGGGTGAATTTTACTTTAAAAAAAGTGACATCGGACACACGACTTGAAGAAATCTCTTTCAATTTTCAATATAATCCTATTCTACATCAATAAATGCATAGTCTTGGGAGAAAATGACAATATCAACATTTAATTCTTGGGTTGCTTGCAAAAGGGCCAAAGTGATTTTGCCTTCTCTACAAAGCTGGTAGTCTATGAAGGTCTCAACACCTTTTTTAGATAAGGTAATGAGGAGATGGCTGATGAAATTGTCATGAATGTTTTCACCCCCTGAAGCTCAATAGGATGTCATACTTCCATTGATGCTAATTTTGAGTGTGGGTGGCTGGAAAACTAGAGGGAGAGGACGAAAAAGATAGGAAATCAAAGTCATTGGATAATTATTACTTATAACTAAGAGGTAGGGCATGCAAATGGCAGAATTGAAGTAACTCTTCACCTCTTTTGAGTTCTAAGAGAATAGACAACTATAGCACAATAAACCACCTTGATCAGCAATTTATCAGAGAGCCCCCATTGACTCACGGGAAGTTTCATCAAATTTTTTTTGCAAAACAGCAAACAACTTTTCTGTCAGCCAATTTTGTCTCGTCCAGAAAAATTAAGAGATTAGCCTTATGTTTATCTAAATAGAAACTTACATCACACAAAGTATACAAAGTTATCGTGTACCTTTTGGTTTGGTAGTAAATGATGTACTTTGTGTTTAACAACCCTTTAATTCATAGGAACTGCTACATCTTTTACTACGAAGTTAAAAGAATAAAGGTACTAGGAGAAGATTCGATAAAGTATTGATATAGGAATAAAGTTCTAGCAAAGATAGAAATTAAAAATCCAAAAATAAACTTCAGGACAACAAAAATAGAATATAGTCTAGAAGACATTAAAGAATTTCAAATTTAGATAGAATAGCTTTTAAGATTAGTGGTAATTAGAAAAAATTTCAATAGACATAGAACTATAGCCTTTATAATTAGGAATCATAATGAAATTATGAGAGGCAAAGCTATAATGGTAATAAATTATAAAAGATTGAGTGATTATACTATAGAAGATAGTTTTAAGATATCAAATTAAGATATGCTAGTAAATAGGATACAGGGAAGTAAAATTTTTAGTAAATTTAAATGTAAGTCAGGATTTTAGCAAATACAATTAAAAAAAAAAATAGTATAGAATGGATAGTCTTTACTTGTTCAAATGGAAATTATGAATGGTAAATCATGCCTTTTGCTTTAAAAAAAAATGCACCTATTATATTTCAGAGAAAGATGGATAATATGTTAGGAAAAATTTCTTTTTTGTTTAGTTTATGTAGATGATATTTTGGTTTTTTAAGATAACAAAAGAAGAACATTATAAACACTTAGAATTAGTTTTCAAAAACATTTATATATAATGGAATTATTGTTAGGAAAAAGAAGATGGAGTTATTTAAAGAATATATAGAACTTTTAGGACATAAAATAGGGCAAGGTAGGATTCAACTACAACCACATATAGTTAAATAAGTTTTGAAATTTCCTGATAAAATAAAAGATTTAAAAAAATCCAAAATTTTTTAGGATTATTTAATTATGTGAGAATGTACATACAAGATTTAGGGAAGCTAGTTAGTCCATTGTATAGTAAAACGGGGAAAAATAGACAAAGATATTTCCACAATCAAGACATAAAAATTGTACAACAGATAAAAGAAAAATTTTTAAGATCTTTCAGATCTAAAACTTCTACTAGAAGAAGATTATAAGATTGTAGAAACTGATGCCAATAGCTTAAGAGATGGGGTGTTGTGCTAATAGTAAAACCAAATAACCATGCCCCTAAGTCACAAGAAGAAATTTGTAGATATAGTAGTGGAAAGTTTCAAGAGAAAGGATTAACTTCTTTAAAATATGAAATACAAAGAGTAATGAATGTAATAGACAATTTTAGGTTATATCTAAATAAAGAATTGACAATTAGAATGGATTATGAAACCATTGCCAGATTTTATAGTAATCTTAATGAGAAAAATGTTAGCAATCAGATATGAATAAATTTTATAAATACAACGAAAAATAATGGACACAAACCTAAATTTGTACACATAAAAGGTAGAGATAATTTTATCACTGAGATTATATCTAGAAAACTAATGTCTTTGCTTTATTCAAATGTAGGAAAATAGTAGCAATGGATAAAGGTAAGCAAATTGCATTTAGCAGTGGTAACCAGGATGTTAGAAACGTTAATTTGCATAGTAGGAAGGTTAATCAGCATAGTAGTATGATAAATATGCATGGTAGCAGGGATAATTCTCATATTAGTATTGATAATTCAAGTATGAGATTTGGTAACATTTGTCTTAAAAAATTTCCTCCCGGTAGCAATTTAATGTTCAGACCATTTAGTAAATTTGAAGTAGATGAAAGTCAGCAATGTTTGCTTGAATTTTAGAAATTCTCTTAATGCATGAGCATTTTACTTGAGCACTATAATAGAAAAACTATGAAGTATAAATTTTTCTTAGTATGTAGTAATTAAAGATAGAACTCAATGAATATTTAGCACATGGCCATTGGTTCTAGAAAGTACAACAAACTTTCTAGACCCAGCATTTCGTGGGTTTCATTCCTTAGAAAAGCAGTAGCATTTGCACGTAATCACATAGAATTCAATTACTTTATTGAACATAACATTCGTGCATCATTATCAAGTAATTCTTATGTAGCAAAAGTAAATTCATCAGTAGCAAATAGTAGTTACTCATTTGTAGCAGGAAATGATCTAACCCATTATCCTCGTTAGAAGATTACTCATTATGTATTTTAGAATATATTTCCAGTTAGTCATTAAATATTTTTTTCAATTAATTAGATGATTTTATATATATATATATATATATATATATATATGTAAGTCTAAGGTCTACTTCATCATAGAATTCTAATATTTCAAGATCCTAGTATCCTATAAATTATTAATGAAAATACTTTTTTGAAAGTAGATGTGTTTTTGGTAGATTTCATTTTTTTTTTTTTAAGTTCAATCAAATATAGGTATTTTGTTATCTATTTTTTCACACTTTCGTTCTTATATCATATACTTAGCAAGTAATTAAAAGCAAGTATTCCATTGTGAATAGAAGCAAGAAACAAAATCCTCGTACTCATTACATAAATAGCCTCTAGACTAGACCTACTTTTTATCCTATTCTCTCCCTGTTTTACTTCTATGTCTTTTATATTTGAAATTAAGTGAAAGCATTACAATTAATTATGGATTAAAAATTTCAACATTTGTCTGCAATGTCATTTTGTGTTTGATAGAATTGTGACAATTTAAGATGATTCCTTTATAAATCATCTAATCTTTATATGTCGAATGTTATGATTTTAACTATTAAAATTATTCCCAATTTATTTTTTTTTTAAAGCGATAAATAAAAGATAATTATTTACTTATCTAAATTCTTCTTCATTTGAGTTTAAACTAATTGCAATTACTTACAAAACTAAATTAGAGTTAAAACTAATAAGATGCATAGCCTAACCTATAAAAGAAAAGCATGTGAAATATCAATGTACGTTTTTATTAGCTTAAAAAATTTGATCTTTTTTGTGTGTTTTGTGTGTTTTAAATATGCATGATTGATAATTTTATGCTCATCACCAAGACTTTTACGACATGTTCCGCTTTCATGTCATTGTTCAATGATTCTACTTTCATGTACGCAACTTTTAAAGGTTGTTAGTTGTCATCTCGTTGGCTATGGAAAGTCAAGATCAGTTGTTCTTCTAGTGACCGATATGTTTTTACCAAATATTGGAGAACATGTCCATGAATGAAAATTGAATCCTTGATAACCAAAAAATTCTTGTATGTGTTTCTAGGATCATATAAATTGAACTCAAGATGAATTATGATAATACATATCTCTATACAATGTTAATATGTTATTTACATATGATATACTTGGTCATGTGTGGTCATGATGGTACATATAATTAGTGAGTGATATTAATTATAAGAAGGTGGCAAACATGATTTTTCCAAACTTGGAAGCCATGGCTAGGGATCTGATTATTGATATGTGATCCCATATAGGCAATAGCCATATTTCTGATAAGCATCGCAAAGATGAAAAAAGAAAATAGAATTTGATATGCCTGATGACATAATTGTTTGTTTGTCTTAGTGTTTATGACTTTTTGATATACAAAAATTGATTTTGGAATCTAACATGTGTTTAGCATATTTTAATCTTATAAATATCATTATAAGGAATATTATAATAATTTAAACGTAACCATAATATTTTAAATTATTATAATATTATTGATTTGGAAAGAAATCATATAAAAATATAATCATTAAAATATGAATAACTTGTAAGTCTTGTAATTAATTTTACTAAAGTTTAGTTTGTGAAACCGATTGATTATATTTTTCTAATTAAATATATAAATTCAAATAACAGTGTAAGTATTTTAATATAATAATTCCTTTAAATCACATCGATTTTTTTAGATTCATTATAAACTTAAAATTTGATGATTATTTTAACCCTTGTTCCTTTGAAGTTGGATATTAAGTGGCGAAAAAAGACAATTTTCTAATCAAACTATTACTGTACCTTATTACCGAAAGTCTCTGCCATACGCCCTCTCTTCTTGCATGGACTTGATCCAACTTTACTTTGTCTCGGATCAGCAACTTGCTGACTAAAATCCTGCAACATTTTTCAGCTTCTCGTGTTCACTCATTGTCGCAATACAACACTGTGACTAAAAACAGAAAAAATAAATGCCACGAAATAGATATCATTCTCCCTCTACAAACACTTGCTCATAAGCACAAGAAAAGAAAAAATGCATATATAAAATAATATTGGTGTAATACCGCGAGAGCATGGAGTAGCCGTCTTGCTATGGCCCGTAAGACCAATAGAATGAAGCTCCGACGAACTCAGAAAGCAACGAATCATACACGCATCCCCACCAAAAAGATGGATTCTTGAACTAGTTGTGCACAACAGAATGGAAAAAGGGATGCTGAAAAATACACTTCACCATGAAAACATTAATGCGAAGATGCTGAACTTTTAAAATAATGCACTGCACCCCATGATTATTCTAATTGTTACAGATTTATCAATTATCCTTTTTTTTTTAAGTTCAGTTGAATTGGACATGAATATGAGTAAGTTATGAAATTCAAATCCTAGATCTCATCCCCAAGCTTTTAAACTTGATGGTGGTCAGTAATCCATACTAATGGTCGCACTTTATCCTTTATGTAACAGAACTTGATGATAAAGTTCATATCAACTAGTTATAATTGCCCATTTTTCTTTCTTTTTTTTTTTTTTTTTTATTGACGCATCTTTGCTTCAAGAGTATTAACCTTTTTTTTGGGGGGGGGGGGGGAATATGGCTACAATTGGACCACTTGAGTAAGAAATTATGCCCACTCGTAGGTACTTTTACTGGCTTTTCACTAGCTTGGCTTTCCATATGTTTTGCTTCTATCCCTCTTGACATCTTTTTGGATTTTTCCTACTCTCGAGTTAGTATAACGAAGGCGTTTGAACGTTGGAAGTAGAGATGTAGAGGGTGAAAAGAAAAAAAAAAAAGGACGACCAAGGAAAATCAAATCATTCCAACATTTTTTTTTTTAATTTAATTAGCATGAATTCAAACTCTAACCCAAGACCTTTAACTTGGAAAAACAACTTTAGTATTAAGGAGATAAATCATTCCAACATTGATGAAAGTACCAAGAAGCCCAAAAGTGCGGAAAATAATTAGGGCTTGTTTCATATTATAGATGAGGCCCCACGAGACTTAAGAAAATTCGGATGTAAATTGTCATTCTGCAGCTTTAAAATTGATCACATTTCTCATTTTCACTACTTTTAATTTAGAAATTTCAACTTGAAAATGTGAAAGATAGGTTCAGAATTTCATTAATAAAGAAGGAGAAAGATAGCAACTTCGTTCAATAAATAAATGAATGAACAAATTTTTTTTGATAAATAAAGAAATAATTTCTTCCTCGTCGGTGTTTTTGCCCTTGTATTATTGTCGCGGGGTCCTAGGCTGTCAGGAAGTGTAGTCCGATGAGTGAGTTGGAAGTAGCGTGTCTATTCTAAGAGAAAATGCATTCAAGCCCAATCGTGGCCCACCATTTTTAGCCCGTATCTATCACAAGGCAAACCATATTAATGCAGGATGTGAGAAGTCAACAAGGGTCTCGTACAAAAATTAAAGCAACAAAATGTGTGCACAGAATTAAGTATTAATGTACAGATTTTTAACTTCACATATTAGATTTTTATTGAATACGAAACTAATCCATTATTTTTTTCTAAATTTACATACCTTAAGAATTAATAGTGTGAAAATACTCATGTTCTCGGATGCTACATCAAACTTCTTTCCCTAAGCATACGTAAATGCACATAAAAGTACCATTGCTCAGTAATTAACTACCCAAAAATGAACCACCCGATGTTGGGAGACTAGTATTAACATGTCTTTATGTACTTGGCTCAATTTTTATATTAGTTGGTTCAATTTTGAATTATTTCTATAAATTTTGTCACTAAAAAATATATTAAATATTTAAGTTAAAAGTGTATCATTAAATTTACACATATATTTTTTTTAGAATTACTTTTAAAACCAATAAGTTAAATAGCCTAATAATTGTATTTTTTTTTTGAGTATTTTTCGCAAAACACTTGCCAATTTCTTTTATGCCTATGGACTAATGCTAAGGGTCCTTTAAATATCAGGCATTGATGCTTGCGCCACCATAATCAAGTGTGTATATTTTGTTGAAACTCCATTATTTACAATATTGCCAACACCAAGAAGCAATTATCTAATAGGTAAGTCTCTTTATGAGAAATAAAGCAAAGTGGAAGATCTCACAGCATCCATCTAGGGATGAATCCATTTAACTTGCTAGGCATGAGTACTTGTGGTAGTTATTCAATCTGAGCTTGGAGGATTGTACCTACATGCATAATGTGTAACCAAAGGGGGCATGGAGTTACCATAAGAGACAATAGATCAATAATCAAGTGATATTTGAAAGGAATCGAATAAGATACAAGAACTAAATTTTTGTACTTTACCCTATTTGTAAGGTGGGATTACAATCTAAATGATGGAATAGCCCTTGAGATTGAGCATGCTGGTGACCGAATGACATGTTCGGCTCACTACCATCCCATGATTATTGAATGTTATTTCTTGCACTCATTTCATCCAGCTACCAGAAATAATCAATTGACTTTCACAAACTATAATTTTTTTACTTATATTTAAAAAGGAAGAGCATGCAAAAAAAAAAAAAAAAAGAAAAATCAATTATTCTACAATTAGAGACTCACAAGTCACAAGACACTAAGCTAACATGTACATAAAGAAAGATAGCAAAATGGTGTCATGCACTTTTCTGTTTACACAGTTTGAAAACTGTTGAGACTTGAGAGAGTATGTAGGTATCAAGTTTATGAATTTGCCAAGTGTGAGGAAACCATACTATTGTTGCATGGGGCTATGCAACATCCAATATTTTGTGGAATCAATGTAGGGACTTAACAATATGAGTAATTTGTCAGGTTCTATGATATTGCCATTATTGTTAAAGCTCTATTAGCTTTAAGCAACAACTGTTCTTGTACTTAAAAGGGTAGTCAATTGGAAACTAAAGCAAGTTCCGATTAGATTACATAAAAGCCTTAGATCATTTGTGTAAGTACCTTGTTTTGAAGATTAGCAAGTTGGTCAAGTATATACTAGGTCAACCAAGAATTAAGGAGCATTAGTAACACCAAAAAAATAAATTGTAAAAGAAGCAAATGTAGATAAGATAAAAAAAAATCATTGCCCAACCAAAAAAAAAAAAGGAAAAGAATTTGTAGGATTGATGACTAATAACAAGAAAAGAACAGCTGAAATAACCCAAATATAACATCAACTTATTGTTAGGACAAAACACAAGACCCCACTTTACGCCATTTCTTCTCACTTGTCTCATTTTGACTTTGTTATCACTTTATTTCTCATCCTTAACTCTAGACTTCTAATGGCAAGAAAGAATATGCGTGCATGGAAAATTAACTAACAAAAGAATAGATGGTGTAATGATGGAGCCATGAAACTAAGCAAACTTTTGTTCTCAATTTCAAAGAACCATAAAAAAGCTTGAGCTACCTTAGTGGATTAAACTTGCTTTAACCCCTTCCAAGTCCTTTCCAAGAAGGTTTCTATATACCAAACAAGTGTTTCACAAATAAGATTACTCATATAGTCATAATTGATAACAAGGGAAACTATTTGTTATTGACTTTTCTTTGCCTTTGAGTCGTTGCAGGGCCTCACATCAAGCTTCTAGTTTCAAGTCCTCCTAGTAATTACTTTGTAATTAGGTCAACAGAAAGTGCATACAAAGTATAAAATCAACACATCTAGCATTCAAACAGTATTTAGATAAGTTGTCATAAGCTTTTGCCATGAAACTGATTCTAGGGGCGGAAAAATATCAAATATATAATGAAAACATAACCTTTGGCCATGTTATATGGTGAAAACAACATCTCATCATATGACATAAAATATAACATCTTACTTCTGTTGGTAGGTGGCTCATTAGAATTTTGGAATCCTATATAAAAAATATATGGTGAGTGTGCGTGGGGTATAGTTTATATAAGAAACTTTTGTATAATGGGATTAGGTATGGAAAAGGATATACAAATTGAGCCTATTGAGTATATTTGGCATACAATTTATTTTCCCATTAGTATTGGGTTTTACCCATTTTGTAAATTCTCCATTTGGAACATAGTGGAACTTTGCAATAATAGCCTATGGATGTAGGCAATAAAGCCAAACCACGTAATTCTATTGTGTTCTCTCCTTTTTTCTCTCCGTTAGTTACTTTGCTACATTTAGTTTATTAACTAGTATTTGGTTGCTTTATTTATGTTTTTGTTGCATGCTACAACAAGTGGTATTAGAGCTCTAGGTTTTGGGTGATCTAGGAATTGGCTTATTATTTATGGTTATTAGTTTTGGTGTTATTCTTAAGTAAGTTACAATTAGGGGTAGCTCTGCCTAAGGAGATTAGTTTTGTTTGGAGGTAGCACTGTGACCCCTCCACTTTTCTAGGAGTGATCCTTGATAAGGTAGCTCTATCAACAAGACAATAAAAGTCTAAGGAAAATGGGTTTTAAGTGAGACCTATGTATATCTCCCTAACCTTTCCTGGGAATATACCTCTTTAAGGAACTAATCATTTTGAGTACCAAGCTTTAAGTAATGGCAACAAAAATAGAGGTTGATAAATTTGATAGCCGAAATAATTTTGATATTTAGCAAAGTGAAATTAAAGATGTATTATGTCAATAAGATTTAGACATCACCTTAGAAGAAAATAAAATAGAAGATATGGAAGGAAAAGATTGGGAGAGATTGAATGCAAAAGCTTGTGGGTTGATTCATTCATGCCTGTGTAGAAAACAGAAATACCCTTTTATAAAAGAAGATTCTGCTAATAAGCTATGGGATGCCTTGGAAAATAAGTATATAAAGCAAAGTAATGAAAATCAGTTATATTTGTTGAAAAGACTTTATCTTCTTTAGTTGAAACCTGATATAAGTATCAGTGATCATATTAATGCTTTTAACCGTTTGATTGCCAATTTGTTGAATTTGGATGAAACTTTTAAGGATGAGTAAAATGCTATGTTATCAATAAGAGGAAGAAGCCATAGCTAGAACCTAATAAAGAGAAGGAGATCATAATAAAAAAGAAGACCAGAGAAAGATGAAAGTGCATTCTGTCATGAAAAGGGACATTGGAAGAAGGATTATGCAAAGCTAAGGAAGAAAGATAAGGGCAAAGGCAAGAATACTTCCGATGTACATTTGATTGAACATGAAGAAAAAGACATTATATTGACTAGTATACTATCCACTTTTGGGGTCCATGAATGGATTTTGGATTTGGGTTGCACCTACCACCTATGTCCATACAAGGAATAGTTCTTTAACTTCAAAGAGTTAGATGGTAGAGTTGTATATATGGGCAATGATAACTCATGTAAAACTATAGGAGTAGGTTCAATACAATTGAAGAATAATGATGGATCATGTAGAGTCCTAACGAAGGTGAGATATGTTCCAAATTTAAAGAAAAACCTTATCACATTAGGAGTTTTGGAATCTAAAAGCTGCAAAGTATCAATACATGATAGAACTTTGAAGTTTGTATCTGATACTTTGGTTATAATGAGTGGTACTTGAAAAAATAACTTGTATTACTATAATGGGAGAACCATTATTGGATCAGTTGCTACAATTTCTAATGAAAACTCAAAGTTAGAAGCTATCAAGTTATGACATATGCAAATGGGTCATCTAGGAGAAAAAGCTTTGAGTAGTTTGGTGAACAGAGGTTTGTTGAAAGAAGCAAAGGTTGGTAACTTTGATTTTTGTAAGCATTACATTTTCGAAAAGCAAATAAGAGTAAAGTTTGAAATAACAGTGCATAATATTAAAGGTATTCTATACTACATTCATTCAGATGTGTAGGGACCTACAAAGACAGCATCTTTTAAAGGTAAAAACTACTTTGTTACTTTTGTTAATGATTTTTTGATAAGGGTATGGGTGCATACTATGAAGAACAAGAATGACTTATTAGATGTTTCCCTCAATTAGAAGAAGATGGTAGAGACTTAAATTGGAAAGAAGATCAAACACCTTAAAACAGATAATGGAGGTGAATTTTGTAATGATCTCTTTAAAAGAGTTTGTTAAGAAGTTGGTATTGTACATCATTACATTGTGGGGCAGTAAATCGCATGAATTGGATTTTGTTAGAGAAAATCCATTGCATGTTGTCAAATTCAGGGTTAAGTAAGGAGTATTAGACTAAAGTAGTAACTTATGTATGTTATTTCATTAATTGTTTACCATCTATTGTTATTGGTGGTAAAATTATTTTGGAGGTATAATATAAAAAACCTGTAGGAGATTATGATTCTTTACATATATTTGGATGCACTACTTATTATTATGTGAAAAAAAATCTAAGTTGGATTTGAGGGCAAAGAAGGCTATTTTTATAGGAATGTCTTCTGGAATTAAAGGATATCAGTTAAAGTGTTCAGATTCAAATAAGATCATCTTTAGTAGAGATGTTATTTTTGATAGGGCTGCATTGCTAAAAAAGAAAACAAACGAGAATATGGAGTCTACCTTAAAGCAGGTAGAGTTTAGTCGAAAGCAGTTGGAGTTTTATAAACCTAAAGTGTCTGTTTAAAAGATGGCTGAGAATTCAAAAAGAGTTATTAAAGATACTTAAGAGAAGATAGTTATTCCATAACAATAGGAGTTTATTGTAATAAATAGGCCAAAGTGTAAGATAAGGCTACCTGCCTATTTTGCTAATATGGTAGCTTATGCATTTCCAATATTTTGCTAATATGGTAGATGCATTTCCAATTGAAGATGGAAGCATTCTATCCACTTATGATAAAGCAATTCAATGTGTTGATAATGATAAATGAAAGGAAGGAAGTTATGGGTGATGAGATGAAGTCTCTTCAGATGGAAGTTATGTTTTGACTAATTCGCTAAGGAGATTGTTGATAGGTGGCTCATTAGAGTTTTGGAATCCTATATCGAAAATGTGTGATAAGTGTGGGTAGGATATAGCCTATAGAAGAAACTTTTGTATAATGGGGTTAGGTATGGAAAGGGATATACAAATTGAGCCTATTAAGTATATTTAGCATACAATTTGTTCTCCATTAGTATTGGGTTTTACCCATTTTGTAAACTCCCTATTTGGAGCATAGTGGAACTTTGCAGTACCAGCCCATAGACGTAAACAATCAAGCCGAACCACTAATTCTGGTGTGTTCTCTCTTTTTCTCTATGTTTTAATTACTTTGTTGCATTTAGTTTATTAGCTAGCATTTGGTTACTTTATTTAAGTTTCCATTGCGTACCATAACAACTTTGAGCTCTTCAGTAGGTTTGTTGACTTAAACTGAGCCATAGCTCACTTTTTGTCCCTTTCCAAAGTCTTAAGCATGCGAGAATGGAGAAAGAAACACAAAAGAACATTTTACTTGTGAAAGGACTTCCTAATAAAATATTCACACTCATCTATCAAACAAATTTACAATTATGAAAGAGTAAGAGAACAATCATTAAAGTTTTAAATCATGTGAATGGTCCCTAGAAGATGAAAAATTGTATTAAGCCCTAATCACCAGTGTAATTAAATGAATTGAGTTTATTCAAAATAGCTAGTTTATGTCATTAGTAGTAGTTCACCTTCAATCTTAAAAATATATACCATATTATGAGTTTTCTTTGCTAGCATAAAGGATTAGAGTTTCACATAATTCTACAACTACAAACAATAATAGAATAGTCAAAACCTAAATGTATAAGAACTTAAACAGATATTTTATAGTTTAAATCATTTCTTTTCCATTATGCCTAAGACTACCATTAATGGTCAAATGAAGATGCCTTAGATATGATTCCATTGAGTTTTTGCTTTCCCCAATAAGTGGGAAGGATTTTAATACAAATAAGGCTCTACCAATTGACGCCAAAAGGCCAATATGTCTCAACTACATTTTCGGAAATGTTGAGGTCCAATAGATGATTAGGTAAACTTAGTTTAAATTCTATAAGGTCTACTCTGTATATTAAATACCACATGCAGATAAAATACTACATGTATATTAACTATTGAAATGATACACAAAATATTAGACTTAAAATTGATACATCAAATAATAATGTGTCAGGCTTAATAAGATTGAAACCCTTGCTCTAAGCAATGCTTTTGATTAAAATTTTCCACAAGTTAGTTTTCACTATAAAAGAACTAAATGCGTGGCTTGCAAGCCAAATGCAGTTTAAGGGATGCTCAGTTTCCGTGATAATGCATCCATTAATGAACTTTCTCAAGGAGCTTGCAAAATGAAGGAACCCAACATGAAAACATTATCATGTTATTCCTATAGATTTTCTTTGACGTTAAGCAAAAGAACTAAAGTATTGAACCAAATCTTAAAATTGCAAATTACAAGCAATAATGTGATTACAAATTGATTGCTAATACAAAACGTGTACCATAATATGTATTAAATCAATAGTTGCACTATAATATATGGTTGCGGATTAGCAACTTGAGATGTTGGATTGAAACACTTATATTACCAACTTAAAAGAAAGTATGAAGTTAATTTTTATAATTAAAAGTCATACAAATTAAACAACACAATTATTATCATTAAAATATCCTAAAGAGAAAGATAATTAACTACAAACAATTATGAATCCCATTTGATAGCTTCTCAATGATATTATTTTATACAAAAGAAATTTGATCACATTGTATTTATTGGAAGATAAGCCACTAAAGAAAATCTTTCCAAATTTAATACTACACTTACAAGAATATCTTGACTATGGCGAGTCCTCCCTTCTTTTGTTTCTTTCTCTTTTTTTTTTTTTTTGACCAACAATCAATCAAATGTTAAGCAACAAACAATGTGCTAATCAAAAAAGAAGTTTAAGAGAAAAAGCAAAGATATGCTTCTCTCTTTAAATCATGAAATATTAATGCAATCACTGGCATCAATCAAATTAATATTAATATGGCTCTAACATACAAAGTGAAAAAAAAAAAAAGAATTTCATATTTGATTCAAAGATCACAAAGCAAAAAAATGACACCTTAAATCAAACAAAAAGAAAACAAAATTTTAAACTAAAAGAAATCATAGCAAAAGTAAACAGGCAAATAAATCTAAGGATAGGGTGTCAAGTCAACACTTATCAAAATTCAAGAAAGAATCAACCAAAACAAGCCAAAAAGAAATATACAGTCAAAAATTCTAAAGAATGAAGGAATTAATGAAGTTCATGACACCCAAGGTCCATGAAAACAAAATAAGAAATTGGAAAAGAAAATAGATCCCACAAATCTTTGGGAAAAACACATATATAATCAATCAAGATGCAAGATAAAAACTTGGAGTAGTGATTAAAAAGAAAGAAGAAAATGATTGTACTTAAAGGTGCTACAGAACTCGTAAAGCTTGCCATTGTTGGTGAAGATGATAAAAGCAACCTCAACATCGCAGAGCACAAACAACTTTTTTCAACAACCCATTTCTCCTCTTTGCAAAAGTCTCTTATCTATTTATCTTGTTCTCTATCCTCTTCATTTCCACTCTCTCCCTTGTCCCATATCCTTAAATCTAAAGTTTCAAAATCCAAAATGAAATAAAATTCCAAACACCAATAATTAAAACCCTCCACCACTCCAAGCTCTTAATTATACATATATATTATATATGCCTTTCTTGCATGCTTCAACCTTTGTTTTTACTTCCTTAGGTTTTCACATAAGAGAAAGGGTGATCGTGTTTTTATTTGCAATGCTTAAATGTAACTAAAGATGTGAAAAAATAAAGAAAGTTGGATACTTGGAATGAGAACCCTTAAGTGACCTATATGATTAGAAATTAATACAAAATATTAATTTTTAATGTATTAATTAAAGAGATAATTACCTAATTACCATATTCTTAAAATTAGTTAATTAGAGTTAAATCAATTATAATCACTTAATTAAATAAAACTTAACATAAACATAATAATTTCTAATTTTTTTTTATAAAATAACAAGTATATGAACCACCAAAGTAAGCTTATAAAAAGAATATGATTATATCTCAATTTATTTAGCCTCATAATGTCAATTACTATAAAAATATGATCATTGTATTTTAATGTCATCTTTTTGTTCCTATTAATCGGTACAACATGAAAATATGTGTCCAATCACAATGAAATAATATGTCTTTACCATTTATATATTTTTTTTTTTTGGACATCAATTGTTTGCATGCGTGATGACTTAGTCTGGGACATTTTAGTACAAAAGAATAATATATATATATATATATATGTATGATTAATTGTTACTTTGTTGGCTAGGAACAAATCAGAATCAATATTAAACAAATGACCCAATAACAAATATTGATTTAGACAATTGGTCCTTTTGGATTATTGGAAATCGGAATATATATGTAAGGGTTTCAATGAAGAAACCCAAGGAAATTAAGTATATATATATATATATATATATATATATTGACAAATTTGACTTGCCTAAACGACGTACATGACTTAAATTTAAGGTCTTGTGACCTCAATTTGTAGCTTGTTACTTTTGATTAATTTTAAAATTGCTACAATTGAAATTTTGTGTCTAAAATTTTTTTTTCTGTCATGTCATATATATAATACTTGTAATATATTCAGTTTAAATAATGTTGTTAAAGTAGACATGTTGTGCCAAACACTATATAACATTGATATAATTATCCACTTATTTTATGTTGTGAAAATTCTTGATATACAAACTAATTTTGTATTATTTTGAATATAAAAAATTCATGTCTATATTATTTTGAAATTTAGCAAGTGCATATATAATGTAGCCTTATGAATGTTATTATAAAGAATATCATATAATTTAAAAATAACCACAATATAATAAATTATTATAATATTAGTAGTTTATAGAAAAATTATATAAAAATATAGTAATTGAATTATAAATAATACATAAAAGTTGTGATTAATTTTTTTATCAATTATTTGGTCTTATGAGAAAGTATCTATTTTAATAAATTAATTAAAATAATTATTAAATTAGATATTAAAATTAAAATTTTCTATACTCATAAGTATAAAAGTTTTATATTTTAATGTCTAATTTATTAATTTTATTATAAAATATTAATATATAAATTCAATATATGTGCTCAAAAGGTTTAAATATATGTAATTATAAAAATAAATAATATACATAAAATAATACTAACTAATTTTAATTACAATCCTAAAGTATTTTTGTTTTTGGAACAAGTTTGTCTAGAAAAAAGAACTTCTCACCAAAAATTCTATACTCGGATAGTACTATGGACATCTTGGTGCCAAAATTGCAAAGTCCGCCCCACCATATTACACTGACTATCAGAAATTCCAATTTTGTGCAATATGTAGACATATAATTATTATGTAGCAACACAAAGAGGCAAAGCATTGGCTCTTTTAAGAAATCGTACTTTTGGTTTTGGGGCATATAAGAGTGTATGTTCTGGAGGAGAGGGATAAAATGAAGTTAATGATCGTTTGCTCTATTTCTAAGAGAAAAAACATAAGTGCATGTACAGTTCATTTGGTTAACGTAGCATATGTGCAACAGTTCAATAATTCATTCCTAATTTGGATTTTGGATTTCAACGGAAAATTGAGTTCCAAAAATAAGTGGCTAGGCATGAATACGTCCGACACTATTTTGCATGAAACAATGATGATTGGTATAGGAAGTTACGTAACGATGCGATGTATATGTCTACCCCATACATGTGATGCGTGTGTATGTATATTTATGTATGTGTCAGCATGAGATTTGAGTTGGAGTAAGCTTTGTGAAAACAAATCAATGGCTGCCATTACTCTCTTCGTTGTACCAACCTATCTCAATCACATGTATATATAATTCCACTTTTAGTATTTGAATTCTAATTTGATTTGCAATATGCTGTCACGAATAGTTCTCAGGTGACGCTTTGCATTGGCATTGTTGATATTTGTCGGACGCGTGCTTTAGACTTTTTTTGAAAAGAAAAAGCTAGCACGGCTAGTTTATTTTTGGCATTCATGTAAATTTTCGGCGATTTGAAATAAATAGATTAAAAAATTTTCAGTATTTCCTGAGTAATACGACTCATTCGTCATACAAAGGCAAGATATAGATATTGCGTTTTGCAGCAACGGGCTGTTTAATGAACCTAAGCCCTTTTTGGCAAACTTGAACAAGCCGCAATGGGGGCAAGAGGAACATCATGCCAGAAACTAAAATAAAAAGGAAGATGTAAGAAAATGAGTTTTGATCAATAAAAAGGTACTAAATTTCTACTAACACATCGACAAAAAATAACAAAATATTTAATCTTATAATTGTAGATGAGAAGAACAGAGAAAATACAGTCCTTTCATTTATACTAACTTTAATTTTAAAAATATATCAAATATAAAATTTAAGCGTTAAATAAAATTAAATATATTATTTTTTTCTACATTTTTTTTTTGTTACAAAATGTTTGAACACTAAACTTTTTTTTTTTTATTAAACAACACATTAATTTATCAAATAAATGTGATTTTTTATAATTTTATTAAAAATTTTGCATTATTCATTCAAAATGATAAATAACTACTATAACAATACGATGCTATTAAAGGAAGATGTTCTCATCCTTCAACACAAAATGCTTGAAAGAAGAAAGGTAGAAGCGGTGAAAATTGTCCTAATAAGAAAATCTTGAGGGATATTTTTGTTATTTACAAGTAGTTGATACAAATAAGGTTGTGGTACTTGTACCCTCCATTGGTATCCCTCCAAAGCAAATATGGCCATCTTGGTGTAGTAATTACTTGTGTATGGTTCATCTAGATTCCACAGGCCACCCCACAGCCCATCCATTGTTACAGAATCTGCCCAAGGTCTTCAGATACATCACAGCTAAGCATTAATACTCCAAGGTGGGATACATATAAAGCTTTTCTTCCTGTCCAGATACATCACATGCACTATTGAAACTTTTTATGTCACCTTCTGCTTTTTGTTGCTCTTGCTGTTGTTGATCCTGATTCTGTCATTTTTTATTTAAAACTTGATCTTTTTGCTTCTTTCGTATTTAAGAGTATCTCTCTTTATTCTTGAAATGGGTCTCCAGTAGTTCTTTATCTCATTGTCTCTCTTGCCAGTCAGTATCTAGCAATAGTTGTCTCTGCATAAAAATCATAAAAAATAACTATTGTTTTGCCACAACAGTTAGTCTCTCTAATCAAAAAGTGTCTCTTCATTAGCACTTTAGGGGAATTATAAATAGAAACTGTAACAATATAGTAATTAACTACAACTAGATCTTAGAGGTGCAATTTAAGAGAGATGCATTATTTATTAAACCCAGAAAGCAAGCAGCTTAATAATAATTCACTCCTCCAGAGGTGTAATTAGACCTCTTTTAAGGCTAGGCATCACAGGCTTAAGGCAATTTACCCAGCTCAGCCTGTAGCTCTTGCCACTTCTATTTAAAGCCCGGTAGCAACACAGCAGTAACACAAGTTCTTAAATCAAAATCAAGAGAAAAAAAAAATTCAAAATCATTCTTTTTAGATGGTATATGGTGATAATAAATGCCTTATCAGCGCATATGGCTCAGAACTCCACCTACCTCCTCGATACAACCTCATATGTTCACTAAGCAACTTATCCTCTTCAAGAGTCCAAGGACCATACCTCCACCCTTGCTCAGAAACCCCACAACTGATCATGGCTACAGTTGTTATTCCACTTTCACTACATTCCAAAATAAGATAGCAACAACATTCATGCCTTTAACCCCTGTGCCTGCAACAAAATCCAGTAGAGTATAAATAGTGCCTGTAGTAATTTGATAGCCAAATTTGTCAAAAGACCTGCAAAATATTCATGAAAATCGAAATTAAAGTTCATCAATATTCGCCAAAGAACAAGCATAGGCTTCACTACTAAAAAATATTATAGATTGAAAAAGACAACTAAAAACTTACTCAAAGTGCAAAGAGTTGCTGTAAATATAGTAAATCCCATGAAACTGAAATTATGGCTCTCCGATTTGGATATTAGGGATGTGAGCAATGTTAGGCTGGTCCTTAGACATCAGTTACTCTTTTGTGGCTTCCAGTGGAAAACAAAGGACTCACCATTTTGGGAGCAATTTCTTTTCACTGCATGAAAGATCAAAAAATTACCTCACCACTGATTTATACATAAAATGATTTGTTCCATACTGACGAAATGAAAAATCGAAATATCCCAAGCTGTGAATCTCACAAACCCAACAAACTCTCAGATACATGAGAAACTCCAGTGGAATGAAATACATGAGTGTTTTGCAAGATGATGATGCTGCTAGTTTTGATGATACAATTTGGCAAGGAAAGATGAAATGTCAATTGAAGATGCCTACAATGATTTTTTGACAAGAAAAAAAAAAGAAATCTGTTAATTTGTAGGAGAAAAACAGCACCACAGGCTATCTTTTTAATAGAAACAAAATGGCTGGAGATGGAAATAAAGAGAGGAGAGCAGTAGGAGGAGGAACCTGCCGAAATTGGAAAGGAAAGGTTGAAGGATTCCTCTGATCAAATCAAAGTTTATAGCAGCCATCCCACTGGACGAATCTCCAATCGACTTCAATGTTAGGGATGTGGGCAATCTTGAGCCAATCCTCGCTCATTTTGTTTTTTTGCATCTCTCTGACAGTTGGGAACAACCTCCAATCAGTAAAGATTTTAATGAGGTGAGGTTGGGCATCCACTCCGGCAAGGACGCCAAATTAGGGCAACCATATATTTCGAGCCTCTGCAGGTCAACTGAATGCAGCAGAAGCCTCCTTGGCAGATGCACCAACTTTGGGATACCAGAAATGCGAAGAGATATGAGGCTTCTAAGGCCTTGCCCTTGAGATAGAATAGCATCGTCCTTGTTTCTGTTGCTGTTGCTGTCATCATCATAATTGGACAGATCTAGATTTTCGCAATCCCTAATCCAGAGAGTGTTGAGGGAACTGAGAAGTAGCATTTTCGCATGAGGTAGACGAGTTAATGTCGGGCAATCCCTAATCCCTAAATACTCCACAGAAGTGAGGGTTTGCATCAACTCCACCGGCAGAAAATCTTCTGGCAGTTGCTCCATTCTAGAAAGCTCCAGACTTTGCAAAGACGAAGAGAGATTAGATTGACGAGAAGAAGACGACGGTTCATGTGCTGGAGAAATCGTCCCCTTGAGCATTTGCTCCAATGACTTGAAGCTGACTGAATGCACGAGCAGTCTTTTCAAGGATGGGGATAACGTTGGCATTGAAGTCAGGTTTGGGCATGATACAATAGACAGATAAGAAAGAAGATGAAATTGGGGAAGCAAAGATGACGGTGACGATGGTCGCCATCCCTTCAGATTGGGACATTCGATGAGTGTCAGTGACTCAAGGGAAGGGAAGAAGGAGACCATGCTATTGTTGTTGCTGCTGCTACAGATATCTGGTCCTCCTCCTTCAACCGCAGAATAAATACTCATATCTATGTATTCCAAATCAGTTAATCTCCAGATTTCTATTTCTTTTAGCGAAGTGAGTTGATCCAATGCCGGCAGACTTCGGCATTTCGGGCAGTCATACAACTCCAGCCTTACCAGATTCGTGAGGGAAGAAAGCCAGTTGGCAAAATTTATTCCTCCATAATTGTCCACATATAAGCTTTTCAAATTTGGGAGCGGCCGCAGATTTCCCAATGACATGTCATCTTCATTAAAATCAGTATCATGGTGACCATACAATGGCACCCAATGTAATTCCAACTCTTGGAGACGCGGCTTCTCACTCAAATTGGCGGCTGCACAAGTTTCGGCTACACCAGTGGCAGTGGGAGTAGTAGTAGTACCCTTCTGATTGCCTTTTCCATTCCCATGATGCGGCAAATTCTCAATACTGAGCTTTCCTCCAACAACTTGTTCAAGTCATGTAATTCACCCAGTCCTCCACTCTTCCGTTTCGAGTTTTCACTTGTAGGCAGTATGAATCTCGTTAATCTCTCCAGCGAAGTCAACTGTCCAATCCCACGTGGCATATGAGTCAAATTAAAGCAAAGATCGATGTCGAGTTTCGTGAGATTGACCAGCCTTTTGATATCCTTGGGTAGTTGTGTAAGCCCTCGACATCCTGCTAGTTTGAGCACTTGCAAGTTTTGTAATCTGGTAATTGAACGTGGCAGCAATTTGATCTCTGCGTTCTTAGACAAATCAAGATACCTCAACTGCTTCAATTTACAGATGGAATTGGGCACTGTCTCAGTACCCGATGCTGATAGATCCAACTGCCGTAAACGACGCAAATTACAAAAAATTGCATGGCATTGCCCTTCGCCTATTTTATTGATTTTATTGCCATAATGTCCGTCTGGTGCCAAAAATGTCCGCAGACCTTTTGCTTCAAGCACAGATCCTGGAACTTGCCAATTGTTACTGTTTATGTGAAATGAGATATGCCGAATTTTATCAACAACTTCTATCGGGTTTGAGGTTGACATATAAACACTTTCATCTCCAGCTACTAAGGAAGCAAGATCATGCATTAAGTCATGCATTTTGCAACTCCTTATTATCCCAAACTCATCTTCAAACACACCTTGGAAGAAAGACTTCCATAGGAGATCCATGAAATACTCTCGACCAATGTCTTCAAGACATTGACTTCAGTCTGATGACCTAATATAGCCTTGTGTCATCCAAAGATCTACCAGTGTATCTACGAAGATTATCTGTTCTTTTGGAAACAACCTACAATAAGTAAAATAATATTTCAAATGTGAAGGAAGATCATAACTCAATTTAAGAGTTGTCATGATATCAGTTTCTTCTTTATCCATCATCATTAACTCTTTACTTTTGAATGTTTCCCATTCAAATAGTGTTTTGGAACACATGAGAATCCCAATTACCCTTATAGCTAAGGGAACTCCCTTACACTTTGCAACAATTTCCTTACCAATTTCTTCTTGCTTTGGTGTTTGTGGCGCATCAAATGCCATTTGAGCAAATAAGGACCAAGATTTCTCGCTGGATAAGCCCTTCAATTTATGTTGTGCTTGACTTGTGAGGTTTGCAACTTTCTCTGAACGTGTGGTTATTAATATTCGACTTCCTCGTAAACCAATACCTAATAAATCTATTACCGAACACCATAATTTGACATTTTCATTCCAAATATCATCTAATATAAATAAATATTTTTTTCCATTAATTTTTTCACAAAGAGAATTTTTTAACGTATCCGTCTCCATCTCACTTATATTAAATTTACTTCCAACAGATTCTAAAATTTTTCCAATTATCAACTTTACTTCGAAATGATAAGAAACACAAACCCATGCCCTTAAATCAAAATGCTTCTTCACATTGTCATCCTGATATGCGCGCTGAGCCAACGTAGTCTTTCCCAATCCTCCAATTCCAACTATCGAAATTACAATCACGTTACGCTCGCTGTACTTCTCAGACAAAAGAAGTTCTCTTATCTCGTTCTCATCATCTTCTCTGCCAACCACAACTTCAGGGGGAGAGGAGTGTGTTTGCTCTCTTTTTCCAGCCATCACAAACGTTGACATGTCAACATGACGCTGCTGAAAGTTAAACCGCTCTCCGTCACGCATAACAGCATCTAGCCTCTCCCGATTTGCCCTGATTTTGTGACCCATCTTAAGGCCATATGCAAGCTGGTTTGAACTTGAAAAGAAAAGGCGTACCTCATTTCTCAATTTGTTCCCCTTTCGCCGCAGAACTTCTGTGGAAAAGTCATCCAGCAAGTCCTCTGCATCGTACACGACTTTTTTCAGCTCACCGAGCCAATCTTTGACTGGATCATCATCTCGTGGTTGACGGTTTTCTGCATCAAGAAGCACGGACTTGACACCGAGAACTGTGCGGCGCATCGATTCAATCTCATCTTTGACACCCCACCATAGGCCAATCTCTTGAAGAGCAGAGGAGCCTAATTTTGCAAGAATTCTCTGTGCAACACCAAACAGAAATCCTTCTGCCATTTCCCTATTGGGCGCAAGTTGAAAAGCAAGGAAATTAAGTTGTGTTTGAAGTGACAATAGTAGACGATCTCAAGAGGCTTAGGTGCAGTAAGACGTATACTGAGAATTTTTGGGACCAGGAAGGCTCATGTTTTAATGATGAAGATATGCACACATAGACAGTCCTTGAGATGTTGACTAGTCAACCTCTTGGAGGAGAAAAATTAATGAAACGGGAAGCTTCGCAGAACAAGTATGTGGCCCAGCTCCACCCCGCGAACAGCAGTTAACAAATAAGAAATACTTGCTGTACCCATAAAAGAAAAAAAAAACAAAAAAGAAATACTTGAAGAAAGTGGGCGGGAAAAAAATATAAAATAGGTGTGAAACTGAAACACATGGGCGGTGGCAACTGGGAATCATCAACCAAGTCCGTCCAAACCGACCATTACCTCTAGCTGACATGGTTGTCGGGTTCTCCCTTTCCTCCTACCTATCCAAGAGTAACGAAATGTCTAGTGACTTATACAGAAAGGAATAATAAGTTGAGTAAATATAATTTATCAAAAAATAACAAAAATAGGGTAAATTATAAACTTTGAGTGACTCGTCAAAGTAATGGTGGAGTTTTTTTTTTTTTTTGAATTTTCACAATAAATCCAACGTGTCACTATTAATAATTAATAAAAATTTATAATTTAATTTATTTTTCAAAACAATTAAATCTATCCAATATCATCTATATATATAATTTAAGTGAGTAATAATAATAACAACAATAATAGGTCTAATAATACTAGTAAAATATTTTAAATATTTTATTTGTATGAGTGAAAAGTAAAACTCTTTTATTAAAAAAAACAGTAAATCTTTTATGTGCATATGTAAAGTTTACATGACTTTTATTTATTTTATATTTTATTTTTTGATAAAAAATGCCTATGCCATAATAGATGAAAGTTTGATGGCAAGTACTTTTTTGGCTACAAGTTTGATTAGGATTTGAATCTCCTCTTCTAAGAAAAAATAATTTGATATGGTGTAAAATTCAAATTAGACATATTATTAGTACCATATTATTAAGGTAGTATGAAATTACTAATTTTGGATTGTACAATTATTATTATAATATTTTATGTAAATTTTTTTCAAATGATGATATTACTTTTTAAATATTAAGAAAAATTTTAATTTGATTCTCTTTTAGTAAAGTAAATTTTACAAGTTAGTTATAAAAAGTAAAATATACTTAAAATAAGATAGGTCTGTTTTTTAAAAAAATGCTAATTTAAATAATTACTTAAATAACTTCTTATTAAGTAATTATGAATTTTAACATTATTAAAATTTAAAGAATTTTTACATACTTTTTTTAATTTAAATAAAAAGTTATTCAAATTTTAATAATAAATAAAATAGCCATATTTGAGTAAAAACCACTTGACTTAAGTAACTACTCAAACCAATTATATTATTATTTAAATTTTGAGTTTTTACGTAATTCACACAATTTAAATAACAAGTTACTTAAATTTTAAGGAAAAGTAAAAATAAATTAAATTTAAATAAAAAGTATTCTATTTAAGTGATTGGTTAAATGGATCATAATATTATTCAAAATTAAGCATTTTTTACATAATATTTGTAATTTAAGTAAAAATTTATTCAAAATTTAAGAATAAATAAAAAAAGTTATATTTGAATTGAAAATGTTTGACTTAAGTAACTACCCAAATAAATAATATTGTTATTTAAATTTTAAATATTTGTAAATTATTTATGCAATTTAAGTAACAAGTTATTTAAAATTTAAGAAAATGTAAAATTAGGTTTTGAATAAAATATATTCTATTTAAGCAATTTATTAAATGTGTATAATAATTGCATGTTATTATCTCAAACATAAATCAATAGAGTTCAAACTAAAATCATCTATATATATATATAACAAATAATTTAAGTGAGTAATAATAACAACAACTATAATAATTAACTTAATGGTGTTAGTAAAGTATTTGAAATACTTTATTTTCATAAGTAAAAAAAGACCTTTATTGAAAAAAAAAAAAAATAAACCTCATTTAAGCATATATGTAAAGTTCATGTGGTTATTATTTATTTTTATTTATTTTGGTAGAAAATGTCTATGTCATAAGAGATGAAAGTTTGGTGGTAAATATTTCTTCAGTTAAGTTTGATTAGAATTTGAATTAACTTTTTTTTAATTAAAAAATAATTTGATACAATGTAAAACTTAAATTTAACATATTATTGATACTATCATAATTAAAATAATAGATGCCAAAATGAAAAGTTAAAATTACCAAGTAATGGTGTATTATTTCTTCTTTCAATAAAGTTTTGTAAGAGTATTTAGGATTTCATTGCATTAATTTTTTGGTGTAAAATACTCTTTATTTTTATTTTTTTTTGAGTTTACATGATGGGGATAGGAATTGTTTAAATGACTTCTTGTCAATTATAAAAATATGTAAAAATAAATAAATTTAAATAATATTAAAATCCAGATGCTCAAATGTTTGGGATATTATTGTTCCTTCTTCATTTATCCCCCGAGAGAGAGCTGATAGAGACAAATGTTGGGATATCATTGCAGGACTAATGACATCACCAGTCGGTTTATGTGATTAAACAATGCTTTTGTCACTAAAGAACTCTTCTGCCCGATGCACCGAACGAATTCCTGGACAGCCTATTTTCAATTAATTTATATGCCTAATCGCTGTAACTATAAATGGTAAGGCATGATTATATCGAATTGCGAAAGACACAACCGGCAATATTATTGTTTTCAATAATGGCAAATCTCCTTTATCTTGAATTGAATCAAAACAAGGATAATAAGAGGGTCTTATTTTTGACATAAAGAAAAAATGTTGATGGTACCACATTTGCTTCATGTTATCTGCAACTCTCACTTTTTAATAATCTGAAATAGAGATTACATGAAACTTCAAAACCACCTAAAAAATCAACATTGCCTTGGCTAGTTATTGACAGAATAATTGTTAAGCAATAAAATTGTCAGTAATTAGCCGCCCGGAACTTCCAAATTCATATTAAAGAAAGAAACCTTAACCTTTTTTTTGCTGCAAAAAATGAAGGTTTCTTTAATGGTTACGGTGCTTAAAAAGAAACTAAAAAGTTTGAATCCAAGTAAGACTACAACTTAATGGAAGTGCAGTTACATTAAATTAAAGTTCATGACTTTTCCTTATGATCTATTAGTTTGTGATATTGAGAGGGGGGTGAATCAGTATCACCACAATTCGTAATTTGCAGATAAGAGAACAACTTCAATCTCTTCTTAAAAGCGAACTCTTTCTCAAACTTGACTAAGGTAAATCTATTACCTACTAATCACAATAGTCCCCAAAGTCATCTTTCAAACACCTTACCTAATAGATAATACAGATATTCTTGTTTAGGTCTTCGTTAGATTATAGGTTGGCTGATACTTTAGTTGCGTTCACAACTCAATTCAAAATACAGAACGTAAAGCAAATTAAAGACACACGAGATTTATGTAGTTCCGTCAACGTGACGTACATCCACGATGGTAGGGACTTGCACTCTACCAGGACTATCCATTATACTTGTGAATACAGATTACAATAGATATCTTTAATTCTCTACTCTTTTTACTATTGCAATTATTAAGCAAGTACAATACAAAGAGTGTCACTTATTGTGTCTACCCTTCTTCTAACTTGTCTTACCTCTGTTGAATTGAAAGACTGCTCCACTACTGCTTAAAAGTTCACTACAACACTCTCTAACCTCTCTTGAAGAAGTTTGAAAATAAATTGAGTTCAATGTTTCGCCGAATTCCTTCTTTATGCTATCTCACACAATTCTTACTTTTAGCGTTTTACAGTCTCACCTGTCTCCTTGTCTCACGATCTCACTGTCTCACGGCTCGCTTATTTGTTTCTCTCTCTTTTCTTATCCAGTCGGATTTCTCTCTCTTACTATCGGATTTCTTTCACCATTCTGCTGGATCTCTCTCTTATCGTCGGTGGTGTGTTTTGCTTCGTCTTGTCGTCCAACCCCCTTATTTTGTCGTCACTCTTTTTCCTTTTTCTCTCTCTTCATCTGTGGGCTACTATTCACTCGACAGCTACTCTTTTCTTTTACAGGTAGTGTTCTTTTGTACAAAGTTTGATATTTTACCATGTATTCAATTGTGTTGACCTTACTCTAGTTTTGTCTTTTAATGACCATTATATACTCTTTTATGAAACTCTAATAAGACTTATTTGTAGTAAATTTATTGTTTTACCCTTCTATGTAACTTTTACATTCTTACTTGTCAATATTACATTACTTTTTTGCAAACTTAAATTTATGTGATAACAATTATAACCTATATAAGCCTGTGGTAATAATATAGATCATTCCAGATCGTCCAACTTGAGTCTACGAGGCCAAAGGAAACCTCCACCCACTCTTTCATCCACTTCATGTCTACTGCCTTTCACCCTCCTTTGCATTATTGCACTTGGACTCGCCACTAAATTTCATAATTTAAGTAAAAAATACACAAAATGAAAGAATAAATAAAAAATATATTTGAATAAAAAATGTTACGCTTGAGTAATTACTGAAATTAATCATATTATTATTTAAATTTTGAATTTTTTATATCATTTATACAATTTAAGTAACAAATTATTCAAATTTTAAGAAAAAAAAAAAAAATATGTCAATTTTGAATAAAAAAAATTTTATTTAAGTGATTACTTAAGTAGATGCTAATATTATTCAAATTTAAAGTTTTTTTTATATAATTTTTGTAATTTATGTAAAAAGTTACTTAAAATTCAAGAATAAAAAAAAAAATATCATATTTGATCAAATAAATGCTCAATTTAAGTGACTACTCAAATAAAATTTATTTTTATTTAAATTTTGAGTTTTTTTTACATAATTTAAATAACAAGTTACTTAAAAAGTTATATTTAAATAAAAAATATTCATTTGAATAATTATTTAAAATATGTGTACGTAAATTTAACTCTTTAAAATAGAAATAAAATTAGCAAATATCAAATATTAATTAGCCACTAACAATACTTTTAACTTTTTAAAAATTTATTCCCTATTTAAAAAAATAAGTGTAAAAATTTAAAAATATATTTACTTAGAGTTAAGAAATTTAAGAATTGAATTCAATATAGTTATTACTATTTGTGATATACCTACAAATTATAATCATTATTTTAATTAAATAATTAAGATCAAAGTAAATTAAAAAATATTATATAATACAAAAATTTTTATGTAAGATAAAAATGACACAATATAAAATATTATGTTATATTATAATAATAATTATTAATTTTATCTTTATAATTATTTGTATATATTTATAATTAAAAATAAAAATTATAAATATTTATCTCTCTTTAACAAATCCAAACAATTCATTATTTTGGTGCACTTTACTGTTATGAAAGTGAAGGAAAATAAATAAATAAATAAAAATAAGCACATAGTTGAGATCATGTGCGTCGATGGGTCAAGTCAATCAGTAACCATTGTGCTTAAACGTGTGCAGGAAATATGGCAGGAGGTTATGATAGGTCAAATTGCGGTTAAAAGTAAAATTATTAATGTTAAATAAAATTTGCAAACATGGAAAAAAGAATTACTCGAAGGAATCACAGCAGGTTACTGATTGGCCAAATTCGAAAGCAACGTACATCTAACGGCAGAAATGCGTGGGTGTGGGCAGCTTTTAAATTCGTCCGAAAACATGACCATCCAAATTAGACGTGTGAGGCCAGACGAATCCTCTCTGTCATCCACTTCATGTCTCGCGCGTCTTTTTCGCATCAATGGACTTGACCCACCACTAAAGCAATTCTGTCTGACGATACCAACGTGCCATTGGAATCAAAGCACAAAACAAAAATGCGTCATGTCCATGAAAAAATGACCAATAAATTTACCCAAAAAAAAGTGTGTCATCCACTTCATGCTCTGTCATCCACTTCCCAGTCTCGTGCCTTTCACTCCTTCTGTATTGATGCAGGTGTCCACCACTAAAACAATTATATCCGACATCGCCACGTGACAATGGAATCAAATCTCAAAACAAAAGACGGGTGACCCCCAACATGGCCGATACATGTGCACTGCTGCAGGGGAGTTCCTAACATCGAATCCGAAATAAGTTATTTAAGTTATTCTGTATTTTGACGTATTGTTTTTGTGTTAGTTTATGAATGTTTGAAATTAAATTGGTATCTTATTTATCTTAAATTGACTAAAATTAAAATTTTAATAGTTTATAACTAAAATTAATCAAAATAATAACATACAACTTAAAAAAATAAAAATTAATAATTTAATTCAAATTTATATAAAAAAATAAATATCTTTTAAAACTTTTTAGAAAAGTAAAAAAAATGAAGAAATAGAGATCCTAATATCATCATAAAAAAAAAGAATTGGCAATGCATGCGTTCATCGTCCAATCACTTGTCATGGCTTACTTCTTTCACTCTTTCTTATTGTTTTGTATTAATTATTGGCTTCGTCACTAAAAACAATTATTATTTTGGATAATAATTTTTTCCATTTGGATCAAACCACAAAAAAAAAAAAAAATGGATCATTAAGTTTTAATTTAATAATATAAAAATTTTATTTTTAAATTTAAAAATCTTAAATTTGAATTATATCAATAAAAAAAACAAAAGAAAAAATGAGACATGACTAGAAAAATATTATACCATAAATATCTGTACTACATAAGGGAAGGTATTGCTAAAAAAAGTAATTTTTTTGTGAATTAAGTATACAAATTAAATTGAAAGAATAGAAAAAAAAGAAACAAAAGAATAGAATTCTTTAATATTTTATATTCTTTGGTTATATATTTTTTTACTTTTTCTTTAAATTAACTTTTCTTTTTCAAAAACATTTTAGTTACTTATTATAAAAGCGTTCCTTTATTTTTTTTGCAAAAGTAATTTTTCTCATTCTTGAACCAAAAAATATATCATGGTTATGATTACAAAAATCTCTACCTCTAGACTATAATTAGAAAGTTACCCTATATATGTTTTTAATTTTATTTAAAAAATTTTATTTTCTTAAAATAAATAATTATCAAATAAATTATTACAAGCATAAGCAAAACAAACCTTTTTGTAATTAAAAATTTTAAGTAAATGAATATATTCACTAAAAATTAGATGATTTAACTCAATAAAATATCGATCAAAATTTAAAATTAAAACTCATTTACTAAACAAGTCAAGTTTGAGTAATAAAATCTCAACTTATTTATACTTACAAATAACTCATTTAAAGATTGTTTAAAACTTGTTTTACAATATTATTAAAATAATTGTTTAATGTGCACTTATTATTTGTTTAGTAAGATTATTTCTTAGCTGCCACCTTATATGCACTATAATGTCTTTTTATATTTATAATTATACACTAGAATTAAGCACTTATTTTTAAAAATTAACTAGTTTTATTAAATATTTTTATTAATTTAATTTTCTTTATAATAATAATTTTTGTAATTTCAATTATGTATATTAATAATTATAAAGTTAAACAAGTTATTTATGAAAAGCTCGAGGCTCCATTTGATAAAAAATAGACAATGCTAAACTTGTAAACTAAACGATCCAATGTTAAATATGTCCAAATTTAACTTGATATGGCTCTCTTGTCATCTTATTTTTTATTAGACTTAAACATCATTATCTTATTTACATATTAACTTGTTATGTTACTTATTACATTATCATTGACAAGAAATAGTAATTTTTAATTATTTTTAAAACTTCATGAATTAAATTACCTAAAATTAAAAGGTGTAATTAATTGAATTTTAAAAATATATAATTTGAATTAATTAAAATACAAATATATAATTCACATTAATAAAATATAAAAAATTTTCAATTATTTAATTCAAGGAAATATCATTATCACATCATAAAGAATGATTTGCACTATATTCATGATGTAATTGCAAAAATGGTTTTGCAATTAATTTGTAATGAGATTTTTTTTTTCGTTTGAGAACAAAATTGATAGTATGCATAATTGAAAAATACAAAAGGCTGGAGGGCATTTATGTATGCACATTACAAATTCCTGGCCAAATGACTAACACTGTATGCTGTCCCCCACACAAAATCTAATGGCAACAATGTGTGGGCATGAGAGGGTTTTCAACTCGTATGAAATTAAGACTGTCCCAATTAAGCTTACGAGGCTAGAAGAAACATCCACTCGCTCTATCATCCACTTCATGTCTTGTGTCTTTATCTTGCATTAATTCCTTACCCTATTAGTCTAGCAAATTATTTATGACAATAGCATGCTTCATTTTGATCAAATCTCAAGTGAAAGAATGATACATGACCAAGTACACACACACACACACATTATATACATCAATCACATGCTTGTGAATTATGTTTGTGTATGTGTATACAAACTGGTACGTAAATAGGAGATGAAAGGCTTCAACCATTGACCAACCTAGACCCCATAGTGGGAAGAGAAGGAAAGATCCTTTCAACTTGGTTATTTGTGAATAGTGAGGTCAAGCTATGTTATTATGAGAAAATTCTGTCCAAGTAAAATTGCATAAATATAGGTCCAGTTTTTGAAAAGGAGTACCTCTTCTGTTATTGAAAAGGAGTACCTTTTCTGTTATTGAAAGAAATTTTTGTGAGTTAGTAGGCCCATAATTAGATGATCCTAGAACCAGCATTCCGAGAGCAAACCATGCTAGTTCATCCATCTGCATGTACATGGAGGAGGACACACGAGAAGGATTTAACATGAACACTACTTTTCTCTATATGGACAAATGGAAGTAATGAAATACATAAATATTATTGAGAGCAATTAATGAAAACTAAATATTACTTTGTCTGCCAACATATCTCTCCTCTTCTAACCCAAGCTTGAGAGCCCTTTCATTACTTTTCCCACATTTTTTTGTTTCCAAGACCTCACGCAAAAATTTGAAACAAAAAGATATACCAAAGAACACAGCTTGAGATATTATTAAGCTACTCAAGTGGGTCCGATACAAAAAGGCCTTTGCTGAGTTGATGAGAAGGGTATTTAGAACCCATCAAACTTCTTCAAGAGAATGCTGGGTAAAAGTTTCAAGCTTTGCACATGAATGCAAATGCACGTTATATAGAAGCCATCTCATCTGCCAAACATCCAATGCACAGCTCGTATTTCAGACCAAAGCGTTTCATTCAAAGAGTAAGTTTTGTCAGGTTTCGAGAAACTTAAAATCGATAGCATTAAATTCACTCCAGCTTCTACTTGTGCCTATACAGGTAACACAACCGTACACAAGCCATGTAATTCTGTCGAGTCGTAAACTTGAAAGAAAGCAGAATCATTCATTGAGTCTGAGTTCAAAACGAACCCAAAATCTATAGCATAATTCCTAATCTATGCCACCACATAGCTTAATCAAGTAACTCAAATGAGAAAAACCTACGGCTTAGGAACAAAATAAAATACACCTTCCACATCACAACTTTTCAATTTGGACCCATCAGTGCTTGAGAAAATAGATTAAAATAATTCAATCCCATCGTCAGGTTGAAGCATCTAGCCACACAATCTCATTTTCTTTCCTTTTTTTTTTCCGCATCAATTTTGATGGCCATCTGGTTTCACGGCATAGAGAGGACGAAAGCTAGTCCAACAGTGTGACTTATCCCTTCTCCTGCCAAATTTTCTGTTTGTAGTGATTTCAGTGCATCTGAGACTCAAGCTATTTATCCGCCTCCAAGCTAGTCTTTCTCTGTTCTTGTCGGTCGGCTTTTCCCGAGTCATTGCAATCTAGATCGAATGCAATCTTGAGGAGGCACTGACGCACCACTCGTTCGCAGACTCTGCCAGTTACCAGCGGCTGGAGTTCGTCGGCGACGCCATGCTGGGCGTGGCTTTGAGTAACCACGTCTTCCTCGCTTACCCCAATCACGAACCGGGACAGTTGTCTTTCAATAGGCGCCGCCAACAGCAGCACGGAGAAACTGGCCCGTCTGGCCATCATGCATGGACTTTACGGTTTCGTTCGACGCAATGCATCTGGTCTTGACAATGAGGTAATGTTATTATCAGCTTAGGACAACAGTTGTGTTCACAATTCTCATATTTCTTTGTTTTGTTTTTTTTTTAATAAAATTAAATATGGAGTTTTTAATTCTTGTTGGGGTTAGTTCTGAATAGTTGAGGGAGTTTAGTGATGCTGTGAGGAGGAAGATGATGCGGTGTTTTATGGCGGGTCAGTGAAAGCATCCAAGATTCTAGCTGGACGCTGTGGAGGGCTGCTGTTTATGTTGATGTTGATGTTGATTTTGACATTGAACGGCTATGGGTGGTGAGTATTAAAGGGTAGTTAATTCTGCTTATACAGGCTTCTTGACAGCAAAATTCAAATTGCCACACAATTTTCGACGCTAATTCTAACTTTTCTTGTAATGCTGGTGGTGGGTTAGGGTGGGAGAAAATTGGCGGGTGTTGCTTAGGTAGCAAAGTCTCTTGGCATTGTCTCATGTGACCTAAGGGCGATTCTCATTACCTATTGAAAGCTATTCCTTTTGTGCAGCCATGATTTAGTGCAGCTGAGATGGTCTAAAAATGTATTTACTTGTCTTGAATATATAGTTTTGGATGATTTCGATGTACGAGTTTAGTGTTTAGCTTGATATTCTACATTTTTCCATGTAGATATTTAAGGGTCTATTGGAGCCCATTGTTACACTGAAGCTCTTGCAACAACCACAACCAGTGACATTGTTTTTGAGCTGTGCAAAAAGCAGGGAAAGCAAGTTGACATCAAGCATTGGAAAAAGAGGGCAAAAAACATTGCTAGTGTGTATATAGATGGTGAATTTGTTGATTTTGGTTCTTCTGAGTGGAAAGAAATTGTGAGGCTTAACTCAGCAAAATTAGCTTTACACAAGTTGTAAAATTTAGTTCCTATTGATGGTGGTATGTTTGAATATTGTGGTACAATGGAAGTTTGTTTGAGATTCAAGGAGCAAAACAAAAGTTACATGAGCTCTGTGGCAAGAAGAAATGGCCCAAGCCAAGTTACATGTATGTATTTCTACTTGTATATGACAAATCTGTTTTTAGGTTTTCTTTGCTGTGATTTATCCTTATCTACCTTTTGTTTGTTTGCTTGTTTCCTCTGAATTTCACATGCATTTTCCCATCTTCTGGAAGATACGCATGTAATTTTTTGCCCTCAATTTACTCACCATCTTGCCTACCTTTTCTACATTACTTTCTTTTGCCTGACCAATTTACTCATCACCATCTTTTTCTTTTGACACACAGGAATGAGAAAGATGTGTTTGCTCCAAATCCAAGAGGTTTGTGTGCTCAGTTCAAATTGTAACTTCAGATGGTGTGCTCCACATGATAGGAGATGGAAGATTGAGAGTAAAGGAAGCAGAAAAAATATGGAGAGGCCATCCTCAATGACAGTTTTAGAAACAAGCACCTTCTTGAAGAGGCACTGATGCATCCCTCATTCATTGACTATGCCAGTTACCAGCGGTTGGAGTTTGTTGGTGACGCTGTGCCATGCCTCACATTCTGCAACCAGGTCTGCCTCGCCTACCCCAATCTCAACCCAGGACAATTGTCTTTGTTATGCACTGCCAACATCAGCACCGAGAAACTTGCCCAGGTGACTGTTAAGCATGAGCTTTACAGTTTCATTTGCCGCAATGCCTCTGGACTTGTTGATAAGGCAATATTATTATTGGTTTGGTACGGTAGTTATGTTCACAATTCTCATAGATCTTGGTTTTTGCTTTTAATTATTTATGGATTTTTGGATCTGCTTAATTCTCATTGGGGTTATTTCTAAATTGGTAAGGGAGTTTACCAATGCTGTGTGGGAGAAGATGATGCAGTGGTTTACGGTGGGTCAGTGAAAGCACCCAACATTCTGGCTGACATTGTGGAGGCTTTGGCAGCTGCTGTTTATGTTGATGTTGATTTTGACCTTGAACGGCTATGGGTGGTGAGTACTAAAGGGTATTTAACTCTCATTTTAACTTAGTGCTATAATAGAAGCCAGCAAATATCACTATGTAGATATTTAGGGGCCTGTTGTAGCCCATTGTTATTGTGGAGCTCTTGCAACAACAACCACATCCCGTGACATTGTCGTTTGTGCTGTGCCAAAAGCAAGGAAAGCAAGTTGACATCAAGAATTGGGAAAAGGGGGCAAAAAATATTGCTACTGTGTATTTAGACTCTGTATTTGTTGCCTCTGGTTCTTCTGAACAAAAAGAAATTGCAAGGCTCGATGTTGCAAACGTAGCTTTGCACAAATTGTAAAAATTAATTGCTAGTAATGGTGGTGTGGTTGAATATTGTGGTGGAATGGACTGTTTGCTTGAGATTCAAAGAGCAAAACAGAAGTTACACGAACTCTGTTACAATAAGAAATGGCCCAAACCAAGATACATGTAAGTATTTTTGCTTGTGTATGACATATCGATTTTTATTTGTACCTCTGTTTTCTTTGCAGTGATTTAGCCATGCCTACATATTGTGTATTTTTCGCTTCTTTTGTCTTAAATTCACATGCATTTTCCCATTTTCTAAAAAGTTCACATGTATTTTTTATTTTTCCTTCAATTGACTTATCACCACATTCCCTACCTTCTCCATGTTACTTTCTTTCTCATGAACATTTTACTCATCACCATCTTCTAAATGATCCATATGTAATTTCTTATTCTTTTGATGCACAGGTTCGACAAAGGTCCTCCACATAACAAGAATTTTGTGTGCTCAGTTCAAATTGTAACTGCAGATGGTGTGCTCTACATAATAGGAAATGAAAGATCAAAAAGAAAGGAAGCTCTGCTGCGTGGTATATTATGCGTGTCCTGGGTGAATCAGATATTCTGTGATTGTTTTTTCATCCGGTTTGAACAGTACACTTTATGGGTTGTACTTTTGTTGGATGCAACAAGATCTCCCTGTGCATAAATCCTTGGTCTAAATTATTGCTTCATGATGTTGATAGAGTGGTTAGAAATGAACAGAGCCACATTCTCTACCCTTTGGTCCAATCATGTGTAAGTCCTTTTCTTATGTGAGTAACAATAAAGTCTTAATCCTGAAACTAACTGGGGCCAGCTCATGAGCTGCCACGGTTAGTTTATGTTTCTGGTGAAAGTGTCCAGGCTTCAAGCACCACAAGAAAGCTGGTGCCATGAATGCACTCGTAAGTTGTTGATAAAAAAGGAGTCAGAGATGGCCTTCTTCATTGGTGGGGCCATTTCATCTCTAGTGACATGCGAATATTGCAGGTTCGAGTGTCAGCTGTTCTTACTAATTGACCGTTCCTCTTAAACCTAGATTGTGATCACTGCATAAACAATAGCAAAGCATTGTTGGATGCGACGTGCTTCATGTTGGAACCCAACCTTGGCAAACATGTCTGTTATGTTCAGTTCCCTTGGAGATTTGATGACATTGATAGGAATGATCGTTCTGCTAATCGGAACACTGTTTACTTTGGTGTAAGAGCTCTGAATCCTTTTGTAACGACGTTCGTTTATGAACAAACAATGGAACATCGTTGTTTAGGATTAATTTTAATGATTTATATTTTGTAAAATTCAGATAAATCTGAGAGGTTTGGATGGTATATTAAGGCGCTGTTTACGTGGGTACTGAACGTGTCTTCAATTGAACAGCCTTGTACGGTTGTGTTTAGCCCAAGCATAAGAAGCCAGTGTTAGCTATCTTCTCTTTGTGGCCTGTCCAGAGAGAAAAAGTTCCAAATGAAGTAAAAAGGTTTCGGACAAGAAGAAATCCAAAAAGCATGTAGATCCTATATTACCAATTTTCACCCCAGAAGATATAGCCAAGGGTGTCAACGATTATCAGTTTGGGTCAATTGGCCACGTAAATGCATTTGTTATTTGTTTTTAGATTATTCTGGATTGCGATTTCATATTATATATAGGCAAATGCCATTGTCCCTCAAATGTTTATTAGGGACGCACAAATAATAGGTCACGTCAATGGTTTAAGCTGCCTTGCTTGGTGGACCCCAAAACCACCCATAGTTAACGTAATGATAAGGACGAACTTGAGATTGTGTTATGTAAGTTTAATACAAGGGGTAGAGTTCAAATTCTTTTACGTGCATTTTATTTTTGAATTGGGACTTTCCATAGCAAAAACTTGGAATTTAGAAAGAAATTTTTGTTAATAAAATAAAAAAAAAATCAAATCAATTTATCTCATCCATATGATTTTTCAATTTAAACGTTACTCCATCAATTTATCTTTAACAAATGCAAAAGGTCCCCACTCTAATGAGAATCCACGCACCTCGCATGTCTACGCGGCTAATAGAAGAAAGATTGAATTAACATATCAACTAGCACAATATCAATTTATTGGAAGAGGATGACACCATTTTTGTTGCAATCTATTGTTATCCTTTTATAAAGGCCTATTCACCTCTGAGCAAATACAATGGAACTCAAGCATTCTCCTCCCCTTATGTCCTTTAGTCTTAGGTATCTATTGGATTTGATTTCATGTAGTTTATTGACAATGTCATACAATTTTATGAATAGACATAAATCAGAGGTTTTAATTTGAAACAGTCCTAGGTTTGTTCGTGGATTCTATTGATTTTTTGCTATTAGATTTGTGTAAACTTTTAATAGTTTAAATAGTTGCTTCATCCAAGTTGAAGGGTTTAAAAGGTTTATGCATGTGCCTAAATATGTGAGAGAAATATTGATAGTGAAGCACATATGAGCTAAATATGAGGCCATTATGATCTATCCAAAGGCACTTGCTCAAAAATTTAAGGAAAAAAGTTAGAATTGCATCAGCAAAACATAATGTTTGTATGTGTCCAAAAGTGTGTATATGTTCCAAAACATTTAGATCAAAACTATAAATTTTGATTATCATTGCTGGGCTATAAATGTCTGTGACATTGACATTGACATAAATAAATAAATAAAAAGTTAAGTAGAATAAGGTGTTTTGCAAGCATCTATTTACTAACAAGTCACAATTCAAATGACATTTTTAGATACCAAAATAAAGAATGTTACTATAATTTCTCACACTTACCACTACAAGAATAAAAATACAAAGTGGGGAAAAGGGTAGCTGCTATATAGCAAAAAGGAGTAAAAATCCAAAAGGATGAGATCCCCAAAAAACCTACACAATAAGCACATTCTAAGAAACTTGCTCCATATTCACATAACAACAAGAATTGTGGGAGATATCCACTTCACAGAGAGGTATCCTCTCAGTTTCCTCACAAATATAATGCTGAGTTGCTTCAATTGATGCTTGCAAGAAAGGGACTCTTCTTTCCTAGGAATGATTTACATAAACTTTCTACATAAACCATCTACAATGATTTATTGAGGTTATCTTGCATCAACCTGAAACAAACTGTTGAAAATTCTAAATTGATTGTACTGAAAGATCAAGAAAGTATTGTTAAAAACGTTTCATCCTATAAATTTTGTTGGATTTTTATAACTCAATGTAGGAATTTAACTTTACTTTCTAAAGAATTAGATGTACAAAACAATTGTGAATGAGCTAAAGTTTGTTTGACGTCTTGGGACCAATAATTTCCTACCTGCTTCCCCATTGTCTAAGCCAAAAGCTTGGCTGTAACAACTACTTACCATTCTATGTCCTATCTCTAGATTACATGACCACACCGAGGGGCTTTTTTGGCTGTGGGTCACATAAATAGAAGTCCCTTTAATCAATGTTTCAATACCATTAACCTTACCAACAAAATTTGAACAACATTCCTTAATAGCATGCAACACGGATAAAAATATACATATGTACAGACCCCTCTTCATTTGCACTTTTGGCAGCATCTTGTCCTGTAAGTGCAAGTTGCCCTGTTTCTTCCTTTTTGTTTTTTTTTTTCTATGATGAGGAATTCTTTTCAATTAAAATCCTGAGTTGTTAGGAAAACTGAAGCAAGGTAGCAAACGGAAAAAAAAATGATGCTAAAAACAAGTTCTTAAAATGAAACTTCCATATTTTGTATTTTATTTATCGTGTTATTGATTGTGCAATAATCATTGATTGTATGCTACATTAGACATTGTCCAACAATAGATAGAAACACCACGTTTGCTTCTTTTCCTCGTCTGTACGCCGAGTCCTTGTTGCCTCCTGCCTAGCCTTCGTTTCAATTCAAGGAACATAAATGGCCTTGTAACTTTTTATGAATAATCGAATCTTTTTATTATAAGGTTATTCTTTTCTTTTCAAGAAAAGTTTCTTAAATGGAATAAAAATTTTCGATTTGTGTATTTTGGTCACACCAAATTATAGATGTGGTCCAATATGACTAGCAGGGTTTGCTAGATGTGTCTTTCTTCAATAAAATACAAAAGAGAACAATGTTATTCGAACATATTATAACTATTATGTATAGTCTGTAGGAAAGTCCTCCAAAAGTCGCGTCCATGGTAAAATTTTTGCCAATTGAACTCATAGAAACCTAGACTTGCAACATCATTTGGTCTCGGAATAGGTTACAATTGTCAATTTGAAAACAAATATTTGATGTCAAAGAGAAAAAATACCTAGACTAGTTGATTATCCAATACAAGCCTTTATCTATCTATCTATCTATCTATATATATATATATACACACACACCAAACATATCAAATTTTCTTGGAATTGTAGGATCTAGACCGAACCATTACATATGATAATAGTAGGAGCAGCATATGATCTAAGATACCAAAACTTAATCAAAGGGATTTTTGTTTCTTCTTTTAAGAATAGTTCAACGACATTTATCCTATTAACAAGTTAACTACAAGAAAAGGAAGAATCATGAATTTGAAATATATTAAATTTTAAATTATTGACATTTACGTTATTATAACTTGAAAATTTTGAGGTTAGTAACTTATGACATGTTATAGATTAGGTCGTTTCAATTGTCAAGAAGGCAATTCGAGTAACTTCGAACTTTTGCTGCCTAACTTATCCAAATCCAATTGGTAGAAAACCAAAATTTTGGATTGATCTTGGTCTCGTAGTTGACGCTTATACTCACCTGATCTTGATCTTCTTCTCTTTATGCCGCAAAGGTCTCATCATGTTGCCTTCTAGTATGTCTTGACACTTCTTAGACTTGCCCTCCTCCTTCTGTAGCAAAAAAAAAAAAAAAAGATACATCAGAACTTTTTTATTTTCTACTTTATCTATAATGTTCTTCACTTTTTTTATGCTCTTTAAATATCAGGTCATAGTACAGTCATATATATATATATATATATATATCCATTGATAAACATTGTTATAGTCAAATGAAAAGTACCGGTAATTGACAAATTAAAAAGCGATCAATCCATGTTCCGTACAACTTTCCCTCCTTAGAGGTTAGATGATTCCCTTTTACACTTGCAACTATTTCAGACTTGAAATGGTAATCTCTCGCTACAGCAACGACGTCCATGCGTGCAATAGTGCATCTCGTATTGCATCTATGCTCATACAATACTTAGTGGTGCCATGGCCTTGTTTATGTGACTAACTAACTACGTGCCAACTAATGATGCCAACCTTCTTTTGGGCATTGTCAAACTAATTGAACGACAGATTGTGACCGAAGAGCTGACCAAAAGAAAAGGGAGATGGATTATTGATACTTAATCTTGTAACCATGAGCTTGCTTTGAAACTACCATTGAAAGTCGCAGCCCTCTCCTCTACTTCAGTTACTCCAACATATCATCCGCTGCATATAATAGCAACCACATGCACAATCTACTTACTTTGTAAATCAGAATATAGTCTCATTATATGATTATTTCATATTTCAAATTTTCTTAAAATTTTTATCTTGACTTCATCTTTTTTTTTTTTCAGTCTGTCTCCACTGCTAAAATTTTTTAACCTTGTTGTTTCTCTTGCTTCCACCTCATCAAACTCAAAAAAAAAAAACTTTTTTCCATTTGGCGACCAACTTAGTACATTATTGGAGATGTTTTATGAAAAAATTATTATTATTGGTTTATAAAAAGATAACCCGCTTTTATTAATTGTGTTTCTTGCACCCGCTATGGCTTGAAGCCTATACAAGTGCACGACTAATATCAATTAGGCCCGTTATGAAGCCTGAAATTAGGCCCATTCAATACTTTACTAAATTTGTACAATTCTGCGCAACTATGCTTCACAGGACCATGCAATCCAGCAGGCAATTATAGATCACTTAGACCCCCAAATGCCTATTTTGGTCTCGCGTGACGTTCAGTTCCCATTGGAGGATGCTAACAAGCTTCCAACATATAAGATGGTTCAGAGGATTATCATTAGCCATATATTCCTGTAGGGAAATTTGTGAGGAGAGCAATGAAGCAACCCAGCCCAGCACCCCGCAACAACCTGCGGCAGCACTGATACGACATATTTAACATTACGGAGTGGAATTCCACATCACCGGAGAAGTTTCAAGCATATTCAACGAGAATAAATAGTAGTTCCACAGCAATGCCATGTTTTGTAATTCATTCATAAGCTCTAGTATGAAAAGATGGTTGCATGGATCTACTTAGGTGGCAATAACTAAGAATTGATATCTAAACCGTACAGCTAAGATTGCTTTAGCTTCTGGGTAATGCTTGCGCCAGTAACGCGGGACGGAAGCGCGGAATCAGGCTCTAATCAGATGATATAAAATATGATAAATCCAAAATCTGATAACACTTGACGGGACAAAAGTGTTAGGTCAATAGTAAATTAAATCTTTAATAAGAAATTTTGAAATTTACCAGGATAATTCTCAAAAATGAATAAATTGATTAATGAAATTGTATTATTTGACATATGTTTTATCTTATAATGGTATTTATAATTAAAATTATTTATTTAATTAGAAAATTACTTTTAAGTTAAATGAGAAAACATTCTAAAATAAATTAAAATAAAAAAGAATTACATATTTTTCCTAAATAATTTAACTAAAATTTCTAATTATACTAAAATAAGTTAATAAATTATAAAATAGTAACATAATTTATAGTAGGATAAGAAAATATCCTTTATAGCATATCCTATCTCAGACCCCTCCATTTGATCCACAAAGGAACTTGTCCATCCCATAGAAACAAATATTTTGAATATATTGAAGTTTTCAACTTCTCTTTAGGAACTACTAGTTTGTGATACTGAGAGGGGGGTGAATCAGTATCACTACAATTTGCAATTCACAAGTAATTGAACAACTTCAACCTCTTCTTAAAAGCAAACCTTTTCTTATATTCGACTAAGGTAGATCTATTGCTACTTACTAATCACAATAGTCCCCAAAGTCACCTTTCAGACACCTTGCCTAATAAACAATACGGATGTTCTTGTTTAGGTCTTCGTTAGGTTATGGGTTGGCTGATACTTTAGCTGCATTCACAACTTAATTCAAAATACAGAACGTAAAGTAAATTAAGGACACACGAGATTTACGTGGTTTCGTCAACATAACATACATCCACGGTGGTAGGGACTCTCCTGCTACTGAAACTATCCACTATACTTGTAAATACAAGTTACAATGGATGTCTTTAATTTTCTGCTCCTTTCACTATTACAATTACTAAGCAAGTACAATAAAAAGAGTATCATTTACTGTATCTACCCTCCTTCTAACTTATCTTGCCTCTGTTGAATTGAAAGGTTGCTACACTACCACTTTAATGTTCACCGCAATGTTCTCTAACCTCTCTTGAAGAAATCTGGAAATATGTTGAGTTCTTTACGTGCTTTGCCGAATTTCTTTTCTACGTTGTTTCACACAATTTTTGTTCACCGTCTTACGGTCTCACCTGCCTCCTTGTCTCATGATCTTACTGTCTCACGGCTCGCCTGTCCATTCTCTCACCGTCCAGCAAGATTTCTCTCTCTTACCGCTGGATTTCTCTCCCTTTCCACCGGATTTCTCTTTTTCGTTCACCCACTTGGCAGGATTTCCTCCCTTTTATGCCGGTGGACCACTTTTCTTCGTCCTTCCATCCAGCCCCGTCTAGCCGTCACTCGGTTTTCTCTCCCGTCGACCTATTTCTTTGATTTTCCGACCAACTGTTTCTCTCTCTACCAACGTCCAACCGCCAAATCTCTCACCCATTCTCGATCTAGTCTCGTCTCACTCATTCCAGCTCGGATCTGGTCTCCCCGATTCCCGATCTAGTCTCATTGTTATGTCCATTTCTCTCCTATCTCCGACGTATTATTCACAAAGAATACTGATCACTCAACGATACTTTTCACAATGAATACTGTTCACGAATACACTGTTCACTGTCTTCACCAATCAAATGCACTGTTCACTCTCTTTATCCTTGTGGATGGTGTTCTTTTGTGTAGGGTTTGGTGTTTTCTTTGGTTGGTCAGTTGTCTAGATTTTGCTGAATACTCAATATTGTTGACTTTATGTTCTTTGTCTTTCATGACCATTATATACTCTACTCTATGAAACCCTAATAGGACTTACGCAGTAAATTTACTTTCTTGCCCTTATATGTGGTTTTGCCTTTTTGCCTTTCCACGTGATTTCAATTTACTTGCACACGTAAAGTTAGTTGACAACAATTAAAACTCATACAAGGCTGTGGGAACAACATATTCCTCAATATGAACCAGAACCAACAACTTTTTTTATGAATCACTAAAGGAATAATGATATTAACAAATAATAATGTTGAATTATCAAATACTTGGTTATTTACTCCAAGAAAATCAACAAATATAAAAAGTAAAGAATTATCAAGATACTCGAACTTGTGGGTTATGAGTTTAATTTTTTAGTTAATAGAATTCATAGACGATAATTGGTTTTCATTGAGTTCTCCACTAATACAAAAGGAATTGTTTGCCTCAATCAGCACATGATTATCAACTAATATTTCTTCTTCTTTTTTAACCATGGACTCTTGAGGTATGATATGTCGTTATGAGGAGACATATTATTATATAATTTATCAGTTGGTAGAAAATAAGAATTAAATTTCTTCTCAACTTTTTCTAAAATCTCGTCGAATAAATCATTACCATAAAATTTCAATACTAATAAATTTTTCATATCTATCCATGATTGAATTTCTAACTTACCATACCTTAATTAAAAATATTGAGTATCATTCCACCATTTAGTTGCATCATCTGAAAGTTTAGAATACGTAAGAGTCATTTTCTCTTCCTTATAGATATCATTGTATTCAAAATAGATGTTAATTTGTAATAACCAACTGATAAAGTTTTTAATGAAAAAATTTCCATCAAAGAAAGAAATATTTTTGAAATCAAGAACATAAGTACGAACATACTAATTACAAGCAATATCTCCAGAGATTTGTTGTATTTATGATCTTACAAAGTTACTTTATATAGAATTTTCCCTTCATAATCTTTGTCATTAAAAAGACTGCCTTGGATCCCGTAAGACAACATCAACACAAGCTAAACCTGCTCTGATACTACTTAACGCAAGATAGAAGCATGGGGACCAGGCTCTGATGCCACCTAACGCGGAACAAACGCACGGGGGCGTCAAATGATATAAAAAAAGGTCAATCCAAGTTTTGATACTACTTGATGCAGGATTGTGTTTGCAAGCTTTTGACAGTCTGCATGACTGTTGCCTTGAAGGCTTTCTCACTCCCGTAACCTTCTTCATTATTGGAAAGACACTCTTAAACATCGCCTTTAACTTTGTTAAGCTCTTCCAATGTGTGAGATTCTAAAGCATCAAAATTATGTTTAACATGTTTGATACGTGTACCCATTTCAGACATTACCTATTTAAGAATGTTGGACTTTTCTTCCAGTGTGACAAGAGTTATGACGGAACGAGTCTTGCTACGTCCACGCTCCTTCTTCTCGTTTCCATCTTAAGTGGGAGATGGATCACGTCCCCTCTCTATCCCTTGGTGTTCCCTCACCACATTCTCTTCTAGTGCTCGACATTATGCCTCACAAACCTTGGCTCTGATATCAACTGCCATGGACGTACGAATTTCACTCACGACTGTGCGACACTTAGCTTTCCCTATGCCCTTCATAGAAGCTAAGTCAACCTTCCCCCCATGGATAATGAAGAGAAAGTTAAACACCACAGAAAACACAAGGGAGAATAATGAGAGAAAAGAAACACTATATTATACTTGAGGGAGAATACAAGTGAATTGGATGTCTTCTACCCTTAGGGCTAATCTCCTTAATATATAACTCTACCTCCTAAATGGAAGGCTAAGATTCATCTAATCTAACAGTTAAAATCAAAGTTCTAGAGAATTTTACAAAGATCTCTACAAGTCTATATAATTAAGAGAATTCTAGAATAAAGTAGAATATTCTAAGGTCCTAGTAAGCCTTTAGGCTCCCCTCAAACATTACAGGGTGTTTCAGTTAACTGTCTTCTCTTTGTGGCTTGTCAAGAGAGAAAAAGTTCCAAATAAAGTAAAAAGGTTTCGGACAAGAAGAAATCCGGAAAGCATGTAGATCCTATATTGCCAATTTTCAGCCTAAAAGATATAGCCAAAGGTGTTAACGATTATCAGTTTTGGTCAATTGGCCACCTAAATGCATTTTTTGTTATTTTTTTAGCTTATTCTGGATTGCGATTTCATATTATATATAGGCAAATGCCACTGTCCCTCAAATGTTTATTAAGGACGCACAAATAGGTCATGTCAATGGTTTAAGCTACCTTGCTTGGTGGACACCAAAACCACCCATAGTTAACGTAATGTTAAGGAAGAACTCGAGATTGTGTTATGTGAGTTTAATATAAGGGGTAGAGTTCAAATTCTTTTACGTGCATTTTATGTTTGAATTGGGACTTTCCATAACAAAAAATGGGATTTAGAAAGAAATTTTTGTTAATAAAAAAAGAAAAAATCAAATCAATTTAACTCATCCACGTGATTTTTCAATTTAAACGTTACTCCGTCAATTTATCTTTAACAAGTGCAAAAGGCCCCCACTCTAATGAGAATCCACGCGCCTCGTATGTCTATGCGGCTAATAGAAGAAAGATTGAATTAACATATCAACTGGCACAACATCAATTTGTTGGAAGAGGATGACACCATTTTTGTTGCAATCCATATATATTCCATTTTTGACTTCGTATTGTTATCCTTTTTATAAAGGCCTATTCACCTATGAGCAAATACAATGGAACTCAAGCATTCTCCTCCCCTTACGTCCTTTAGTCTTAAGTATCCGTTGGATTTGATTTCGTGTAGTTTATTGATAATGCCATACAATTTTATGAATAAACATAAATCAGAGGTTTTGATTTGGAATAGCCCTAGGCTTGCCCATAGATTCTATTGTTCTTTTACTATTAGATTCTTGCAGACTTTTAATAGTTAAACGGTTGTTTCATCCAAGTTGAAGGGTTTAAAAGGTTTATGCATATGCCCGAATATGTGAGAGAGAGATATTGATAGAAAAGCACATATGAGCTAAATATGAGGCCATTATGATCTATCCAAAGGTACTTGCTCAAAAATTGAAGGAAAAAGGTTAGAATTGTATCAACAAGACATAATGTTTATGTGTGTTGTAAGTGTGTATATGTTCCAAAAAATTTAGACTAAAACCATAAATTTTGGTTATCATTGTTGGGCTATATATGACTATGGCATAAGGATATTAAAGAGAATCTATATTTTTTTTTCAAAATTAAATAAATAAATAAAAAGTTAAGTAGGATAAAGACTTATGCAAATATTCATTTATTAACAAGTCATAATTCAAATGGCATTTTTAAATACTAAAATAAAGAGTATTACTATAATTTCTCACACTTACCACTACAAGAATAAAAATACAAAGGGGGGGGGGGGAAGGGAAGTTGTTGTACAGCAAAAAGGAGTAAAAATCCAAAAGGATGAGATCCTATAAAACCCACACAGCAAGCACATTCCAAGAAACTTACTCCATATTCACATAATAACAAGAATTGTGGGAGATATCCACTTCACAGAGAGGTATCCTCTTAGTTACCTCACAAATATAAATATAATGCTGAGTTGCTTTAATTGTAGGAATTTAACTTTACTTTCTAAAGAATTAGATGTAGAAAACAATTGTGAATGAGCTAAAGTTTGTGTGAGGTCTTGGGACCAATAATTTCCTACTTGCTTCCCCATTGTTTAAGCCAAAAGCTTGGCTGTAACAATCTATGTCCTATCTCCAGATTACATTACCACACCGAGGGGCCTATTTGGCTCTAGGTCACATAAATAGAAGTCCCTTTAATCAATGTTTCAATACCATTGATCTTCCCAACAAAATTTGAACAACATTCCTTAATAGCATGCAACACGGATACAAATATATATATATAGACCCCTTTCCATTTGCACTTTTGGCAGCATCTTGTCCTATAAGTGCATGTTGCCCTGTTTCTTCCTTCTTCTTTTTTTATACTTTTCTATGACAAGGAATTCTTTTCAGTTAAAATCCAGAGTTGGTAGGAATGCTGAAGTAAGGTAGCAAACGGAAAGAAAATAATACTAGAAACAAGTAAGTTCTTATAATGAAACTTTCGTATTTTGTATTTTATTTATCGTCTAATTGATTGTGCAACAATCATTGATTGTACGCTACATTAGACATTGTCCAACAATAGACAGAAACACCACATTTGCTTCTTTTCCTTGTCTATACGCCGAGTCCTTGTTGCCTCCTGCCTAGCCTTCATTTCAATTCAGGTAACATAAATGGCCTTGTAACTTTTCATGAATAATCGAATCTTTTTATAACAAGGTTATTCTTTTCTTTTCAAGAAAAAGTTTTTTAAATGAAATCAAAATTTTGAATTTGTGTATTTTGGTCACACCAAATTGTAGATATGGTCCAATATGATTAGTAAGGTCTACCGGTTGTATCTTTCTTCAATAAAATACAAAAGATAACAATGTTGTTTGAACGTATTATAGCTATTACGTATAGTCTATAGGAAAGTCCTCCGGAAGTCGCGTCTATGGTAAAATTTTTGCCAATTGAGCTCATAGAAACCTAGACTTACAGCATTATTTGTTCTCGGAATAGGTAACAATTGTCAATTTGAAAACAAATATTTGATGTCAAAGAAAAAAATACCTAGATTAGTTGATTATCGAATACAAGCCTCTCTCTATATATATATATATATACACACCAAACAAATCAAAATTTCTTGGAATTGTAGGTTCTAAACCGAACCATTACATATGATAACAGTAGGAGCAGCATATGATCTGAGATATCAAAACTTAATTAACAGGATTTTTTTTTCTTCTTTTAAGAATAATTTGATGACATTTACCCTGTTAACAAGTTAACTGCAAGAAAAGGAAGAATCATCAATGAAATGCTAATAGTACAGATATATATATACAGCGTTGGGGTAAATTTATCAATTTTTTCCTCGACACGACACATCTTTTTTATTTTGTGATTTGATTCTCATGTCACGTGGCGATGTCGGATATAATTGCTATAGTGGTGGGGCAACTGCATTAATGCAAAAGGAGTGAAAGGCACAAGACTCGGAAGTAGATGACAGAGCATGAAGTCACACACCTTTTTGTGGGGAAATTTATTGATCAAATTTTCATGGACATGACGCAGTTTTGTTTTGTGATTTGATTCCAATGGCACATTGGTATCGACAGACATAATTGCTATAGTGGTGGTTAAGTCCATTAATACAAAAGGAATGAAAGGCACGAGACTCGGAAGTGGATGACAGAGCATGAAGTCCATTGATGCGAAAGGGGTGAAAGACGCGAGACATGAAGTGGATGACAGAGCGAGAGCGAGGGGAGGATTCGTTTCGTCTGGCCTCAAACGCCCAATTTGGACGGTCTTGATTTCCGACGAATTTAAAGCTGCTCACACCCACTCATTTCTGCCGTTAGATGGACGTTGCTTTGGAATTTGGCCTATCAATGACCTGCTGTGATTTCCTTCGAGTACTTTTTTTTCACTCTTGGGATTGCGCTTATTTTATTTTTATTTTTATTTTTAAATTTTTATTTTTATTTTCTTTTCTTTTCCATGTTTGCAAATTTTATTTAACATTACTAATAATTGTATTTTTTTAAAGTAATTTGGCCTATCATAACCTCCTGCCATATTATTCTCTGCGCACGTTTAAACACGGCGATTACTGATTGACTTGACCCATCGACGGCCATGATTTTAGCTACGTGGCTTCTCTTCATTTATTTATTTATTTTTCTTAACTTTTCACACCGGTGGAGTTTTGGACTTCTTACTTATGTATATTTATAATTTTTATTTTTAATTATAAACATATATAAATAATTGTAAAAATATAATTAATAATTATTATTATAATATAACATAATATTTTATATTATATTATCATTATCTTACATAAAAAATTTTGTATTATATAATATTTTTTAATTTATTTTGATCTTAATTATTTAAATAATTATTTAATTAAAATAATAATTATAATTTGTAGGTATATCGCACATAGCAATAACTATATTGAATTCAATTCTTATGTTTTACATTTCAAAGTAAATATGTTTTTAAATTTTTGCACTTATTTTTTTAAAATAGGAAATAAACTTTTAAAAAGTTAAAAGTATTGTTAGCGACTAATTAATATATAATACTTATTAATTGTATTTTTATTTTAAAAAGTTAAATTTACTTACATATATTTTAAATAATTATTTAAATTAATTTTTTATTTAAATATGACTTTTTAAGTAAATTGTTACTTAAATTATGAAAAAAAAATTTAAATTTTAAATAAAAATAAAATTTATTTAAATAGTTACGAGTATTAATTTTATCAAATATGATACTTTTATTTATTTTTGAATTTTGAGTAATTTTTTACATAAATTACAAAAATTATATAAAAAGAATTTAAATTTAAATAATATTAGTATTTATTTTAGCAATTACTTAAATAAAATGTTTTTATTCAAAATTGACATATTTTTAATTTTTGTTAAAATTTGAATAATTTGTTACTTAAATTGTATAAATGATATAAAAAATTTAAAATTTAAATAATAATATAATTCATTTGAGTAATTACTAAAGTTTAACATTTTTTATTCAAATATATTTTTTTATTTATTCTTTAATTTTGAGTAATTTATTTACTTAAATTGTAAAAATTATGTAAAAAGACTTAAAATTTAAATAACATTAAAATTTATTTAAACAATTACTCAATAAAAATGTATTTAAATAATTATTTAAATTAAATATATTTTATTTAAGTAATCTTATTTTTAAAATATTAAAGAATTTTACTTTATTCTTCTAAAAGAGAATCAAATTAAATTTTTTCATATTGTAAATATTTATTTTAATTTTAATTTTTGAAACACAATAATAATTATTAATTAACTTGTTAAGTATTAAAAAGCATAAGAACTCAATATTAAGAACTCTCCTATGGTTGTACAGATATACACAAGCATTGTCGTAGTAAGTAAATTTATGGATCAATGTTTTCTTAGACACGACACTTCTTCTGTTTTGTTTTGTGATATAATATTCAATGGCACATGGCATTGTCGGATATAATTGTTCAAGTGGCTGGGCAAGTGCAATAATGCAAAGAGGGGTGAAAGGCATGAGACATGAAGTAGATGAAAGAGTGGGTGGAGGTTTTGTCTGGCCTCGCAGATTCAATTTGGACGGTCTGAAATGATCTAATGTAACTGTACCTCCATTGGGTTGTAGTCTTATCTTGAATTCAAACTTTTTAGTTTCTTTTTAAGCACCGCAGTTATTAAAGAAATTTTTATTTCTTTATTTCTTGCAGTGAGAGAAAAAAGTTAAAAGTTTTTTTTTTAATATTTGTTGAAATATATTTTGTATTCCAAATTATCTTTTTGCCCTTCTTATATCCCTATATATAGGCATAATAGGGTTACGAGAATAGAGAGAGATTTGAGAGGTGAGCCACACTCTTTGTATTCTGTAACACACTTTCTCTACTAATAAGAGTATTTCTTCTGTCTTTTCCGTGGACATAGGTCACATAGACCGAACCACGTAATATTCTGGTGTTATTTTCTTCATTGATTTATCGTTTGTTACAACAAATTGGTATCAGAGCCAAAAAGAAAATTTTTTTTTCTCCTCTCTTTCCTCCGGCCACCCACCACCACGACGATCTCCAACCACCCATCAGCATCTCCTCCTTTGAAATTTTTTTTTTCTTTCTCTTTCCTCCTCTTCGGCCACCCAGCAGCACCTCAACCTCTTCATTGTCCAGCAGCCCACGTCTGCCTACAATCCACCAAAAGAAAAAAATTTTCTTTTTGATACGGTTCGAGCTCGAATCGGAAGGCCAACAAGCTGAGCGACTGGAACTCCACTGCCGACCACTCGTGCAACTGGACAGGAGTCACCCGTGTAGAGAGAGACGAAGAGAGAGAAGCAGGAGGAGGAAGAGAGAGATCCAAACAAGGGGCCATTTTGGTGGTTTGGCGTTGAAACGGAGCGGATTTAGTGATTTGGCATTGAAACGGAGCGGATCTAGTGATTTGGCGCTGAAACGGAGCGGATCTGACGGAAAAACGAACAGATCGAGTTTAACGGGTCGGAGGTACTGTAGATCAGCGAATTGCACTGTAGATCGATTGGCGACACTGTAGACCGTGTGTACTGTAGCTTCGGTGACACTGTAGAACAAAGAGGCACTGTAGCACCGGCAGGCACTGTAGCTTGGAGGCAGATTTGTATTTTTTTTTTTAATTTTCGTAGTGAGTGTTTTGTTGCAATGACTTCTTTATCTTTATCAACGGTGAAATCTGAAATTGAAAAGCAGAAAGGAAACGACGGTAATCAGAAGAACCATCCACCAGGAGAAGCTCATATGACAGCAAATGAGAGTGATGATCTGCTTTGTGTTACACAAGGCCAAGGCAGATTTCAGGATACCTGGATCATGGACACTGGAGCCTCGCAACATATGACTCTTAACAGGGAATGGTTTACCACCTACAAGTCAATTAATGGTGGTGTTCTGTTAGAAAATGATCACGTCTGTAAGGTTGCTGGGATTGGTACAGTGCAGATCAAGATGCACGACGGTGTCATTAGGACCTTGTCTGAGGTCAAACACATTCCAGATTTGACGAAGAATCTTATTTCTTTGGGCACTCTTGAAAAGAATGGCTGCAAGATTGGATGTGAAGGTGGAGTTCTAAAGGTTTCCAGAGGTGCTCTTGTATTGATGAAGGCTGCCAGAATTGACACATTGTATTTCTTGCATGGTTCAACAGTTACAAACTCAACTGCTGTTTCTACTTCAGTTTCAGATTCAGACGTGACGAAATTGTGGCATATGCGGTTGGGACACATGAGTGAAAGAGGATGGCTGCCTTGAGTAAGAAAGGTCTTTTATGTGGTCAGAACACTGGAAAATTAGAATTTTGTGAGCATTGTGTTTTTGGGAAGCAGAAGAGGTTGAGTTTCAGTACAGCCATTCATAAAACAAAGGGAACATTGAACTATATCCATTCAGATCTTTGGGGTCCTTCTCAGGTTCTCTCTAAAGGTATGGGTGCTGCTTATATGCTCACTTTTATTGATGATTTTTCTCGTAAAGTTTGGGTTTATTTCTTGAAACATAAAAGTCAAGTGTTTGAAACCTTCAAGCAGTGGAAAACTTTACTTGAAAAACAGACTGGGAAGCAGATTAAGAGGCTGAGAATAGATAATGGCCTTGAATTTTGTAATAACAAATTCAATGATTTTTGCAAAATCGAAGGCATTGTACGACACCGCACAGTTGTAAAAACTCCACAGCAAAATGGAGTTGCAGAACGCATGAACAGGACTTTGATAGAGAAAGCTAGATGTTTGTTATCCAATGCAGGTTTGGGCAAGGAATTTTGGGCAGAAGCTGTTAATACAGCTTCTTGGTTGGTGAATCGATCTCTTTGTACTTCTATTGAGTGTAAGACACCTGAAGAGGTGTGGTCAGGCAAACCTGCAGATTATTCTGATTTGAAGATATTTGGCTGTCCTGCTTATGCTCATGTTAATGAAGGAAAGCTTGAACCAAGAGCTAAGAAATGTATTTTTCTTGGCTATGCTTCTAGAGTGAAAGGTTATAGGTTGTGGTGTCCAGATCCTAAGTCTCCAAAATTCCTCATCAGCAGAGATGTGACATTTGATGAATCCGCTATGCTGCATCCAAAAGAGGAAGTCTTAAGGCCAACTGATGAAGATAGTGGGAGTTCCACACAGCAGGTGGAGTTTGAAAGTGATATTCCTTCTAAGTCAGGTCAACAGATTCGGGTTGACACTTCAGAAATAGATGAGGGTACTCTAGATACTCAACAGGTACAACCGTACAGTATCGCCAGAGACAGACCCAGAAGGACTATCAAGCCACCAGCTAGGTTTTCAAATTCAGATTTTGCTTATTGTTTGGCAGTAGCAGAAGAGGTGGAGTACAATGAACCTAGCAACTATTCAGAGGCTGTCACTTGTGCTGAATCTTCCCAGTGGAGCATTGCTATGACTGAGGAAATTGAGTCCCTGCATAAGAATCAAACTTGGGACTTAGTGAAACTTCCCAAAGATAAGAAGATTGTTGGCTGCAAATGGATCTTCAAGAAGAAGGAGGGAATCCCAGGAGTTGAGGATGCAAGGTACAAGGCACGTCTGGTTGCAAAGGGTTATAGCCAGAAAGAAGGGATTGACTTCAATGAGGTATTTTCTCCAGTTGTTAAGCACACTTCCATTCGTGTGCTTCTAGCTATGGTTGCTATGTATGATATGGAACTGGAGCAGCTTGATGTGAAGACTGCTTTTCTACATGGTGATCTTGAGGAAGTCATTTATATGGATCAACCTGAGGGTTTCCAGAGTGAAAGCAAGGAGGATCATGTTTGCAGGTTGAAGAAATCTCTATATGGTTTAAAGCAGTCTCCTAGACAATGGTATAAGAAGTTTGACAACTTTATGGTAAGTCATGGTTACTCAAGGAGTGAGTATGACAGTTGTGTCTACCATAGGAAGCTGCGTGATGGATCATTTGTCTATCTGCTACTATATGTAGATGATATCCTTATTGCCTCTACAAGTATATCTGAGATCAACAGTTTGAAGAAACTACTTGGTAGAGATTTTGAGATGAAAGATTTGGGAGCTGCAAAGAGGATTTTGGGCATGGAGATCATCAGAGACATGCAAGTAGGAGAGTTGCGCCTTTTACAGAAAAGGTACATCGAGAAGGTTCTTGATCGTTTTGGGATGATGAGTTGCAAACCGGTAAGTACTCCTTTAGCATCACACTTCAGACTTTCAGCCTCTTTGTCACCCAATAACCTAGAGGAGGAGGAATATATGTCACGTGTTCCATACTCTAGTGCAGTGGGTAGTATTATGTATGCTATGGTTTGCACTCGTCCAGATATTTCACAGGCAGTCAGTGTGGTCAGTAGATATATGGCTAATCCTGGGAAAGCACATTGGCAAGCAGTTAAATGGATACTTCGGTATCTTAAAGGCACTACAGAGGTAAGACTAATGTTCAGCAGAGGCAGTAGGTTGATTACTGGTTTTGTGGATTCTGACTATGCAGGTGACCTTGACAGAAGAAGATCAACAACTGGTTATGTTTTCACTCTTTCAGGAAGTGCCATTTGTTGGAAAGCAACATTGCAATCAACAGTTCTTTCCACTACTGAAGCTGAGTACATGGCAATAGCAGAAGCAGTCAAGGAAGCTATTTGGTTGAAAGGTTTGGTCACTGATTTGGGTTTATCACAAGGAAACTACCACTGTATTCTGTGATAGTCAGAGTGCTATACATTTGACCAAAAATCAAGTGTATCATGAGAGGACCAAACACATTGATGTCAGATACCATTTCTTGCGAGATGTTATATCTCAAGGTTTGATTTCAGTGAAAAAGGTGCTACTGCAGACAATCCAGCTGACATGTTGACGAAACCAATTTTTCGTAGTAAGTTCAAGCATTGCTTGGACTTGATTGGTGTTCGTTTTAATTGATTGGCTCTAAGGAGCTATTTGGAGGAGAGATAGAAGAATTTTATTTTGTTGTGTGTTTAGAGAATACAATGCAAGGTGGAGATTTGTTGTAATATGCCTTGTATTCCAAATTACCCTTTTGCCCTTCTTATATCCCTGTATATAGGCATAATATTATGAGAATGGAGAGAGATTTGAGAGGTGAGCCACACTCTTTGTATTCTGTAACACACTTTCTCTACTAATAAGAGTATTCCCTCTGTCTTTCCCGTGGACGTAGGTCACATAGACCGAACCACGTAATATTCTGGTGTTATTTTCTTCATTGATTTATCGTTTGTTACAACAATATGAATTTGGAAGCTCTACACGGTTAATTACTGATAATTTTATTACTTAATAATTATTCTATCAATAACTAGTCAAGGTCATGTTAATTTTTTTAGGTGGTTTTGAAGTTTCATGCCATCTCTATTTCAGATTATTAAATTGTGAGAATTGCAGATAACACGAAGCAAGTTTTGGCGCCATCAACATTTTTCTGGGGGATGTTTCTTTTTGTGTCAAAAATAAGACTCTGAGTGAAGCCCATCTTTATTATCCAGTTCAAGATAGAGGAGATTTGCCATAATTGAATACAATAATATCGCCGGTTGTGTCTTTCGCAATTCGATATAATCATGCCCCACCATTTATAGTTACAGCGATTAGGCAGGCATATAAATTAATTGAAAATAGGCCGTCCAGGAATTCGTTCGGTGCATCTGGCAGAAGACTCCTTTAGTGACAAAAGCATTGTTTAATCACACAAACCTACCGGTGGCGTCATTGGTCCCAACATTTGTCTCTATCATCTTTCTCTCTCGGGGGTAAATGAAGAAGGAACAATAATATCCCAAACATTTGGGCAATCTACATCCAACAAAGTTGAAAGAATTATATCGGATTAGTCACACACACCAGTAAAATTCAAAGTGATTCATAATTTAATTTAATTTTTTATTATAATATGTACAACTAAAAATCATATAAAAATTGATAAACCCATTAATTTAATTAAGAATTAATAAACTAAATTTAATTTTTTATAGTTAAATTGATTTGATTTTAAAAAATTATTTTCAATTCCTTAAATTTTAAATATTAATTATAAAAAAATTATTTTATTTATTTAATATTAAATATTAATTTTATTATATTTAATTAGTTGTAATAATTAAACTTTAAACTCCCCAACTTTACATATTAATAACCAGTTTTTAAAACCTTACCCCATTTCGGATGAACGCGCCCTTTGCTTGCGGATCCATCATATGATTTATTAGGTAAGTGAATCGAAAGGCATTAGCAACACAGAAATCGCGTGGTTTAACAGGGAATAAATTTTAAAAAAATTAAAAGCATAGTAAGTCATAAATTAATATTTTATATTTATTAATCATATTTTTATTGTAGAGAATTAAATTTATTTATGTATTTTTAAATAATTATTAAATTAAAATTTTTAAATTTAAATATAATATTTTAAAGAAATTTATTATTTAAATTATATAAATTATGTAAAAAGACTTTAAATTTAAATAATATTAAGATATATTTAAGAGATTACTTAAATAAAATATTTTTTATTTAAATCTAAAATATTTTTTTATTTTTTTAAATTTGAGTAAATTGTTATTTAAACTATATAAATTATATAAAAAATTTAAAATTTAAATACTAATATAATTTATTCAAGCAATTAATCAAATTGACTGTTTTTTAATTTAAATATAATTTTTTATTTATTTTTAAATTTTGAATAATTTTTATTTAAATTATAAAAATATGTAAAATTTTAAATTTAAATAATATTAAAATTTATTTAAACAATTAATTGACAGGAAGTTATTTAAACAATTACTATCATGTAAACTTAAAAAAAGTATTTTATACTAAAAAAAATAATGCAATGGAATCCTAAATACTCTAAAATAAACTTTATTAAAAGTAGGAATAATACACCATTACTTAGTAATTTTAACTTTCTATTTTGGCATCTATTAATTAGACTTTTTTTTTTAAGGCACATTATACATAATTAATAAATAAAAACATTAAAATCAAGAAGAAGACTCAACAAATTAATATTATATATATATAGATTATTTTGGTGCATGGTATTGTTGATTGATTATGTACAATGATACAATTAAAATTATGTTTATAAAGTTCAGCCTTTAATATCACTGCTTTCTTCTCATGCATTATTAGTAAAGGCTTAGGTAAATGCTTTAAAGTTCAACCATGAAGGCACAAATTAAATGGGCATTTAATAAATTCAATCATGTTTGTATATCTTAGTTCTATATACTAAAGATACTATAATTGCATTGCAACATCCTATTTCAACATCCTATTTCACATATACCTTTAATTATAGAGGAATCTGTTTCCAACTTTCAACTTTTGAATAAGATTTTTTCTACATGCTTAAAGGTGAATGTACTTTAAGCAAACTTAGATAAACTTTCTTGAATTTTTATTGTTCACACATTTCATCCATAATTTATTCTTTTGTTTAAAAAAATATATTAATATTTATGCATATTAATTGAAATAATTTTATTTCTTTATACTTGCATAATATATGTATGTGTATATATATGTATATATATATATATATAATTATTCTTTTTTTTAACAATATTTCAATGTGAAATCAATAAGACATCTCACAATTGCACTATTTTTTAATATAAAAATAAAAAAATATTAACTAATTAAAATTGTGTCAAAGAAGATTTTTTAATGCAATAAATGTTACTTTTGTTTTGAAAAAAAGAAATATGGTATAACAAAGAGTTATTACAATATAAAATAGAAACCTTATATATATATATATACCTTTTGAAAATTTTAAAAAAAATTCTTCAAAAATTAAATTTAATTAAAAAAAAGAAAATAACTTTTCAATGTGTACGAAAGTAACTATATGGTATTTAATAAAAAATAAAAAATATAATATAATAAATAAAAAAATATAAAATATTTTATCTTTTATTTTTTTACTATTTAATATTTATACTTAATTAACTAAAAATTATTTTTTATAATTACTTTTACTACAGTAAAATAGATATTTACGAATTATTTTTTACTTGGTTATGTTTCATCCTTTCACTTAAGATTTAATAGGAATGACATATAATTTAATTGAGTGGTACGAAAAGGGATTAATGCAAGACAAAGACACATGACACGAAGTGGATGACGAAGCGAGCGCAGATTTCTTATAGCCTTACAAAGCCTAATTTGGACGGTGTCAATTTTTGACGAGGTGAAAACCTTCTCACGCCCATGCATTGCTACCGTTAGATTTTGGGTGGGGCACAGTGTACATTTTTAAAGTCATATGGCCAGGAATTTGTAGCATGTGTACACAAATGCCCTTTGGCCTTATGTATTTTCGAATGAAATAAAGTTGTAATCATGGCACATGACAATGTCAGATATAATTGTTTTATTGGTGGGGCAAGTGCATTAATGCGAAAGGGATGAAGGCACGAGACTTGAAGTGAAGCGGATGACAAAGCATGAGGTGGATGACACATCTTTTGTGGGTAAATTTATTGGTCAATTTTTCTAATGGCACATGGTATCGTCGGACATAATTGCCATAGTTGTGGGACAAGTGCATTGATTGAAAAGATGCGGAAGACACTATGCAGGAAGTGGGTGGCAGAGCCAGCGGAAGGGCGTCTGGGCTCACAAGCTCAATTTGACCGTCCTTTTTTTGGACGAATTTAAAAGCTTGCTCACACCCACGCATTTCTGCCGTTAGATGTAAGTTGCTTTGGAATTTGGCCAATCGTAACTTATTTTATTTTATTTTTAACCCTTTATTTAAATTTTTTTTCTTACCCATGTTTTTGCTAATTTTATTTAACACTAATAATTATACTTTCTACAGCAATTTGGCCGATCACAACCTGCTCCCATATTCCTCGCGCACGTTTAAGCACGATGGTTACTGATTGACTTGACCCATGGGACGGCCATGATCTCAGCCACGTGGGTTCCCTTACCTTTGTTTCCCTACACTTTTCACGTTGGAGGTTTAGTGCACAATGACGACGAAGTGTTAGTAACTCAATAAAAAGGTAGATTACTTATCCTATATTTATAATTTTTATTTTTAATTATAAATATGTATGAATAATTATAAATATATAATTAATAATAATAATAATAATAATAATATATAATATTTTTATTATATTATTTTCATCATACATAAAAAATTTTGTATTATATAGTATTTTCAATTTGTTTTGATCTTAATTATTTAAATTAATTACTTAATTAAAATGTTAATTATAGTTTGCATGTATATTACAAAAAGCAATAACTACATTGAATTTCACTTATTAGCAAAGTTTACTTTATATATATATATATATATATTTCATTTGAAATTTAATAATTTATATTTGAGATAATAATATACAACTATTGTATTTGTAATATTAAAAATTATATCTTGTTCTAATTAAAAATATAAAATTAAATTTAACATTAAATAAAGATAATAGAAATAATAGTCAAAAGACTTATAATTAAAATTACTAAACTAAAAATATAAAGTATTAAAATTTCTCTATTCAAATACCAATATAGGTTAAATACTAATTACTTTAAAGGGTTACAAACAAATTTGTATTGCTTTGAAATATTAGACACTAATTCTTAGATTAATATTAAAGCAATTGTTAATTATACTCTCATTTTACGATAGTAAATTTACTGACATACATTTTAAGTAATTATTTAAATTGAGTTTTTTTTATTTAAATATGACCTTTTTGAATAATTTATTACTTAAATTGTATAAATTATGTAAAAAAATTAAAATTTAAATAATAAACATGATTTATTTGACAAGTTACTTAAATTAGGCTTTTTTTATTTAAATATGATTTTCTTTTATTTATTCCAAAATTATAAGTAACTTCTTACTTAAATTATAAAAATTACAAAAAAAGACTTTAAATTTGAATAATACTATGATCTATTTAAATAGTCATTTAAATAGAATTTTTTTTATTCAAATTTGATCTAATTTTATTTTTTCTTAAATTTTAAATAACTTATTATTTAAATTACATATAGAAATTTAAAATTTAAATAAAAATATGATTTATTTAATTAGTTACTCAAATCAGACATTTTTAATTCAAATATAACATTTTTATTTATTCTTGAATTTTGAATAATTTTTTACTTAAATTACAAAACTTATGTAAAAAGCCTTAGTTTTGAATAATATTATAATCTATTTAAGCAATCACTTTTATAGAAATTTTTTATTTAAATCTAACTTATTTTTACTTTTTTTAAAAATTTGAGTAACTTCTTGCTTAAATTCTGTAAATTTCATAAAATGATTCAAAATATAAATAATAATATAATTCATTTGAGTATTTACTTAAATCAAGTGTTTTCTATTCAAAGATGACTTTTTATTTATTATTAAAGTTTGAGTAATTTTTATTTAAATTATGAAAATTATGTAAAAAGTCTTTAAATTTAAATAATATTAAAACTCATAATTACTTAACAAGAAGTCATTTTAGTAATTATTAAATTAAAATTTTTTATTTAAATGTGACCAATTTTATTTTAAATAGTCTTACTTTTTTGGTATTAAATAACTTAAAAAAAAGAATATACATTCCTTAAAAGGGAATCAAATTAAAATTTCTCTTAATATTTATAAAATAGTACTATTATCTTTTAAAAAATCACCTAAAATATTATAATCATCATATAATCTAAAGTTATTTGATAATATCATCTATTACTTTAATAATAATAATACCAATAATATGTCAAATTTAAATTTTACCCTATATCAAATTATTTTTTAAAAAAATACAAAATTGATGCTATATAGAGATTCAAGAAAAAATTCTTTTCATCTTTCCTCACATGGACATGTTTTATCTAAAAAGTAAATATGAGTCACGTAAACTTTACATATATATTAAAAGGAGGTTTATTGTCCTTTTTTTTTCATAAAAAAATTTTACTTTTTACTTATAAAAACAAAGTATTCCAAATACTTTATTAATGTCATTAAATCAATTGTTATTATTGTTGTTATCATTATTCATTTAATTATATAAATAACATGATATTGAGTAGACTTAATTATTTTAAAAGTAAATTAAATTATAAATTTATATTAATTATTAATAATAACTTGTTAAATTTATTAAGATAAAAAAATAAAAAAAGAAAAAAACTCAGCAAAATCCCTGATCAAATTTTTTGACGGGGCAATCAAACTTTATGATTTCCCTCCTTTCATTACTTTTCGACAAAATATGTTCACCTTAACTTATTCTCTTTTGTATTTAACTCACTAAACATTTCATTACTCTTGGTGAATTTGGGGGAAGGGGCAGATGGGAGAACCCGACAACCAAGTCAGATACAGGTGATGGTCGGTTTGGACGGACTTGATCGATGATTGCCACTTGCCACCGTCTATGCATCTCACTTTCACACCTATTTTTTATGTTTTTTTTTTATTTGTGGTACGGCAAGCATTTCTTATTTGTTAATCGTTCTTGGTACGGTGGGGGTGGGCCACTACACGTTCCTTGAAGCTTCCATTTGATTCAATTTTCTTCTTTCTCACCAGTCAACACTCAACCACTGCATATGCGAAAAGATGGCAACGGTGGCACATAAGTATACATGTATGTATGTAATGTATGCATGTCGGTATTTTTATGTGATCACTTGGATGGTGCTCAGTGGATTGTGATGCGACATTAAAGAGCATGCTATGTGTACATATTTTCATCATTAAAACGTAAGCCTTGCTCCCAAAAAATTCTCTGTATACATCATCTTCCCGCACCTATGCCTCTGAGATCGCCTACTATTGTGACTTCAAACACAACTAAAGTTCCTTGTTTTTCAACTTGCAACCAATAGGACATGGCGGAAGGATTACTTTTCAGTGTTGCAGAGGGAATTCTTGGAAAATTAGGATCCTCTGTTCTTAGAGAGATTGGCCTGTGGTGGGGTGTCAAAAATTGATAAAAATATTTAATAAAATTAACTAATTATTAAAAATAAGTACTTAATTTTAGTGTATAATTATAAATATAAAAGACATTTTAATGCATAAGTTATTTATATGGTAGAATCTAAGAAATAATTAAATATACATATTTTTATCTTTATTATTACAAAACTATTTTTTTAATTTAAAAAAATCTTAATAAACAAATAATAATTATACACTAAATAATTATTTTAATAATCTTATAAAAAAGTTTTAAACAATCTTTAAATAAGCTATTTGTAAGTATAAATAAATTGAATTTTATTACTCAAACTTGACTTGATTAGTAAATGAGTTTTAATTTTAAATTTTGATCAATATGTTGTCAGTCAATGTATTCATTTACTTAAAATTTTTAAATATAAAAAGGTATTTCAAATGTTTTGTTTTGCTTATACTTGTAATAATTTATTTGATAATTATTTATTTAAAAAAATAAAAAAATATAAATAAAATTAAAAACATATATAGGGTAGCTTTCTAATTATGGCCTAAGGAGAGATTTTTGTAATCTTAGCTATGATACTTTTTTCGGTCCAAGAATGGGAAAAATTACTTTTGAAAAACCAAGGGAAAACTTTTTTAATAAGTAATTAAAATGTTTTTTAAAAACTAAAGTTAGTTTTAGGAAAAATAAAAATATATAACAAAAAAATAAAATATTAAAGAATTCTACTCTTTTATTTTCTTTTATTCCTTCAATTTGATTTGTATACTTAATTTATGAAAATTTGCTTCAACAATAACTTTTCTTCTATAGTACAAATATTTATGAGCAAATATTTTTCTAATTATATCTCATCTTTATTTTATTTTTTTATTAATACAATTTAAATTTGAAATTTTTTAACTTTAAAATAAAATTTTTATATTATTAAACTAAAACTTAATTGTCCATCATTTTTTTTTTCATGATTTGATCTAAATGACATAAGAAATAATAATTGCTTTTAGTGGAGGGGCAATGATTAATACAAAAAAAAGAGTAAAAAATATACATCATGAAATGGATGATAAAGTGGGTGCTAGGTTTCCTAACCTCACAATAAGTGGTAAACACATGCATTGCTAATCTTTTTTCAATAATGATATTGAGATTTTTATTTAATTTTATTAAAATATTTTTAAAATACTTATTTTTAGGTTAAATATAAATTTAAATTAGATTGTTAGATTTTATTTTTTTGAATTGTATATTATTATTTTGATTAATTTTAATTTTAATCAATTTAAAATAAATAAGACAATAATTTAATTTCTAATGTTCATAACCATAAAAAAAAAAAACACATAAAAACAATGGAGAATAACTTATTTCGCATTCAATGTTAGTACCTCCTACGGAAGTACAGATATATATAAACAGCATTGGGGTAAATTATCAATTTTTTCCTAAATAAGACACGTTTTTTGATTCCCATATCACATGGCCTATTTGGCCTATCAATGACCTGCTGTGATTTCCTTCGAGTAATTTTTTTTCACTCTTGGGATTGCGCTTATTTTTATTTTTATTTTTATTTTTAAATTTTTATTTTTATTTTCTCATGTTTACAAATTTTATTTAACACTAATAATTGTATTTTTTACAGTAATTTGGCATATCATAACCTCCTGCCATATTATTCCCTACGCACGTTTAAGCACGGCGGTTATTGATTGGCTTGACCCATGCGACGACCATGATCTCAGCCACGTAATTTCTCCTTATTTATTTATTTATTTTACTTCACTTTTCACACCGGTGGTGGAGTTTTGGACTTCGTTAAAAGAGGGGTGAATTACTTATGTATATTTATAATTTTTATTTTTAATTATAAATATATACAAATAATTATAAAGATATAATTAATAATTATTATTATAATATAACATTATATTTTATATTATGTTATCATTATTTTACATCAAAAAATTTGTATTATATAATATTTTTTAATCTATTTTAATTTTAATTATTTAAATAATTATTAAATTAAAATAATAATTATAATTTATACATATATCACATATAGAAATAACTATATTGAATTCAATTCTTATGTTTTCTAATTAAAAGTAAATATATTTTAATATTTTAATATTTATTTTTTTAAATAAGGAATAAAATTTTAAAAAATTAAAAATATTGTCAACAACTAATTAATATATAATACTTGCTAATTATATTTCTATTTTAAAGAGTTAAATTTATTTATATATATTTTAAATAATTATTTAAAATTTGAATAAATTATATAAAAAAGACTTAAAACTTCAATAATAATATGATTCATTTAAATTGTTACTTAAGTTGAGTGTTTTACAATTCAAATATGACACTTTTATTTATTATCAAATTTTAAGTAATTTTTTACTTAAATATAAAAAATTATGTAAATTTTTTTAAAATTTAAATAACATTAAAATTTATAATTACTTAATAAAAAGTTATTTACAAAATTATTTTAATGATATATATTTTTTATTTAAATATAATTTATTTTAATTTAAATAATTTTACTTTTTAGATATTATATAATTTTAAAAAAATAATTTACTTTACTCTCTTAAAAGAGTAATCTTAAATTATTTATTCAAATTACTAAACATTTTGTTACTCTCGGTTACGTAAGGGGAGAGCGGAGAACCCGACAACCAAGTCAGGTAGGGGTGATGGCCGGTTTGGATGGACTTGGTTGATTATTCCCACTTGCCACTGCCCATGTGTTTCACTTTCACACCTATTTTATATGTTTTTTTCTGCCCACTTTCTTCAATTATTTCTTTTTTGTTTTTTGTTGGTACAGCAAGTATTTCTTATTTGTTAATTGTTCTTCGTGGGGTGGGGTGGAGGTGGGCCACATACTTGTTCCGCGAAGCTTCCCGTTTGGTTAATTTTTCTCTTCCAAGCGGTTGAATAGGGCATATCTTCATCATTCCTGGTGACAAAAATTCTCAGTATACATCTTACTGCACCTAAGCCTCTTGAGATTGTCTACTATTGTCACTTCAAACACAACTAAAGTTCCTTGCTTTTCAACTTGCACCCAATAGGGACATGGCAGAAGGATTACTGTTTGGTGTTGCAGAGAGAATTCTTGCAAAATTAGGCTCCTTCGCTCTTGAAGAGATTGGCCTGTGGTGGGGTGTCAAAGATGAGATTGAATCGATGAGCCTTACAGTTCTCGGTGTCAAAGCCGTGCTTCCTGATGCAGAACACCGGCAAACACAAGGTGATGTCGAAGTCAAAAATTGGCTCGGTAAGCTGAAAAAAGTCGTGTACGATGCAGAGGACTTGCTGGATGACTTTTCCACAGAAGTTCTGCGGCGAAAGGGGAACAAATTGAGAAATGAGGTACGCCTTTTCTTTTCAAGTTCAAACCGGCTTGTATATGGCTTTAAGATGGGTCACAAAATCAAGGCAACTCGGGAGAGACTAGATGATGTTATGCATGTCGGAGAGCGGTTTAAATTCCTGGAACTTCCCGTTGACAAATCAACGCTGGTGATGGCTGGAAAAAAGAGAGACACACGCCTCTCCCCCTAAAGTTGTGGTTGGCAGAGAAGATGACGAGAAAAAGATTAGAGAACTTCTTTTGTCTGAGAACTACCACGAGACTAACGTGACTATTATTTCGATAGTTGGAATTGGAGGATTGGGAAAGACCACGTTGGCTAAGCGCGCATATGAAGATGACAATGTAAATAAGCACTTTGATTTAAAGATATGGGTTTGTGTTTCTGATAATTTTAGTGTAAGGTTGATAATTGAAAAAATTTTAGAATATGTGACTGAAAATAAAAGTGAGATGGGGATGAAAATGGAGACATTAAAAAAAAATTTTTATAAAATTATTAATGAAAAAAAATACTTTTTAGTATTAGATGATATTTGGAATGAAGATATCCAATTATGGTGTTCATTAATAGATTTGTTAGGTGGTGGTTTAAGAGGAAGCAAAATATTAATAACCACACGTTCTGAGAGGGTTGCAACTATTACAAGTCAAGCAATATATAAATTGAATGGCTTATCTGATGAGAAATCTTGGTCCTTATTTGCTCAAATGGCATTTGATCAAGGGTACGCACCACCAACACCAAAGCATGAAGCAATTGGTAAGCAAATTGTTGCAAAGTGTAAGGGAGTTCCCTTGGCTATAAGGGTAATTGGGATTCTTATGCGTTCCAAAACAACATTTGAATGGGAAACATTCAAAAGTAAGGAGTTGATGATGATGGATAAAGAAGAAACTAGTATCATGACAACTCTTAAGTTGAGTTATGATCATCTTCCTTCACATTTGAAACACTGTTTTACTTATTGTAGGTTGTTTCCAAAAGACAAAGTAATTTATGTAGATACATTGGTCGATCTTTGGATGGCACAAGGGTATATTAAGTTATCACACGGAAGTCAATGTCTTGAAGATATTGGTCGAGAGTATTTTATGGATCTTCTATGGAAGTCTTTCTTCCAAGATGTGTTTGAAGATGAGTTCGGGATAATAAAGAGTTGCAAAATGCATGACTTAATGCATGATCTTGCTTCCTCAGTAGCTGGAGATGAAAGTGCCTATATGTCAATTTCAAACCCGAGAGAAGTTGTTGGTAAAACTCAGCATATCTCATTTTACATAAATTGTAACAATTGGCAAGTTCCAGGATCTGTACTTGAAGCAAAAGGTCTGCGGACATTTTTGGCACCAGAGGTAAATTATGGCAATAAAATAGGCAAAAGGGCAATGCCATGCAATTTTTTGTAATTTGCGGCGTTTACGGCAGTTGGATTTACAAGCATCGTTTACTGAGACAGTACCCAATTCCATCTGTAACTTGAAGCAGTTGAGGTATCTTGATATGTCTCAGAATTGGAAGATCAAATTGCTGCCACGTTCAATTACTAGATTACAAAACTTGCAAGTGCTCAAACTAGAAGGATGTGGATGGCTTAGACAACTACCCAAGGATATCAAAAAGCTGGTTAATCTCACGAAACTCGACATCGATGCTTGCAGTGATTTGACTCATATGCCACGTGGGATTGGACAGTTGACTTCACTGGAGAGATTAACGAGATTCATACTGCCTACAAGTGAAAACTCGAAACGAAGAGTGGAGGACTGGGTGAATTACATGACTTGAACAAGTTGGGAGGAAAGCTCAGTATTGAGAATTTGCCGCATCATGGGAATGGAAAAGGCAATAAGAAGGGTACTACTACTACTCCCACCACCACTAGTGTAGCCGAAACTTGTAAAGCGGCCAATTTGAGAGAGAAGTCGCGTCTCCAAGAATTGGAATTACATTGGGTGCGATTGGATGGTGAGGATGATATTGATTTTAATGAAGATGACGTGTCATTGGGAAATCTGCGGCCACACTCAAATTTGAAACGCTTAGAAGTGAGGAATTACGGAGGAATAAATTTTGCCAACTGGCTTTCTTCCCTCACGAATCTGGTTAAGCTTAAGTTGGTTGACTGTCCGAAATGCCGAAGTCTGCTGGCATTGGATCAATTCCCTTCGCTGAAAGAACTTTGTATCAGCACATTAACTGATCTGGAATACATAGATATGAGTATTTATTCTGCGGTTGGAGGAGGAGGAGGAGGAGGAGGAGGAGGACCAGATATCTGTAGCAGCAGCAGCAGCAACAACAATAGCATGGTCTCCTTCTTCCCTTCCCTTGAGTCACTGACACTCTTGGACTGTCCCAATCTGAAGGGATGGCGACCATCTTCACCGTCATCTTTGCTTCCCCAATTTCAGCGTCTTTCTGATCTGTGGATTCGCTCATGCCCAAACCTGACTTCAATGCCGCCGTCATCCCTATCCTTGGAAAGACTGGGCATATATTCAAGCAGCTTCAAGCTATTGGAACAAATGCTCAAGGGGACGATTTCTCCAGCACATGAACCGTCGTCTTCTTCTCGTCAATCTAATCTCTCTTCGTATTTGAAACATCTGGAGATTTCTACAATGGAGCAACTGCCAGAAGATTTTCTGCCGGTGGAGTTGCTGCAAACCCTCACTTCTCTGGAGGATTTAGAGATTTGGAGTTGCCCGACATTAAGTTGTCTACCTCATCCGAAAATGCTACTTCTCACTTCCCTCAAGAGTCTCTCGATTGGGCATTGCGAAAATCTAGATCTGTCCAATTATGATGATGACAGCAACGGCAATAGTAACAAGGACGATGCTATTCTATCTCAAGGGCAAGGCCTTGGAAGCCTCATCTCTCTTTACATTTCTCGTATCCCAAAGTTGGTGCATCTTCCAAGGAGGCTTCTGCTGCATTCAATTGACCTGAAGAGGCTCGTAATATGGGGTTGCCCTAATTTGGCGTACTTGCCTGAGTGGATGCCCAACCTCACCTCATTAAAATTTTTAGAGATTGAAGATTGTTCCCAACTGTCAGTGAGATGCAAAAACAACATGGGCGAGGATTGGCCCAAGATTGCCCACATCCCTGACATTAGAGTCGATGGAGTACGTATCCAATGGGATGGCTGCTATAAACTTTGAATAGATAAGAGGAATCCCTCAACCTTTCCTTTCCAATTTCGGCAGGTTACTCCTCCTGCTGCTCTCTTCTTTTTATCTCCATCTCCATTCATTTTGTTGCTATTAAAAAGAGAGCCTGCGGTGCTGTTTTTCTACTACAAATTAACAAATTTCTTTTTTTTTTCTTTTGTCAAAAAATCATTATAGGCATCTTCAATTGACATTTCATCTTTCCTTACCAAATTATGTCATCAAAACTAGCATCATCATCATCTTGAAAAACACTCGTATGTATTTCATCCCACTGGAGTTTCTCTTGTATCTGAAAGTGTGTTGGGTTTGTGAGATTCACATCTTGGGATATTTCGATTTTTCATTTCCTCAGTATGGAACAAATCATTTTATGTATAAATCAATGCTGAGTTAACTTTTTGATCTTTCATGCAATGAAAAGAAATTGCTCCTAAAATGGTGAGTCCTCTGTTTTCCACCAGAAGCCAGAAAAGAGTAACTGATGTCTAAGGAACAGCTTAACATTGCTCACATCCCTAATATCCAAATCGGACAGCCATAATTTCAGTTTCGTGGGATTTACTATATTTATAGCAACCCTTTGCACTTTGAGTAGGTTTATTTTTTAGTAGTGAAGCCTATGCTTGTTCTTTGATGAATATTGATGAACTTTTAATTTCGGTTTTCATGAATATTTTGCAGGTCTTTTGGCAAATTTGGCTATCAAATTACTGCATGCACTATTTATACTCTACTGGATTTTGTTGTAGGCACAGGGGCTAAAGGCATGAATGTTGTTGCTGTCTTATTTTGGAAAGTAGTGAAAGTGGAATAACAACTATAACTATGATCAGTTCAAGCATGAGGGTAGTAAATTCTTTTATGTAGTCAGAAATACTATCTGTCTGACATAGGTGTCGCAACTTCCCTCTCGAGGCCAAAAGTATAGACCTCAAACTAACAAAGGGAAACGACACCATTAAAGCGGTAAACTCGAAAGCTGTGGGGTTTTTGAGGAAGGGTGGTCCTTGTACTCTTGAAGAGGATAAGTTGCTTAGTGAACATGTGATGTTGTATCAAGAAGGTAGGTGGAGTTCTGTGCCAGGTGTGCTGGTAAGACATTTATTATCAGTATATACCATCTAAAAAGAATGATTTTGCATTTTCTTTTTCTCTATCTTTGATTTAAGAATTTGTGTTACTGCTTTGTTGCTGCTAGGCTTAAACAGAAGTGGCAAGAGCGACAGGCTAAGTTGGGTAAATTACCTTAAGCCTGTGCTTAATCCTGTGCTGCATGGCCTTAAAGGAGATCTATTTACACCTCTGGAGGAGTGAATTATTATTGAGTTGCATGCTTTCTGGAGTTAACAAGTAATACATCTCTCTTAAATTGCACATTTAAGTTCTAGTTGTTGTTAGTTATTGTATTGTTACAGTTGCTATTAACAAGTAATACATCTCTCTTTACTGTATTTTAAATTTGAAATCTGTCCATATGACTTGTAATTTGGGTTTTTGATATATGGATGTGGGTTGGTGTTCTTTTCTTCTTTTGTAGCAATTGAGCCAAGCAAGGACTCAGTTCTTCAGGGTATGTAAATTGAATACCTAGACATTCTACAGCTGCCAATGCTAAATACTGACCTTGAAGTGGATGGTCATTTCCCACCACACGATGGAGCTTTCAGGGAAAAGGTCTTTGAGGCCAATAGCATCCTTTTTGCCTTACTTGATTATAATTACTCAGTCACTGGTACTTCCTTTTGCTCTATCTCTTTAAATAGTGTGTGTTGGTGTTTTTCTGTTTGATCTATTGAAATGTTTTTTGGGCTTTATTATGCAGCAAAGTGAGAACTTTATCATTAAGCTATTAAAGAAGGTATTACATTTCAGGTTGTTGAGGGAGAGTTGTCTATCAGTAGATTATTGCATTTCTTATTAAGCTAATTGTGGTATGGATGGTGAACTAAACTGTGATTTTCAGGGAAAAGGGCATATATACTTAATCCAAGAAAAAGGGATGTAAAATAGTTGCCAAAACATTGAATCTTTCTCATTGCCTAAGTTGCTAGATGGCAAATATTGCTAATATAATGGAAGGCATCACAACTTTTTAATATTCCCCTATAAGAACATTGCCTTCAATTTTTTCACATTTGCTAAATTGAAGTAGCCTGGTGTACTGACATCTTGAAAGTTTCTTATGCATGAGCTTCTATGAGATCATTTTGCAAACTTGTTTTCTTGGGATGTCCGCTCATACTGCATCAAGGTCTTTTAGGAAACTACCAATATGCGTGAATTTTCCTATGTTCATTGGTAAGCAGTTAGATGCTGATAAAATTGCAAATATTTGTTAATTTAAATGGCAATAGAGTGGTCATTTAAGTTTTAGAATTTAGATCCTCAAGTCCAAATGATGCACTTGGATTGAATCACTTTGAATTTAAATTAGGTTCTCTGATAACTACTGGGAAAGACTCTTCTTTATTTGTGAAGAGGATAAATTGTTCAATGAATATGTGAAGTTGTATTGAGAAGAAGGTGGAGTTTTGTGGCCAGGTGTGCTAGTAAGGCATTTATTATCAGCATATACTATCTAAAAGGGATGATTTTGCAATTTTTATTCTCTGATTTTGATTTAAGAACTTTTGTTATTGTGGTGTTGCTGCCAGGCTTAAACAAAAGTGGTAAGAGCTACGGGCTGAGCTGGGTAAATTACCTTGAGCCTTTGCTGCCTGGCCTTAAAAGAGGTCTAATTACACTTGTGGAGGAGTGAGTTATTATTAAGTTGCTCGCTTTCTGGGGTTAACAAGTAATTCATCTCTCTTAAATTGCACCTTTAAGTTCTAGATGTAGTCAGTATTGTTATAGTTGCTATTCATAATTCCCCTAAAGTGCTAGCGAAGAGACACTTTTTGGTTAGAGAGACTAGCTGTTGTAGCAAAAACTATAGTTATTTTCTATGATTTTTATGCAGATAGACAACTATTGCCAGATACTTGACTGGCAAGAGAGACAATGAGATAAAGAACTACTGGAGATCCCATTTCAAGAACAAATAGAGATACTCTTAAATATGAGAGAAGCAAAAAAGCTCTTGTTTTAAATCAACAATGGCAGAATCAAGATCAACAACAGCAAGAGCAACAAAAAGCAAAAGGTGACATGAAAAGTTTCAATAGTGCATGTGATATATCGGGACGAGATGAAAAGCTTTTTATGTATCCCACCTTGGATTATCAATGCTTAGCTGTGATGTATCTGGAGGTTGCACCTTGGGCAAATTCCGTAACAGTGGATGGGCTGTGGGGTGGCTTGTGGAATCTAGATGAACCATACACAAGTAATTACTACACCAAGATGGCCATATTTGCTTTGGAGGGATGCCAGATATGGGTAAAATGGAGTTATTTGTATCAGCCACTTGTAAATGATAGAAAATTTTCTCAAAATTTTCACTTTTTCTATATTGTTCAACTTGATTTTAGTTGAAATTTCTTATTGGGAATTACTTTATCATTATTACCACCTCAACCTTTTTTCTTTCAAGCATATTGTGTTTGAAGATGAAAACATCTTACTTTAGCAACCTCATTATGTTACGGTTAATTTATCATTTCAAATGAATAATATAAAATTTTTAATAAAATTATTAGAAACTATATTATTTGAAAAATTAGTATGCTGTTTAATGAAGAAAAAAGTTTGATGTTCAAAGTAGAGAAAAAATGTGAAAAAAAATTAATGTTTATTGTCATCTAATATTTAAAATTTTCAGTTTCTTTTTATTTTTTTAAAATTAGTATATATAGAAGAATTATATTTTCTTTGTTCTTTCCACCTATGAGTGCAAGATTAAATATTTTGTTATTCTTTGTTGATGTGCCAAAACTCAATTTCTTGGAGGTTTCATTTTATTTTAGTTTCTGTGCTAACATGATCTTCCTCTTGTCCCATTTTGGCTTGATCAAGTTTGTCAAAGGTTCATTACACAGCCCGTTGCTGCAAAACGCAAGATCTGCATCTTGCCTTTGTACGATGAATGAGTTCAAGAATTGCAGTCCTGGTGTTGTTTCCCAAAGTATGAAGATGTGAAACTATAACTAAATCACAATCAGAAATTGTTGAGCGTGTTAGTTAATAAATCTCATAATATCATCCCAATGACAATTGAACCCCACCTTGCATCCGAGTCACCCCAGTTGTACAGGGCACGTTCCAATGAGAAATAAATAAAAAAAAGAAGAATAGGAAGCTATGCTACAAGAGTTTGTGAAATTTTGTAATATTAATTAACTATTCTAGTAGATAATCTATCAAAAATTTTAAGTGTATACTATTTTTCTATTACTTTAATTACAATAATTTGCTTTATTTTTACTATTTCTTTTTTTTTAAGAAATCAATTCTAATTGAAAGGTACAAAAAACAGATAATTTTTTTTTATTTATTTAAATTAAATTACTAAAATTTTACATAAAGATGGCTAGAAGGAGATAAGTCAATTATTTTATGTCAGCTTTTTTTTTTTAAATTATTAAAAACACGAGTTCGCCAAATGTCAACAATGCCAATAGATGGCGTCATCTGAAAACTATTCATGGCAGCCAATGTATGCGAAAGTCATTGATTTGTTTTCACAAATATTACTTCAACTCAAATCTCATGTTGATACATAAATACATTTACACACGTATCACATGTATGGGGTAGACATATACATCGCATCGTTACGTAACTTCCTATACCAATCATTTTTTCATACAAAATAGCGTCGGATGTATTCATGCCTAGCCACTTTTTTTTGGAACTCAGTTTTTCGTTGAAATCCAAAATTGCTGTCGAATATAACAATGGTACTTTACAGGTTTTCTCATAGCTCTCCATAGGTTACCAAATTAGGAAATGAATTATTGGACTGCTGCACTTATACTACGTTAACCAAATGAACTGCACATGCACTTATGTTTTTTCTCTTAGAAATAGAGCAAACAACATTAACTTCATTTCATCCTGCTCCTCCAGAACATACACTGTTATATGCCCCAATACAAAAAATACGATTTCTTAAAAGAGCCAATGCTTCGCCTTTTGTGTTGCTACATAATAAATTATATGTCTACATATTGCACAAAATTACAATTTCTGATAGTAGGGTAGGATTTACAATTTTGGCACCAAGACGTCCGTAGTACTATCTCAGTATAGAATTTTTGATAAACAGTTTTTTTCTATAGGCAAGACTATTCTGAAAACAAAAATACTTTAAGATTGTAATTAAGATTACTTAGTGTTATTTCATATATAGTATCTTTTTTTATAATATATAAACCTCTCGGACACGTGTATTGAATTTATATATTAATATTTTATAATAAAATTAATAAATTAAATATTAAAATATAAAATCTTTATATTTATGAGTATAGAAAATTTTAATTTTAATATTTAATTCAATATTTTACTTTTAATTAATTTATTAAAATAAATATTTCCCCACAAGATCAAATATTTGATTTAAAAAAATTAATGACAACTTTTATGTGTTATTTATAGTTAAATTACTATATTTTTATGTAATTTTTTTTTTGTAAACTACTAATATCATAATAATTTATTATATTGTAACTATTTTTAAATTATATGATATTCTTTATAATAATATTTATTAGGTTAGAGTATGTATACACTTGCTAATTTTTAAAATAATATAGGCATGAACTTTTGTATTCAAAATAATACGAAATTATTTTGTATAAGTATAAAATAAGTGGATAATTATATCTATGTTATATAGTGTTTGGCACAATATGTCTACTTTGACAGCATTGTTTAAACCGAATATATAACAAGTATTATATACATGACATATCAGAAAAAAATTTTAGGTAACATTTCAATTGTAGCAATTTTAAAATTAATCAATAATAACAAACCACAATACCTTAAATTAAGTCATATGTTATCAAACTTGTTACAATATATATATATATATATAATTTCGTTTAGTTTCTTCATTGAAACCCTTACATATATATATACTCCAATTTCCAATAATCCAAAAGGGACCAATTTTTGGTTTTTTACCAAATATTTGTTATTGGGCCATTTGTTTAATATTGTTATGATTTGTTCCTAGCCAACAAAGTAATAATCAATCACATCATACATACATACATACATACATACATACATACATACATTGTTCTTTTGTACCCTTGTCTAAGTCATCACACATGCAAACAATTGATGTCCAAAAGAATAATATATAAACGGTAAAGGCATACTATACATATATTTTCATGTTGGACACATTAATAGGAACAAAAAGATGACACTAAAACACAATGATCATATTTTAGTTATAATTGACATTATAAGGCTAAATAAATTGAGCTATAACCATATTTTTTTTGTAAGCTTACTTTGGTGGTTCATATACTTATTATTTTATAAACAAAATTAGAAATTATGTCTATTGTTAATTTTTATTTAATTAAGTGATTATAATTGATTTAAACTCTGATAAACTAATTTTAAAGATATGATAATTAGGTAATTATCTCTTTAATTAATAAATTAAAATTTTAATATTTTGTATTAATCTCTAATCATATAGGTCATCTAAGGCTTCTTCTTCCAAGTATCCAACTTTCTATGTTTTTTCACATTTTTAGTTGCCTTTAAGCACTGCAAATAAAAGCATGATCACCCTTTCTCCTATACAAAAACCAAAGGAAGTAAAAATAAAGGTTGAAGTATGCAAGAAAGGAATATATATATATATATATATATAACTAAGAGCTTAGAGCAATCAAGGGTTTTAATTATTGGTGTTTGGAATTTTATTTCATTTTGAATTTTGAAAACTTTAGTTTTAGGGATATGGCATGAAGGAGAGTGGAAATGAAGAGGATAGAAAACAAGATAAACAAATAGGAGACTTTGGCAAAGAGGAGAAATGGGTTGGTGAAGAAAGCTTACGAGCCATCTATGCTCTGTGATGCTAAGGTTGCTTTTATCATCTTCACCAACCATGGCAAGCTTTACGAGTTCTGTAGCACCTCTAAGTACAATCCTTTTCTTCTTTCTTTCTTTCTGATCTTTACTTTAAGTTTTTATCTTGCATCTTGTCTAATTATATATGTGTTATGTAGGCACCTATTTAGTATCTCTTCCCAAGATTTGGGATCTATTTTCTTTGTAGATTTCTCGTTTGTTTTCATGGACCTTGGGTGTCATGAATTTCATTAATTCCTTCCTTCTTTAGAATTTTTGACTGTATATTTCTTTTTTCCTTGTTGGGGTTAATTCTTTCTTGAATTTTAATGAGTGTTGAGACACCCTATCTTTAGAGAAATTTATTTGTCTGTTTACTTTTGTTGTGATTTCTTTTAGTTTAAAATTTTGTTTTCTTTTTATTTGATTTGAGGTGTCATTTTATTACTCTGTTATCTCTGAATCAAATGTGAAATTCTTTTTTTTTTTCACTTTGTATGTTAGAGCCATATTAGGATTAATTTGATTGCATCAATATTTTGTGATTTGAAGATAGAAGCACATCTTTGCTTTTTCTCTTAAACTTATTTTCTGATTAGCACCATGTTTGTTGCTTAACATTTAATTGATTGTTGGTGAAAAAAAAAAAAGAGAGAAAGAAACGAAAGAAGGGAGGACTCGCCATAGCTAAGATATTCTTGTAAGTGTAATATTAAATTTGGAAAGATTTTCCTTGGTGACTTATCTTCCAATAAATACAATGTGATCAAATTTCTTTTGCATTAAATACTATCATTGAGAAGCTATCAAATGGGATTCATGATTGTTTGTAGTTAATTACCTTTTTCTTCAAGATATTTTAACGATGATAATTGTATTATTTAATTTGTATGACTTTTAATTATAAAAATTAACTTCATGCTTCCTTTTAAGTTGGTAATATAAGTGTTTCAATGCAACATCTCAAGTTGCTAATCTACAACCATAAACTACAGTGAAACTATTGATTTAATACATATTATGGTACACATTTTGTATTGGCAATCAATTTGCAATCACATTGCAATTTTAAGATTTGGTTCAATATTTTAGTTCTCTCGCTTAACGTCTAAGAAAATCTATAGGAATAATATGATAATGTTCTTCATGTCAGGTTCCTTTATTTTGCAAGCTCCTTCAGAAAGTTCATTAATGCATGCATTATCATGGAAATTGAGCATTCCTCAAACTGCATTTGGCTTGCAAGCCATGCATTTAGTCTTTTATAGTGAAAACCAACTTGTGGAAAACTCTAATCACGAGCATTGCTCCAAGCAAGGGTTTCGATCTCGCTAAGCCTAGTACATCATCATTTGATGTATCAATTTTAAGTCTAATTTTTTGTGTATTATTTCAACATTTAGTATTGGCCTTATTGGCGCCAATTGGTTGACCTTTATTTGTATTGAAATCCTTCCCACTCATTAGGGAAAGCTAAAACTCAACGGAATCATATTTAAGACATCTTCATTTGACCATTGATGGAAAAGACACGATTTAAATTATGGAATATCTGTTCAACTGCTTATACATTTAGTTTTTGACTATTGTATTACTGTTTGTAGTTGTGGAATTGTGTGAAACACCAATCCTTTATGCCAGCAAAGAATACTCATAATATGGCTTATAATTTTAAGACTGAAGGTGAACTACTACAAATGTCATAAACTAGCTATTTTGAAGAAACTCTATTCATTTAATTGAACTGGTGATTAGGGCTTGATACAATTTGTCATCTTCCATGGACTATTTACATGATCTAAAACTTTAATGATTGTTCTCTTACTCTTTCATAACTGTAAATTTGTTTGATAGATGAACGTGAATATCTTATTAGGAAGTCCTTTCAAAAGTAAAATGTTCTTTTGTGTTTCTTTCTCCATTCTCCCATGCTCAAGAGTTTGGAAAGGGATCAAAAGTGCAGGTATGGCTTAGTGGAAGTCAACAAACCTGCTGAAGAGCTCGAAGTAAGATGTTATGTTCTGTGTCGTATGATGAGATTCTGTTTTCATCATATTGCATGGCCAAAGGTTATGTTTTCATTATATCTTCGATATTTTTCCACCCCCAGAATCAGTTTCATGGCAAAAGCTTATGACAGTTTATCTAAATACTACTTAAATGCTAGATACTTTCTGTTGACCTAATTACAGGGTAGTTACCCTTGTTGTCATGTATGATGGTAGGAGCAATCTTATTCGTGAAACGCTTGTTTGGTATATAGAAACCTCCTTGGAAAGGACTTGGGAGGGGTCAATGAAGCAAGTTCGGTCTACTAAGGTAGCTCAAGTTTTTCTATGGTTCTTTGAAATAAATTCGCTTAGCTTCACGGCTCCATCATTACACCACCTATTCTTTTGTTAGTTATTTTTCCATGCACGCATGTTCTTTCTTGCCGTTAGAAGTCTAGAGTTAAGGATGAGAAATAAAGCGATAACAAAGTTAATTTGGGACAGGTGAGAAGAGATGGTGCAAAGTGGGGTCTTGTGCGTTGTCCTAACTGTTGGACTTTTCTAGAATTTCTCTTTCTGAAATTCTTATTTCATATATTGCAGGATCTTTCTTTATGCGAATACTAGCAATAAAACTGTAATTGAAATCAACATACCGTTGTCCATTATGCTGATGTCCCACAGTGGAGATGGGAAGCCTCTTCTGTTTCGTTCCTGAACGCTTCTCTCTTTTCTCCTACTCTTTCCCCTTTCTTTTCTTTACATTTCTCTCTCTGATGGTTGAGCTCTCGGAAAGGTCTGTAATAGCATATATATATATACACATCTTCCTTTCCTGTAACCGTTACCTTAAATAGGAAGATCCTCTCTTTCTGTAATAATTATCTTAAATGAGAAGATACTCCTTTTCCTGTAACGGTTATTCTTAATAAGGGAAGATATATATACACATATTCCTTTCTTGTAACGTTTATTCTTAATAGGGAGAGTGGAGGGATTTTAAACCCGATGACCCAAATTACCGTTATGCCTAACCGACCATCATATTAGGCCTTTTATTTTGAGTCATAATTTAAATGACATGGACCACTCATGTTAATTAATTTAACAATCTCCCACTTGGTCCATGTCATGACTCGATGAAACAATAATAATTAAGTGCGCACAATTCTTAAAGATCATCAAATCACAACACTTAATTGAATTAAAATGATTGGATCATGGCGGTCACACATCTTATAGCGACATGATTCCTTCCATGCATCACATGATCATCATAATTCATAATAACTTTACTGAGGAACATTGAAACTTTAAACTGTCATTCTCATATATGCCATTAATTATCTCATTAATTATCTCACAAACCATAATTGTATACATCTAAATAGAGATAACAGAGCATAAGCAAAACCATAACTTTAATTGAATTCACGAGTGTCACAATGATATAAGCATGCTAAATATTGGCTTTCAAGTGTATGAGGACCTGTCCATAATGCCCATCCGATCAACATGTCCAGTAAATGTTTTCGGTGGCAAACCTTTAGTTAACGGGTCCGCTACCATCAACTCAGTGCCAATATGCTCAATGGACACTCTTTGGTTTTGCACTTCTTCTTTAACAGATAGGTATTTCAAATCCATATGTTTCGCACCTTTAGAATACCTATCATTCTTAGAGAAGAAGACTGCTGCGGAATTGTCATAAAAAATTCTTAACGGCTTTTCTATACTGTCGACCAAACCAAGCCTTAAGATAAAATTCCGCAACCATAATGCATGAACAGTAGCCTCAAAGCATGCTACAAATTCAGCCTCCATAGTGGAAGTAGCAATGACAGACTGCTTCCCGCTTTTCCAGGAAACTGCTCCTCCAGCCAGGAGAAACATGTAACCAAATGTAGATTTCCTCGAGTCTACACATCCAGCATAATCTGAATCCGAGTAGCCTACTACTTCAAGATGACTTGATCTTTTATAAGTAAGCATGTAATCTTTGGTGCCTTGTAAGTACCTAAGTACTTTTTTTTTCCGGCTTTCCAATGATCTATTCCAGGATTACTTTGATATCGGCCTAACATTCCAACTGCGAAACTGATGTCTGGCCGAGTACATGTTTGTGTATACATCAGGCTTCCAACCAGTGATGTATAGGGAACTGATTCCATCACTTTCCGTTCCAAATCATTCTTTGGACATTGTAATTCACTGAACTTGTCCCCTTTCTGAATTGGAACTATTCCTGTTGAGCAATTTTCCATTCTAAATCTCTCTAATACTTTACTTTATTGATATAGCCTTTCTGAGACAATCCTAACAATCCTTGTGATCTATCACGGAATATTTCTATTCCTATCACATAGGATGCCTCATTCATATCTTTCATTTCAAAAGTTTCAGAGAGAAATTTCTTCACATTATGTAACAAACCTATGTCATTAGCGGCCAAAAGAATGTCATCGACATATAGGACTAATATAATGAACTTGCTCCCACTGACCTTCATATAGATACACCGATCAACGGTGTTTTCTACAAAACCGTATGACGTAATGGTATTATTGAACTTAATATACCATTGTCGGGAAGCTTGTTTCAGTCCATATATCGATTTCTTTAATTTTTACACACCAAATTTTCTTGCCCCGTAGTGATGAAACCTTCAAGTTGGTCCATATACACTTCCTCTTCCAAGTCACCATTCAGAAAGGCGGTCTTTACATCCATTTGGTGGAGCTCTAGATCATTATGAGCCACCAATGCCATAATAATTCTTAAAGAGTCTTTCTTAGAAACTGGAGAGAAAGTCTCCTTATAGTCAACACCATCCCTTTGAGTGAAACCTTTGGCTACAAGTCTGGCCTTATACCTTTCGATGTTACCGTTCGAGTTTCGCTTGGTCTTGAAGACCCACTTACAGCCAACTCGTTTTGATCCTTCAGGTAACTCTACTAGCTCCCAGACTTGGTTTACATCCATCGATTTCATCTCTTCTTTCATGGCATTGAACCACCTTTCAGAATCATTACATTCCATGGCTTGTTTAAATGAGACTGGATCTTTATCAATGCTCAATTCCGATTCATGCTCAAGTGAGTAAACCACATAATCATTTAAAACTGCTGGCCTTTTCTGTCTTGTAGACCTCCGTAATGCCCATTTCTTGTGGTATCACTTGTTCATTTGTAAATTGAATATTGTCACTTGGTTCATCTCTTATGTGTTCACTTTGCGTGTTTCGAGTATCAATTTGTTGTCCTTGCATGTCACGTGACTGTGAATGCAACATAAGGAATAACAATTTGAGTAGAAACACTGGGTGTGGGAATACCGACATGAGTAGGAGTACTCACTGTGGACCATTCATTTTGTGATTCTTTAATATCCACCTTTCGTGATTCCCCACTCCCACTGAACTGACCATTTTCAATGAACCGAGCATTACCAGACTCAACTATTCTAGTACTATGGTTAGGGCAGTAAAACCTATACCCTTTGGACTTTTCAGGATAGCCAATGAAGTAACCACTAATGGTTCTTGCATCAAGCTTTTTCCTTCATGTGGATTGTATATCCTTACTTCTGCTGGACAACCCCAAACATGAAGATGTCTCAAACTGGTTTTTCCTTCCTGTCCATAACTCGTAAGGAGTTTTAGGGACAGCCTTACTAGGAACTCTATTCAGCAGATATGCAGCAGTTCTTAATGCATGCATCCACAAGGATAAGGGTACAGTACTGTAATTCAACATGCTCCTAACCATATCCATAAGTGTGCGATTCCGCGCCTTTCCGCTACACCATTCTGTTGTGGTGTACCAGGCATTGTATACTGTGCACATATGCCTCGACTCTCAAGAAGTTTTGCAAATGGACCAGGACATTGTCCACTTTCATTGAATTTTCCATAATATTCACCACCCCTATCTGACTTAATCACTTTTACTTTTCTATCTAACTGCCTTTCAACTTCATTAATAAAAACACCTCTAGGATGTTTACTGACTGAGACTTTTCATGCAGTAGATACAAGTAACAATATCGTGAGTAGTCATCTATAAAGGTGATGAAATATTTCTCACCACCCCATGTTGGGATATCAAACGGGCCACAAAAACATCAGTGTGTATCAATTCTAAAGGCTCATTGCTTCTTATGGCTGGGTTCTTTGATGTATGTTTTGTTTGTTTCCCTTTTATACAATCACACACATACATCCCAATCAGTAAAATCCAATTGAGGCAGGACATCACCTTTCATCAACCTCAATATCCTTTCTTTGGATATATGACCCAATCTTTGATGCCATAAGAAAGCAGAACTTTCATCATGCATATTACGTTTGTTACCTATACCATGCTCAACAAGAAATATGGAATCAGCATACATAGCATCAAGATTCAAACGGTACAAATCATCAATCAAAGTACCAGATCCATAATAGTACGAATGTCTATACAATGAAAATGCACCATTTCCAATCTTGAGGTTAAATCCTTCTTTATCCAACTTTGCAACAGAAACTAAATTTCTAGCACATTCAGGAACATAGAGACACTTTTCTAGATCCAGATGACACTTGGTGTCCAAGATCAATCTGTACGTCCCAATCCCTTCTATTCGTGCCTTCATTCTGTTTCCCATATAGAGGAACTTCTCAGTTCCTGTTATGGGCTGGATTGAAAGGAATCCCTGCATAATATGTGACACACATGAATAGTAGCTCCAGAATCTAACCACCAAGTATTATTGGGCACTTCAATTATGTTTGATTCAAAACATACTGATATACAGTACGTACCTTTCTTTTCGAACCAAGCCTTTCTTTTTGGGCAATCATTTTTGAAGTGACCCATCTTTTTGCAGAAGAAGCATTTCTGATCCTTCTGGATCTGACCTCCAGTGACTTTCATAGAGGCTTTGTCCTTCTTCTTACCTTTCTTATGTGGTTTAGACCTGCTACCACTAGCATCCTTATGAACGATGAGATGAATGGAGTGATCCTTCATCTTCTTTAATCTCCCTTCCTCCTGAACTAACATGGCCTTAATTTCTTGAAAGTTCCATTTCTCTTTAATAGTGTTATAATTCACTTGGAACTGGCCAAATTCAGGAGGCAGTGAGTTTATGATGAATTGAACCAGAAATGATTCACTCACATCCATGCCCATTGTTTTCAACCTTGCTGCTAGATTAGCCATACTGGTCACATGATCATGAATGGGCTGTGACCAATCAAACTTCTTGGTCGTCAGCTCACTCATTAGGGTTCCTACGATGGATTTATCAGTTATATCTGACTGAGAGTATTCCTTAATTCTCATCAGAAATTTCCTCGCATTTTCCGTCTTAGGCATCGATGGCTTGACGTTTTCAGCTATCGTCATTCGCATCAAATTCAAACTCAGCCTATTGGACCGTACCCAAGCCTCATAAAAAGACTTATCAGATTCTGTACTAGTCCCTGTAATGACTGCAGGCTTTTCATCCGAAATGACTGCTAAGTCCAGGCCCAATACACCCAAATGAAACTGAATATGCTCAGACCATTCAGCATAGTTCAGCCCATTGAATTTGACCATTGAATTGCCTAAGGCGAATACATTGGTGGAAGCTGCAAATATAATCCAAATTTATACGTTAATGCTTTGAGTAAACTCTAATGGATTCAGATACATTACAAACTTTAATTATGTATTTAAGTTCACCTTTGGGTGATCCTCAAATACATAACTCTAATCAATAATGATGCTAATTTAAATAAACTTTAATAGATCAATTAATCATACTAAAATTAACATGAATGTCATCTTTGGATATACAATCACGTTTACTTAGTATATTAATTAATCCCTTTTAGTGTCATTAATTATAAGCAATGATCCATCTTTGGATGATCTCCTAGCTTTATAATTAATAACCACAATTGTTCATTTCAAAACATTTTATTAGCATCCAAAATGAACAATTAAAATTCACAGTCAGCTGTTCAAATCCATTCAAAGCCAGGCCACTTTGGTGACTAACAAGCTTTTAATATTTGACTCATTAACGTGAATTTAATAATCTTCAATTACGAAGATTAAATTATCTTTTATGTGGGAGTTTTTTTTTTTTTTTTATGGTATTCATTCGGACCCGAGCACCACCATACTGCAGGTGGGACCCGCGTACCAGGCAACCAAAATATTTGTTTTGTCCCGCGTTGTAATTATTGATTACACGCAAAGGAAAAACAAAAATACAACCTAATAAAATAAAATACTACCCGAGCACCACCATACTGCAGGTGGGACCCGCGTACCAGGCAACCAAAATATTTGTTTTGTCCGCGTTGTAATTATTGATTACACGCAAAGGAAAAACAAAATACAATAAAATACTACCCGAGCACCACCATACTGCAGGTGGGACCCGCGTACCAGGCAACCAAAATATTTGTTTTGTCCCGCGTTGTAATTATTGATTACACGCAAAGGAAAAACAAAATATAATAAAATACTACCCGAGCACCACCATACTGCAGGTGGGACCCGCGTACCAGGCAACCAAAATATTTGTTTTGTCCCGCGTTGTAATTATTGTAATTATTGAAAATACTACCCGAGCAGCACCACTATACTGCAGGTGGGACCCGCGTACCAGGCAACCAAAATATTTGTTTTGTCCCGCGTTGTAATTATTGATTACACGCAAAGGAAAAACAAAATACAACCTAATAAAATAAAATAATACCCGGCACAAAGAGATAAAGAAAACCAAATTGCAATATTCGCAAACCCGCTCTGATACCAATTGTTGGACTTTTCTAAAATTTCTCTTTCTGAAATTCTTATTTCATATATTGCAGGATCTTTCTTTATGCTAATACTAGCAATAAAACTGTAATTGAAATCAACATACCGTTGTCCATTATGCTGATGTCCCGCAGTGGAGATGGGAAGCCTCTTCTGTTTCGTTCCTGAACACTTCTCTCTTTTCTCCTACTCTTTCTCCTTTCTTTTCTTTACGTTTTCTCTCTCTGATGGTTGAGCTCTCGGAAAGGTCTGTAATAGCATATATATATATATACACATCTTCCTTTCCTGTAACCGTTACCTTAAATAGGAAGATCCTCTCTTTCTGTAATAATTATCTTAAATGAGAAGATACTCCTTTTCCTGTAACGGTTATTCTTAATAGGGGAAGATATATATACACATATTCCTTTCCTGTAACGTTTATTCTTAATAGGGAGAGTGGAGGGATTTTAAACCCGATGACCCAAATTACCGTTATGCCTAACCGACTATCATATTAGGCCTTTTATTTTGAGTCATACTTTAAATGACATGGACCACTCATGTTAATTAATTTAACACTAACAACAAGCTGACATTATATCTGGGTTATTTTTAGCCGTTCTTTTCTTGCAATCACTCTTTAATCCTACAGATTCTTTTCCATTTTTTTAATGTTGGGCATTGATTTTCTTTTTTTCTTTTTTTGGTCTTATCTACATTTATTTCTTTTACAATTTATATTTTTGGCGCCACTAGTGCTCCCTAATTCTTGGCTGACCCAGTATATGCTTGACCAGCTTGCTGATCTTCAAAACAAGGTACTTACACAAATGATCTTAAGGCCCTTATGTAATCCAATTGGAACTTGCTTCGGCTGCCAATTGACTACTCTTTTAAGTACAGGAACAGCTATTGCTTAAAGTTAATAGAGCTTTGACAATAATGGCAATATCGTAGAACCTGACAAATTACTCATATTGTTAGGACCCTGCATTGATTCCACAAAATATTGAATGTTACTTAGCCCCATGCAACAATAGTGTGGTTTCCTCATGCTTGGCAAATTCATAAACTTGATACCTGCATACTCTCTTAAGTCTCAACAGTTCTCAAACTGTGTAAACAGAAAAGTGCATGACACCATTTTGCCATCTTTCTCTATGTACATGTTAGCTCAGTGTCTTGTGTGACCTGCGAGTCTCCAATTGTAGAATAATTGATTTTTCTTTCTTTCATTTTTCTTTTTTTCCTTGCATGCTCTTCCTCTCTCAATATAAGTAAAAATTGTAGTTCATGAAACTCAATTGATTATTTCTAGTAGCTGGATGAAATGAGTGCAAGAAATAACATTCAACAATCATGGGATGATAGTGAGCCGAACATGCCATTCGGTCACCAGCATGCTCAATCTCAGGGGTATTCCATCATTTAGACTCTAATCCCACCTTACAAATAGGATAAAGTACAAAAATTTAGTTCTTGTGTCTTCTCTGATTCCTTTCAAATATCACTTGATTGTTGATCTATTGGCTCTTGCGGTAACTCTATGTCTCCTTTGGTTACACATTAAGCATGTAGGTACAATCCTCCAGGCTCAGATCGAATAACTGGCACAAGTACTCATGCCCAGCAAGTTAAATGGGTTCATCCCTGGATGGATGCTGTGAGATTTTCTGCTCTGCCTTATTTCTCATAAAGAGACCTACCTACTGGATAATTGCTTCTTGGTGTCGGCAATATTGTAAATAATGAAATTTCAACAAAACATATGCACTTAGATTATGATAGCATAAGCATCAGCACCTGATATTTAAAGGATCTTTAGCATTAGTCCAAAGTTATAAAAGAAATTCGCAAGTATTTTGCAAAAACTTAAGAAAGACTATCGTTTCACTCAATATTTTTTAGATTATTCAACCTATTGATTTTGAACTACCCAAAGGTATCCTTTAATTCGCATATTTTATACATTTTCTAAGAACAAAATGGAACGAAGGAATTGAAAGTGAACCAAGTGCATAAAAATCGAGCCAAGTAAAAAAGACATGCTAATACTTGTCTCCCAACATCGGCCTTTTGAGTAATTGATTACCGAGCAATGGTACGTGTACATGCATTTGCATATACTTAGGGAAAGAAGTTGAATTGATGTTACGTCCGAGAATATGTCAAATTATAAGAAAGTGACGGATTGACTTCGTGTATAATGAGATCTAATGTTTGAAGTTAAGAATTTAATACATTAATACTTGGTTTTGTGCATCCGTTTCGTTACTTTAGTTTTTGTACAAGGCTCTTGTTTACTCCTCACATCCTTCATTAACATGTTTAACAAGATAGAATTGGCGAAATTCATTTGACTTTTGTTTTTTTTCTTTTTCATCTTAATTCTACAAGTTGGTTTGAAGCTTTTAAAATTAACATGACCACAATTTTACTTGGTATCAAATTGGTACCACGGCAAGGATTGTAGAATGAGACTGTCTAGTTATAGTTCATTTTTTGCAAAATTGAAGATATAATCAAAATTGTGTAAGAACCAAATGAAAATTAAATTGAAATTGATATTTCTAAAATAAAAAAGATAAAAAACTAATTTTCTCTTTTATTTCTTTAAAAAATAAAATATAGATCAATTTATTATTGAATTTGAATTAAAATTAAAATAAAATTATAACTTGAATCAAAATCAAAAATAGAATCGAATTGTTTTTAAATAATTTTATTATTTTTTCTCTAATTGTGGTACCAAAACTAGAGTTATCATAAATATTTTTATTATAAAGATTTAAAATTGCTAAAGCTTTAGGCATGCTAAATTGCGTGCTAGAGTTCTTTTATTATAGCTATTAGAATTAAAAAAAAAATGATTATAAGTGATTCCCTGGTACAATAATCGGAAAAAAGAAAGAGAGAGAGAGTTTGTCTATCAACCCCGAAAATGAGGTACATCTAGACATGCTACTTCCACCCAACTCATTGGACTACACTGCACAACAGCTGCTTGGCACAGCCTAGGACCCCGCGATACTAAGACAAGGGCAAAAACACAAAGGAGGAATCAAGAATGATGGCCAAAGAGGACAAAAGTTCGTGTCATATTCTAACTACATCGTTGCCGTCCATGAGCCATCAAATGATTAGAGTTGTTTTTTTTTCTTTTCTTTTATCCTTTTTGAGACAACAAATACTGTTTTTTTGAGAAATTCCATATAACCTATTCTCTCTTCCCCCTCTCACTCACAACAAGCGGTTGTCAATTTCTAGACCTCTGGAAGCTCATTGTTGGTCCCTAATCCAACCCAAGAGCCACAAAACACTTGGAAATTTTTGAGTTATGTAATTTTTCCCCCCTCCCCCAACGAAAAAACAAAACAAATATGAGAAGCAAGAAATTATTTTTTTATTTATCAAAAAAGAATTTATTTATTTATTGAAGTTGCTATCTCTCCTTCTTGTTAATGAAATTCTGAACCTATTGTTCACATTTTCAAGTTGAAATTTCCAAATTAAAAGAAGAGGAGGTGGAAAATGAGGTCAATCTTAACGCTGCATACTACCAATTTACATGTTGAAGGAGGCCTAGAGGCTTTTTATGCGCCGAATTTGCTTGATTCTCGTTGGGCCTCATCTAAAATATGAAACAAGCCCTTATTATTTCCTGCACTCTTGGGCTATTTGGTACTTTTACCATTTATCAATATTGCAATCATTTATCTCCTTAATACTGAAGTTACTTTTCAAGTTAAAGTTTGATTCTACCCTAATTAAATGGAAAAAATAAAAGAAGTTGAAATGATTTGAACTTCCTTTTGTCATCCTTTTTGTTTTCTTTACCTGCCATATATCCAATTTTAGTGTTCAACCACACTAATTACAGTTGAATTCTATGGTTTTCTTTATTCATTCTTTATTTTTAATTTTCAAAAATAGTTAACAATTTTAATTAATTTATAAATAAGTTAAGATTAAAAGATATACAAGATCCAATCAACTCTTATCTAATGTAAATAGTGTCACATCCTTTTACTTTCAGTACATATCATCATATGTCCCCTTTAGTGTGACACATCATAAGGTTTTCCCACAAAGCCTTTTAAGCAAATATATATTATTATTGCTTCCTACTTCCATGTCATTCTAGCTGATATGATGGTCAGTCTAACTCAAGCTAGGACCATTGGTTTGGGGAGTCACCATCATTGGGCGGAGAAGAATCATAACATTTCATTCATGATTCTTCCTTTTCTTGTTGTTAACTTGTTAACAGGCTAAATGTTGTAAAACTATTTTTTAAAAAGTCAAAAAAAAAATCTTGGTATCCCAGATCGTATGCTACTCTTATTGTTATCATATGTAATGGGTCGGTTTAAAACCTACAACTTGAAGAAAATTTGATATGTTTGGTGTGCATGTATATATACCTATAGGCTTGTATTGGATAATCAACTAATCTTAGTATTTTTCTTTTTGACATCAAATATTTGTTTTCAAAATGATAATTGTTTGTTAAGATTTTAATTGTGAATTATGTAGTAAATAAATCATACGTTAGATAGAAAAGGGAGAAATATGCATCATATGAGTAAAAGGGACCCATAAACATACTATAACATTATATGAGATAAGACATAGAATAGTAAATGGTTGTTATAGCCAAATTTTTTACTAAAACAATTGGGGAGCAGGTAGGAAATTATTGGTCCCAAGACGTCACACAAACTTTAGCTCATTCACAATTGTTTTATATATTTCATTCCTTAGCAATTAAAGTTAAATTCTTACATTTAGTTGTAGTTATCCAATTACATTTATAGAATAAGAGGCTTCTTATAGTACTTTCCTTATTAAAGTAGTTTCCAACATAAGCTTGTTTCAGGTTAATGCAAGGGTAACCTCAATAAATTGTATAATCCTACTTTGATCTATTGTAGAAAGTTTATGTACATGATTCCTAAGAAAGTAGAGTCCCTTTCTTGCAAGCATCAATTAAATTTATGTACATGATTCCTAAGAAAGTAGAGTCCCTTTCTTGCAAGCATCAATTAAAGCAACTCAGCATATATTTATGAGGTAAGTGAGAGGCAGACAATGGCTAAAAAAATAGAAGAAATATTAGTTGATAATTACATGCTGATTAAGGCAAACAATTGTTTTTGTATTAGTGGAGAACTCAGCGAGAGCCAAGTATCATTTATGAATTCTATTAACTCAAAAATTAGACCTATAGCCCATAAGTCTTAAGATTCTATTGATTATTCATCTTATTATATTGATTTTCTTATAATAAAGTATCAAGTAAATGATGATTTAGTATTAATTTTTCATATGATGGTTCACTAGAGATATTATTGATTTATATTAAAGATACTAATTTATTTGAAATATTTGTTTCTATTGTATGGAAGACGTTAATTCCTCATCATCAACTAAAGGGTAATTTTTTTTCAAGTGAAGGGGTCTGACATAGAACATGCTCTAAATACTATTTTCTTATTATCTTATAAATTATATTGTAATTATTATTTTGTAATTTATTTACTTATTTTAGTATAATTAAAAATTTTAGTTAAACTGTTTAAAAAAGATATGTGAACTACTTGGAATTCTTTTTTATTTTAATTTATTTTAGAATATTTTCTCATTTAGTTTAAATTATTTTCTCAATTAAATAAATATTTTTAATTGTAAATATCATGTAAGGCATCACACAAATAATAAAATTTTATGAATTATTTTATTTTTTATTGAGAGTTATCTTGGTGGATTCTAGAAATCAATTGAGTGTTGACCTTTTGTTATCTATTTCTCACATTTTTATCCCATGTCAAGTGGTATCAAAATGTGAATTTGCCTTATTTGATATCATATGATGTCCTGCATTTTGAATCAACTTCTAGGGGAAACAAATTTGCAGTGTCATATCCCACACATTTCCATCCTTTAAGTGAGAATGAGATACTTTGATGGCAAGATAGAATAAGAACACAGGAAAGGCAATACTTGTTCTCTTTCATAGACGCCCTTTTATCGAGTAAGATTGATTCAGTTCGCACTAAGATCATCGACCATTGTTTAGCTTCAGGTAGTCTTTGCAAGTTATTAGATTGCAAATTTCTTGGAAGTAAGTATGAGAACTTGATCAAGATGATTAAGGTGTTTCAGGACTCGGTATCCTACTTGTAGCCTCCTGGGGATTCATTAACCCAACAATCAATGTTTAAATCCATTTTGGTAGGCTGCATCTCAATGTTCTTCAATCTAGGCTTTGCGTATTCGTAATATGTTTGGTACTTACCAGAGAATTATTCAAGATATTCTTTGTTCATACCAAGGAAGCTAGTAAAAAAGGTATAAATCAAAATCAATGAGACATTGCTTTAGCTCTTAAAGGAAGAGATGTTGGCTAAAAGAAAGGAGGTTATATATGCAAATTTCAGGTCCAAATCTCCGACCCTTGGAGATGCATTTGAAATAGTAGTAAAAAGAGTTCTTAACAGAGTAAAAAATGTAAGTAAAAATACTTTAAAGGAGGAAATGATAACTTGGCATTTGTAATGCAAAAGTTCATAATTTGGAGGCCTGGGATGGATGGGGGAAGAACATTAATTTGTTTAGATGCATGACTCAACCTCAAAGAAAAATAAAGGTAAAAAGATAAAATTTTCCTTACATTATAACATATTTGTAATTACATTTATTTTTATGTTTAAAGACATTTAATATATTAAATTGTTACTTAAATTTAATTTACTTTAAAGAGTTATTATAATTATATTTATTTCGTATATTTTTTATAAATTTATTAATTCTTTAGTTAAATTTGATATATTATGTTAGATAGTTTACAATTATATCCACTTAATTTTTTATTTTAATTTACCAACAAATTAACTTGTTAGTTAAATTTAGTATATATTAAATATTTTTTATTAATTATAATCACATAATAATCATTCATTTATTATAAGATAGATATATTTTAATCTTATTATTATATCATTAAATTTGTTCAAAACAAGAAGAACAAAATGTCCAAAATCCAAAGAAATGAATTTAATCTTAAAAATTATATATGATTCTACTGGTGGCACTAATGGAGCAGCTCCCCGCATTCGTTCATTCAATTGGTCAATGCGCATGTCCTAAAAGCTTCCCACGTGGGCTTTAATTAGCATAATTAATTGAACACAGAATGGAACGGAATTCACGGTGCAATTGAATTGATAGCCATATATGTATATATGTAAGAGCTCATTCGTACTTTTTACCATATAAATTTAAGAATCAATTTTAATGACAATTAATTCGATTTTTTTACGTTCTTTGATTTTTAATATTCTTATCTATTCTATTGAGACAATTTGGTGATATTTTTATATTTTAATAAAAAAATCAATGATATGTATCGTCTATAATAAATTATGCCTCAACATTTAATTCAAAACTTTTTCTCTAAGTTTTATTAACTATTTATTTTCAAGAAATTAAGAAAATCTACAAAAATATATTTATATTTTAATTTATTTTTGATATGCTTAGTTTACAAAATCAAAGTCTTTTTTTATTACTAATAATTTTTAGTTTATTAAAATTGCCTCTAAAACTTAAAATTTTGAGTTAAAATTAATTACATTGAAAAAAATCAAAGCTTAAATTTTAAGAAAACATAAGAACTTCTTGCACTTAATTTGTAAATATAAGTAATGTTTGTTAAAATCCCTCTTAGAAAATTTTTAATGAATAAAAATTTAAATTTTTATTATTTAGTTCTCATGTTTTAATTGTAAGAAAAAATATAAAATTTATTTTAATAAATCTCTTAATAAATAAAAAATATGTGTATTATTAATGAGATATTGATCATTAAATAGGACTAGAGAGTAACTTAACTATTTCTTAGACTAAACCTTATTATTAGACTTTAAATGTTTACGATTATGCCATATTTCTTAAAAAAAAATTATATCTCATAATATTCAAGTTTTACTTAATGGATGACTTAAATACCATAATTAGATAAGATTAGCTTATGTCAATGTGATATTTCTTTGGAAACAAAAATTTATTAAGAAATTTAAATTGACATGTAAACAATGACATGACATATCTTATATTTTTAAAAAAATTGAAAAAAAAAGGTCAAATCTATCTTTATAAAAATTAAAAAATTGTTTTGTCAAAACAAAGAGTCATAGTAGTAAAATCCATATTCAACTGAGGGTTGAGTAGAAGATCGCAAAACAAATTTTAACAAATCATCAGCATCTATAAAAAGTCAGTTTTTGTTAGCAATAATGGGGGAATTCAATCGGCACGGTTCAATTTTCTTAGTTTATAATAATCCGATTTTTGCTGCGGCGTGGTGTGATAGAGCCGGCAGGTGTCACGAGCCATGTTCCCACCACTCTTGACAAATCACGAGCCATCTTTCCCAATTGCAATATGATTATAAATATAAATATAAATATAAATAAAGTTTAGATATGACTACGTAAATATAAAAATAATATATATATATATATATATATATATATAATGTAAAATATCTTAGATTTAAAAAAGAAAAAGAAAAAGAAAAAGAAAAGCATTTTATATTATGTATAAATAAAAAAATAAATAAAATCTCTTCATGGCATATTTATGTAGTAAAATATAATAATTTTTTGGGTGATTATTTGTATCTATAGAATTACGGGGTGATGTTAAATAAGTCCAACAAAATAGCTAACATCAGTTCAATATCAATGTAAGTTAAAAACTGTGTTAGATTTTTTTTTTTTTGTTCCTTTTGTTTTTGTTTTTTTTGCTTTTTTGGGTGTTTTTATAAAATAAAACGAGTAAAAAGGAGTCATATGTCCTATGTCTTTGAAAGAAATAATTGGCTAAACAATTTTATTATATAATAATTAACTTGTTATATTAAATTTATAAATACAAAAAATTTCATAATCCTCACAAAATCGATATATTGACTAAAAATACATATTTTATTTATAAAATTTCTGAAATTATTGTTCGAACAAAAAAAATTAACCTGTCACTAAATTATGATTCAAAGAATTTATTAAACACTAAATATAATAAATATAAACTATTTCATTCATTCCCAAACTATATTGAAAGTTTTATAAAGGTGGAACCTTGGACTCTTTGGACGGCCTCGGAAGCTTAGATGTTGGCCTTTTCAATTGTTAAATGGGTCAGATGAGAGAAGACCACTCCTCTACCATTTTTGGAAGTTTGATGTTTGAAGTTTTTTTGGTTAGACGGGCTTTCTAATTTCTTTTTCTTTTAATAATTTAGTTGCACTTCAAGCTAGCTTTGAAGTAGTCGAACATTTTTATGTTATTTTGGGAATGAATAACAGATTGGTCCTAAACTCTTCTTTAAAAAAAAATAACATACCAAACATCTTAAATTCAATAACAAAAGTCCAATAATTATGGGTATAGGTCGCACAAAATAAGAGTACTACACGAGGATTAAAAAAAAATTCAACCTTAACACTATCTTTTCAATTTTATCATAGTCCAGCGACTGGTAAAGAAAAGACAAATAATGAATGGTTTGGTGAAAATATATTCAAATGCAAGCAAATTCATGATTTTCTATAGTTTCGTCCCAAACAATCAAATAATCATAAATAATTCTACCAAATTAGAGAATATTGTGTTAATGTAGCTAGGAGAGAAAGATGAAGAGCTTTAGAGAGAGAGAGAGAGAGAGAGTTTTTTTTAAGAATTTTCAATTTTTTCAAATAAAAGTCAGTTCTTCATTAAAATTTTTTATAACGTGTCATCCATTTTTTAAAATTTTATCAATACCATGTCCATGCCTTTATACCTTTCCCACCTTCCACCCAACCATTCCAAAAAGTTGTTTGATTATACTTATAAGTCCCTCGATCAATACCCTTGCTCACTAGTCAACCCTAGCTTTTGTAACAAACAATGGAATCAGCCATCAAAATAACTGGTGAAGCCAATTGCCCCTCATCCAACTCAATAAGCATTCCTTCCTTGGAATCCAAGGTGAGCTAAACCTCGGTTCCTCTGTTGCTATTGTCCCAACCAAATTTTGAGCTCCTCTCCTCAGTCTCACCCTTAATTGATTGATCAATTTGAAATTGCACACCATTTCCACTGTAGTCTGGAACAACCGTTCTGTCTCTGCTGTCGTTATTCTGCAAGCTAACACATTCAATACCTAGGCTACACTTGGAACCCTTTCTACTTTTAGTCCCATCATCGACAAGGCATACCAGAATCAGGAAATGTTGCTATTTATACCCCTAACTTATATCCCTTATACCACTCCTTGTTCAACCTTCTTGCTGTCTCCATCACATCTAACTGATCATCAAACTTTACAAACCTAAACCATTTCCTAACTATGCTTACCTTGCTCGAAACCACAAAATCCATTATCCTTCCCTATCGTTCGAATATCCTCTAAAGTTCTTTGTAATCAAAGCTCATCGGTAGGTTGTTGATGAAGAGTAGTGCTGCTCTGGCCATCATGTTCACCATTATCCTCTTGTCAGAGTGGAGCAAAACACCCACTAAAATAGTTACAAAGAGGTATGTTTTTTTGTTTTTTTGCACCAAATGCTTACTTTTTATAAATGTATAATTAAATACTTGCTTGTTTATGTTTGAGCTCATGAGTATGCTTTATTGGTTAAACATAATTTTACATATTTTAAAATGACGAAGTAATCAAATTTGCTTGATATATGGTTTGTGATTTTATAGTTTTTTACCATATAGTGTTTGATATATCATTGTGTTAGCAAACAAGGAATCTGAATGGTGTTGAAAGACATTGTAATTGTGATTTTTCTATGGTGTCTATCTTCAACCCTCGATGTTGCAAGAAGGAGGATTCTTGATGGGTCAAAGCTAAAGGAGGAACTTAAAACTTTGAACAAACTAGTAGTTAAGATAATTTAAGTTTTAAAATGCTGTTGATTCACAATTTGTAAGAATTTTAAAAAGTGAAAAATTGAACTTCCCACAAAAACTTTTTTCTTGAAAGAGAATAAAATTTGTTTATATCAATCATCATTTAGTATAAGAAAAGATAAACTTAAATTGTCATATTTTAGTACCAAACTTGTAAAACTTGTGAATGTAATCTTTAAATATAAAATCTCACTTTTTCGTCCTTAAGCTCAAATTTAAGGCCTTATTGACTATAATACGTGAATGGGGCCTTGAAGAGAAAATTCCTGGAAAGTGCCTTTGCAATTGAAATATTTGGTTTTGTTCGTTTTGGTCGCTACCAGAAGTTACTTGGAAAGTGCTGAGCTTGGCCACCCGTAGAGGCGATTTTTTGTAACATACGTGCAATTTGCTTCAACACCACACGTACAAAGCTCATACGTTGTCCGCCCCATGTTCTTTTATTCGGATCATAACCCGTGAGACTATCGGTCCGGCCCATGTAAATTAGTAAACATTACTCGAAGACACGCCCCACGGGTTCGTTGGATCGATCGAACCAAGTTTGGGAGAAGAGTCGATTAAGTGGGTTCTGTGAATTGGTACATTATTATTGTTGTTCGTCTTGTCTTTGCTTTTAATAATTAATCAGATTGTTGTTGGTTACATTTGCTGTCTGGGTTCTGTATGGATGTCGGGAATAAAAACAACGTTGAATTTTGTTATTGATTGTTTCGTTCCCAATATTTGTTCTTTTGACGATTTGGATTTTTTGGTTTTTTTTTTTTTTTTTAAAATTATTGGAAATGGCTGGAAGAGCTCAAATACGTACCAGTAACTCAGCCCTCATTGCCATGGTTGCTGATGAGGAATGATCTGTTGTGCTATTGCCTTTATGCTTAAATATTATTCCTACATATATATATATACAACAATTGTACGTAATTCTTCCAATATTAGCATCTTTAAATAACTTTGGGGTGAGACTTTGGAACTTGCAACCTCAATTGGGTTTCAAGATTAGTACGGTCTTAAAATGGTTGTTTGGGTATTCCGAGGTTAAATTGGTTGTTTTAAAGTATCTGCAATACGTCATGAAATTTTTGTTTCTGCCTTAGCGGTAGTGTTCTTGTGTTGCTGTAAAATCGCAAAGCCTCAAAGATAATCATTTGGGAGTTTTTGGTGGGGAGGAGGGCGGGATGTGTGATGGGTTGTTCCATGTCTCCTGTCTAGACATTTTTAATCCTTTCCTTCGTAACCAACTTCTGAAATTTGTGGTGTCTGATGTGAAATTTTTATACCAAGATTGGCTATTGGCCATGTAAACGCAAATTTGCTATGGGTATTCCCTCTAGTTTAATGACTTGGGTGAATTTAGCCTTTGGAATTTTTTTTTTTGGGGGGGGGGGGGGGTTCTGTCTTAGGATTAAGATGAGGCCTGGAGAGAAGGGGGGTTGATGATCTTTTGTTTTCATATCTTCTTTAATTTTTCTCCCTTTTGTATGTACACTACATAATGCAGACACCCTGAACAATACTGGCAGCAACAGACCTTCAAGGCCATAATAGATATTTGTGTCATGTATATATTGATACTTTGATATGGAAAATTGCTTCATAGATTATACCATGGAAACTGATATTTGCTAAACTTATGTTATGGTTTCAACTGCAGAAACTAGGATTTTACACTGGTGACATGGTATTTGTTGCTCGCATTTCTTCTTGCAATGGTCAACCAATAAGTTAAAATCTGTGTGTGTCTCTGCCCCCCTGCATTTATTTTACACAATGGACAAAGTGATCACTTCCCCTGTTACATCATCATCATTATCATCTTTTTGATAAGCCTCATCACATCAGTCCGTTTTACCCTCTAATGTTTCTTTCCTCACTGCATTTCTCACCTTTGCTCCGGCCCAGTTCCTCAAGCTCTTCACCATCTGCTTTCTCTCTCTCTCTCTCTCGCTCTCTCTCTCTCTCTCTCATCTTTTCTGGGCAGGGTGCAAAATTTTTGAACATTTTGTAGATAATTTGTGCAATTGGGTCATTGAGAATTATGGGTTTCATTCAATTTATGTTAAACATATTTTTGTATTCCGTTGTCTTCCATTTGAGTTCTGTTTATGGGAATTTTGCATTTAACTTCTCTGTTTGTGTGGATATAAGCTTCTTGTTGAAGAGACTAAGAAAAGGATTGGAATTTGGAATGTTCAAAGCCTTAGTCTAACTTTGTGGTTAAAAGATAATGATTCTTTTAACTGGTCATTGCATTTGTATTTCCAGCTGGGATATCCAAATTGTTGCTTTTCACTTGCTATGTGAATGATGAGGCTTTTCCACAGCTATGTGGGTTTTGTAGGTTGAACCAGATAGGAAAGCATTGATTTTTGAATGACTCGAATATTATGGCTGCAGAATTAGCACGAAGGAACATAGTTCGTAGCTTATCTCTGTTACTTCGAGGATTTGGTACTTGCTAGGTCAAGTTTTAGTGACATTGTTGTAAAGGAAGTTTGAGCAAAGATTGATGCTTGTGGTTCATTATCGCCCACCACATTGCCACACTAATCTCTCCTCTCACAAACAAATTAATTAAAGCTGAGATGAGCAAATTCAAGAAGTCTCAAATCCTGATGCTGTCTATCTTGTCTGCCCTTCTCTTTGTGACGCCTCTCTTGTCATCCTCATTAAGGCCAAAGTATATCTATTTTATCATTAATCTGCTTATCTTAGCAGTTGGAGCTGAAGCCTGGCCTCTTCCCAGGATTGTCCAAGCCATTGGAGGACAAAAATCATGCTGTCCCTGTTACCTTAAAGCCTGTAATAACAAGCCCAGCAGAAGCCTCCTCTCCTGAGACTAAAATTACTCTTGCAAGCAGTAACGAAAAGAAGCAAAGGGTTATTGAGAAATCTGCGTCTGAGAAGATTGTTAGCACCATCAAGGTGAGCAAAGTGCAAAGTGTCCTTCCATGCCAAGCCTTTTCTTTATAAGAAGTGGAAAGACTGAAGCAGAAGAGTTAACTGAGGAAGTTGGGGGGCTAACTATATAACAAAGCTGAAATATTCATTGGAAATTTCTACAATCAATTGATGATGCAAAGGGAGGATTCTTGGAAGAGGATCCGTGGTTTTTCTTACAAAGCCTTTTAAGCAAATATATATTACTATTGCTTCCTACTTCCATGTCATTCTAGCTGATATGATGATCAGTCTAACTAAAGCTAGGACCATTGGTTTGGGAGTCACCATCACCGGATGGAGGAGAATCGTAGCATGTCGTTCATGATTCTTCCTCTCTTGTTGTTAACTTGTCAATGGGGTAAATGCCGTCAAACTCTTCTGAAAAAAAAAAAAAAAAGGAAATTCTATCAATTAAGTTTCTAGCATTATTTTCTTTCCGTTTGCTACCGTAGTTTTGTATTCCTAGTAACTTTTGAGTTGTTGGGAGTCTGTATTATTTTTTTTTTCTGTGTTGCATGCTATTAAGTAATGTTGTTCAAATTTTGTTAGCAACATTAATGGTATTGAAACATTGATTAAAGGGACTTCAACTTATGTGACCCACAGCCAAATAGGCCCCTCAGGGTGGTCATGTAATCTGGAGATGGGACATAGAATAGTAAGTAGCTGTTACTGCCAAGTTTCTGGCTGAAACAATGGGGGAGCATGCAGGAAATTATTGGTCGCATGATGCCACACAAACTTTAGCTCATTCATAATTGTTTTCTACATCTCATTCCTTGGAAAGTAAAGTTAAATTCTTACATGGAGTTATGCATATCCAACTAAGTTTATAGATTGACACGCTTCTCACAATACTTTCTTGATTAAGGATGTTCCAATACAATCAATTTAGAAATTTCCACCAGCTTGTTTCAGGTTGATGCGAGGTAACCTCAATAAATTGTATAATCCTACTTGGGTCTATTGTAGAAAGTTTATGTACATCATTCTTAGGAAAGGAGAGCCCCTTTCTTGCCACCATCAATTGAAGCAACTTAGCATTATATTTGTGCGGTAAATGAGCAGAATAAGTTTCTTGGAATGTGCTTGCTGTGTAAGTTTTCTGGGATCTCATTTTTTTGGATTTTTACTCCTTTTCGCTATACAGTAGCTTTCCTGTTCCTCACTTTGTATTTTTATTTCTGACCATTTAAGTTGATTGTAACATCGGGTCTTCTCCAACCACACTATTATTTAAGATACTTGAAGTACACACAACTTTAATGAGTAAGTAGCTTTAGTGTGTCCTTCCTTCCTACACATCCTACATATGTAAGGTAACTTTTTCCTTTACTCATTAACGCCACTCATGCCTTTGGTTCTTACAAGAGTTGGGTCTCACATTCGGCCATATTGGCCACTTGTTGCATCCACTTAATTTGGTTAAGCTTTGTCACGTAAATATTGCATGAGATGATGAACCTTACTATTTTTCTTTTCAACAACCTTTTAATCACCAAAAGACTATTATAAGTCTAGATTATGTAGATAAAAAACACTCATGTTTCATCCCAATGGATTTCTTTGTATATCAGATAGTGATACGTAGTGCAACCACCATTGCGATGTATGTTGGGTTTGTAAGATTCATATTTCATTTTTTTGTCTTCTCTCCATACATCACAAATCCTTTTTTGTGGAAATCAATGACAAGGTATTATTTATTAACATAAGTTGCAATCTAAAGAGATTTTTTAGATTATTGTTCATTAGGAGATTATGTTGTAATCCCTTGTGTCTAAGAATTGTTATTTAGTTTCCTTATATAAATTTGTCCATCTCGTTTATATGTGAGGTTTTGTAATACCAAAAAGGAGATAACTTCTCAGTAAGAAAAAATTTGTATAATTCATTTGTTCATCATAGTATCAATGCAAAGATTCAAAACTCTGTAAAGGAAAAAACAAAGAAGGATGACAGAATCTATTGTTATGGTAGAAAGGTCACAAGGAGAGACTTTAATCCTTGCAAACCTTTCTTCAAGAATAACTTAGATGTTGAACTAGAACTAAACGTCCTTGAGTCAAGAACTTAGTGGCAATTATCCACATCAAGTTAGATGGTAGTAACTATGAATTATAGTCCCAAGTTGTCGAGATATACATCATAAGCAAAGACAAGTTAGGCTATTTAAATGGGGATATTTCACAATCATAAGAAATAGATCCCAAATTAAAGAAATAGAGGATAGAAAATGCAATAGTAAAATGATGGTTGATCAACTATATAAATCATAAATTAATTAGTAATTATATTTGATTTCCCACAGCAAAGGCAATATGAGATGTTATAGCTGTGACCTTTGATGGTACAGATACTTCACAAGTATATGATCTCAAAAGAAAGGTAATAAAGGTGAAACAAGGAGGAGACTTCATTAAAAAAAAAAATTCAATACCTTTTAAGGATTGTGGAGGGAAATTTATTTTTGCCCAAATCTAATGAAATGTGAAGTAGACATCAAGAAGTATAATAATATTGTCTAGAAAGATAGAGTCTATACCTTTTTGGATGGGCTAGATGATCGGCTTGATAAAATTAGAATGTCCTTCAATTTCAATCATTTCCCACAATAGAGTAAGCATATGATATTGTTTGACGAGAAGATAAGAAGATCTTTAGCAATTAGTGATGTTAGCCAAGGGAGATAGAGATCATATTCTAGGAGCTATAATGATATCCAAAGGAGAACTAAAATAACCATCCCTTAAGCCGCTAAGTGATTGAAGGTTTGGTGTCTTAAAATTGAAAATACAAGGGAATAAAGGAGGATGTACTCACTATGGAAATTTAAAGCATACTCAAAAGACTTTCCAAATTTATTTAAGGAAGACAAGAAGGATCATTAATGATGTATTTAAGTTTAAATTTATTTCCAAATTAATTTTTTTGTAAGTTTTTTCTATGTATCTTAATTTGAATTCAATAAATTTTCAAGATAAATTATTTAAAAGATATATAGATTGTGAAAGTAAAAAGAAAAAGAGTAAAACTAATTTTTTAAAAGATGTTATGCATTAAATTATTTATGATTGTGTTGATCATGAAAAAAGACTTGTGTTTTTCAATTTAGATGTTTCAACCTTTGATTTAAATTAAAATCTCTTGATGAATATTACTACTAAGGAGTCAGCCTCTAATATCACTCCTTGAAAGCCTTCTTTCCATGCATAAGTAAAGGGCTAGGTAAATGCCTTAAAGTTTAGCATGAAGTCATAAATGTGATGGGTATCTAATAAATTCATTTATGATTGCATATCTTAATTTTATACACTAGAAGTACCATAATTACAATGTAACATCCTATTTCACATATAACTTTAATTATTAAGGAGTCTTTTTTGTGTTTTCAACTTTTGAATAAGATTATTTTTACATGTTTTTGACAACATAAGTGTGAAGTTACTTTAAACAGGTTTGGATGAACTTCCTTGAATTCCCATTGTCTACATATCTTGTTTATATTTTATTCTCTCGTTTAGAAAAAAAATATTAATATTTGTGCTGATTAATCGAAATAATTTTATTTATTTGTATATGCATAATATATATATATATATATATATATATATATATATATATATATATATATATATATGATTGCCTTTGTTTTTTTTTTTACAACATTTCAATACAGAAACAATTATGCATCTCATAATGTAATATTGACAACTCAAAATTATGCCAAAAAAGATTATGTAACTTGATAAGTGTTCTTTTTTTTTTTTTTTTTCTTTAAAGAAATATGGCATACAAAGAGCTATTATAATATAAAAAACAAAAATGTTATGTACATATATATACCTTTTGAAAAAGTATGAAAAATGTTCTTGAAAAAGTAAAGTTAGTTTTAGAAAAGAGAAAATAACTTTCCTTTTCCTTTTCTTCTTCTTTTTTTTTTTTTTCATTTAAGCAAAGAGATAATAACTTTTCAATGAGTCCAAAAGTAACTATATGGCATTAAAAAAACAAAAAATAAAAAGGAAATTTTAAAATACAATAAATAAGAAAAATATATAATATATATAAAAAAATCTTCTTTTTTTTAACTCCTACTATTCAATTTTTACACTTAATTCACTAAAAATCTTTTTTTGACAATTGCTCCCCCTACAGTAGTATTATGAGTCAATTTTTATTTGGTCATATCTTATTCTTTCACTTGAGATTTGATTAGAATGGTACATGCCTAGAGATGTTAGATGATATCAAGACAAATCCAAATTCTGATATCACTTGACGGGGGAAAATAGATAACAAAAGGTCAATATTCAATTGCACCTTTAAAAAGAATTTTAGGAATTCACCAAAAAATATAATAACTCTTAAAAAAAGAATATAATTCATAGAATTTTATTATTTTATATGATATCTTAGCCAATAGGTTTATTTAAGTATTTATAACTAAAATTATTTTTTAATTAGAAAATATTTTAACTTAAATGAGAAAATATTATAAAACATTTAAATCATTATTATATCCTTCCTAAGTAGTTTACTAAAATTCCTAATTATGTTAAAATAAGTAAATGGATTACAAAATAATAATTACAATATAATTTATAGGATGATAAGAAAATAGTTTTCATAGTGTGTCTTATGTTAGATCCTTTTACTTGAAAGAAACTCATCCTCTAATTAATAATGAGGAATTGACAACTTATATACCATAGAAACAAATACTTTAAATAAATTAATATCTTTAATATAAACCAATAATTCCTCTGGTGAACTATCATATAAACAATTAATATCAAACCATTATTTACTTGATACACTAATCCAAGAAAATCAATATGATAGGATGAAAAATCAACAAAATCTTAGGACTTATGAGTTATGGGCTCACCTTATAAGTAAATAAAATTCATAAATGATACTATGATTACATGATCCTCATGGAAATCTCCACTAACATAAAATGAATCATTTGATTCAATCAACATATGATCATCACCTAATGTTTCTTCTTATTAAGATATCTTCTTTATTGGTACTTCATTAAAAATCTTAATGTAGGGATAAGATAATCCATCTTCAAAAATTAAACTTGTTTCCATAATTTCAGTAGGTAAAAAATAAGAATTAAATTGTATTTTTGCTTTTTTAAAAAAAATCTTTTCAAATATATTATCATCATAAAATTTCAAATAAATTTCTCATATTTACCCATAATTGAATTTCAAACTTATCATATCTTAATTAAAAATATGGAGTATAATTCCACAATTCAATTGTACCATCTTAGAGTTTAGAATACATAAGAGTCATTTTTTCCTCATCATAAAAATAGGCTTTAATTTTTACTAATCAACTCATAAAATCTTTAATGAAAAATTTTTTATGAAAAAAAGAAATATTTTTAAAATCAAGAATGTGAGTACAAACATACTGATTACATGCAACATCTTCAATACAAGATTTATTGTATCATGATCCTGTAAAATTACTTTAGACAGAGTTGTTTTTTCACAATTTTTGTCATTGAAGAGGTTGCCTCGAACCTTATAAGTCAACATCAATGCATGCCAAACCTGCTCTAATATCACTTAACACAAGATGGAAGTGACTAGATGTCAAATGATATTAAGTAAAGCAAATTTTAACTCTGATATCACTTAACATAGGAAAATAAATAACAAAAAACCAACACTTAATTGCATCATTAAAAAGAATTTTTGAAATATACTAAAAAATATAACAATTTTCAAAAGAGAATATAATTCATAAAATTTTATTATTTTGTAAGATGTCTTAACTTATAGGTTTATATGGGTATTTATAACTAAAATTATCTATCTAATTGGGAAATAATTTAACCTAAATGAAAAATATTCTAAAATATTTAAATTATTATTATATTTTTCCTAAATAGTTTATTAAAATTCCTTAATTGTATTTAAACAAGTAAATAAATTATAAAATGATAATTACAATATAATTTATAGGATGATAAGAAAATAATCTTTATGGCATATGCTATGTCAATCAAATATAATTTGCTTGAGTGGCAAGCAAGTGATTAATGCAAGAGAAAGACACAAGACTATTTTTTAACTAAAAAAAAATCTTACTAATCAAAAAATAGTGGTACACTAAATAATTATTTTAATAATCTTAAAAATTTTAAACTATCTTTAAATAAGTGACTTGTTTACTAAACAAGTTTTAGTTTTAAATTTTGATTAATATCTTATTAAGTCAAATCATCTTTTTTTTAATGAATGTAATTATTGATTTAAAATTTTAAGTGCCTGTAATAATTTATTTGGTAATTATATATTTTAAAAAAGGAAAAATTTTTAAATAAAATTAAAAACATTTATAAGGTAGCTTTCTAATTATGATCTAAAAGGAAAGCTTTTTGTAATCCTAGCATGATACTTTTTCAGCTCAAGAACAAGAAAAACTTACTTTGGAATAACTAAAGGAATACCTTTTTAATAAGTAAAGAAAATATTATTGAAAAAATAAAGTTAGTGTTAGGAAAGAGCAAAAAAAAAAAAAAACAAAAGAATATAAAATATTAAGTAATTTTACTCTTTTTTTAATATTTTTTATTTAATTTATACACTTAATTAACAAAAAAATATTTTTTAGTAGTACTTTCTCTTATTTGATACAAATATTTATGGATCAATATTTTCCTTCTCATGTCCTTTTTTTTTATCAATAAAATTTAAATTTAAAATTTTTTAAATTAAAAAAATAACAATATTATTAAACTAAAATTTAATGATTTATCTTTTCTTTCCTAGTTTGATTCAAATGGCATGTGCTATTATCTGAAATAATAATTGATTTTAGTAGCAGACCAATTAAGATATATGTCATGGATGATAAAGTGGGTGCAGGTCTCTCCTGGCCCCAAAGTGATTAGACGGTGAAGGTCGTATTGCCAATCATGTTCTCTTTATTTCTCCCTTTTGATTTTTTAAAAATATTTTAAAAAGTAATAATTATTTTTATATAAATTTAAGTTAAATATAAATTTGAATTGAATTATTAATTTTTGTTGTTTTGAGTTGTATATTATTATTTTAATAAATTTTGATAATAAATTTTTAAAATTTTAATTTTAATCAATTTAAGATAGATAAAGTAACAATTTAATTTTAATCTTTATAATTTAGTCCAAAATAATAAAAAAATAACTTATTAGGTATTAAAAGTATAAGAATTCAATGCTAGGACCTCCCTTGCGGTGGAGGTAGTACAAAGTTATAAGCATAGTTGTGGGTAAATTTATTATCAATTTTTCCTTAGACATGACACATGTTTTGTGTTGTGTCATGTCTAAGAAAAAATTTGGACGGCCATTTTCGGATATAATTGCATCAGTGGTTGGGCAAGTGCATTAATACAAAAGGGGGGGGGGGGGGGAAAGACACGTGGATGACAGAGCGAGTGGTGGAGGTTTCTTCTGGCCTAGCATGCTCAATTTGGAAGGCCATTTTTTTGGGGACAAATAGGACGAATTTAAAAGGGGTAAAATTTAAGTTATGATGCAAACTTCGTAGTAAAAGATGTAGCGGTTTCTATGAATTGAAGGGTTGTTAAACAGATTACAATATTTATTATCGTACCAAAAGATATATGATAACTTTGTAAATATCGTATAATGCATGTTTCTATTAAGAGAAAAATCACACAAGGCCAATCTCTTAATTTTTCTAGATGAGATGAGATAAAATTTACTGAGACAAAAGTCGATTCCAAATCCGTAGAAAATTTTGATGAAACTTAGCATGATTGTCACAAAAATGCACAAAGAAAAAGGTTAACCGAAAGTCAATGGGTTGACACAAAAATTGTTTGCTGTTGCGCAGAAATATTTAATAAAACTTCCCACGATTGTCAATATATATAAAAAAAAAAAAAAAGGGTGAAGCGCGAGTCAATGGGCTCTTTGATAAATTGCTGATCAAGGCCTTGATTATCTTTCCAGTGGGCTGAGGTGTCTTTATTGGTATGGATATCCATTGGAGTATACATTGTCGATTAAGTTAGCTCATAGCAACAACATTAAAGGACTTTGGAAAGAAGCGGAGGTACAAATTACTCGTTAAGGACCCCTTTCTGATTGACTAAAAGCTTTCTTTGATTTACTAATCAATTTACGCATAATTCTCTTTCACTACATGCAGTTTCTGAATATTCTTAGGCATTGCTCATCATTGAGGCAAATTATTGTGGTCACGCACAATAATTTGCGCAACTGCCAAAACCTGACGAGTCTTCCAAATAAGGTTGATATGAGATGTCTGGATACTCTTGACTCGTTGTGTTTCCAGAGGTCTCAAGCAGGGTAAGGTACTTATTCTTAAGGGAGACTGCAATAAAGGAAGTGGCTTCCTCTGTTGAGTATATGGATCGACTTGTCAAACTGAACTTAGATTTTTGCTCCAAGCTTACGAGCCTCCCAACCAACATTTACAAGCTAACAAGTCTTCAGACTCTCAGCCTGCTAAGTTGCTCTAACCTGAAGGTGTTTCCGGAAATGTGGGAGAGCATGGATAATCTAGAGGATCTGACATTGTTCGACACAGCCATTGAAGAGCTACCATCCCGTGTGGACAACCTAAAAAGGCTAAAATGGTTGAATATGTGTCGTTTCAGAAACGTTGCTTCATTTAACTTCGTGGTTGGGATGGCTTGTTCAACCTTGTCTTGTTTAACCTCATTAGACTTGGCATGGCCTAATCTGTGGCAACTGCCTGCTGACCACGGATGTCTATCCTCTTTAAGGGACTTGCGTTTAACTGGGAACAACTTTGAGAGTATCCCTGAAAGCATCAAACAACTTACTCAACTTGAAGAACTTTGGATATGCTGCTCCTGCAAAAGGCTTCGATCATTGCCAGAGTTTCCAGTGAGCCTATAGGAGCTAGATGCGACTGAATGCACATCATTAGAAAACGCATCTTCCCTTGATCAACTACTTTCCAATATGCCATCTTTATACCTCAGAGTCGGCCTCTGTAATTGCTTCAAAGTGGATAAAAATGAAAGAGATCCTATCTCTCAGTTCTGGAATCGTTATTTAGCGGAGTATGTGTAAGGCAAAAGAAAGGTCTCCGTCACTGTCTCTCACTCTCTGTTTTTTTTCTTGTCTTTTCACTGTTTATATCATGTCTCTGATTTTTGTTTTTGTGGTACAGTTGCGGAAGTGCCAATTTTTTGTTACAATGTCGTTCTCCTATGATGATGGAAACTATCCAGAGACATTGTCGCAATCCCACTCTCAAATTGGCTCTGGATGGGTGTTTGACAATTTAGCTGAGAATCGTCATCGCCTCACCATTTGGAGACGAGTCGTACGACGCATGTTCAATTGTTTTAACTTCATCCAAGCTTGTCGTCTCTGCTCTGGGAGTTGTGACCATGTAGCTGAGAATCGTCATCGCCTCACCCAATACTTTTGCAAGGTGAAGAAATGTGGGAGGGTCATTCTGTGGTATGCCCACTCCATTTAATGGAGGAGTACAATTCAGCTTTGGCCTTCCACTGTCTTTATTTTTCTTTTGCTTCTTACACCCGGTCTGTTGGGTTTTTCTCTTGTAATTGACACAGAAACGTTTTGGTCCCTTGGAAAATTATCAGAAGCAGCAACATTGTCATCAATTTCTATGCCATCGCAGCAGCTGGTTTTCTTTTTTACTTTTCTCCCCATTCATTCCTGTGTTGTTGGATATGGATATTCTTTTGAACGTTTTCTTATTATCAGTATTATTTTTTTTAACCTTTCTTTTTTGTGGTCGCATTATCCGCTGGCAGAATAATCACAAAGCCCATTCCGATCGAAGCCTAGCAAAAATTGCCCAAAGGCTGCGGTGGTGGGTCTCTCCGATAATGAAGTCAACGGAGTCCAACGTCATGATCAGATGCTTTTGGAGTCTCTTCACTTTTGATTCATCCATCTGCCCTCTCAATTAAGAAATTAACAAATGGCTGGCTCTTCCTCTTCTTCTTCTTACGTGGCTACCAATCTCTGGAACTTTACTAATAAAAATATCTATTATTATTATTATTTATTTTCAGTGTCTCTCCGAAACTTTGCTAATAAAAACATCTGTTTAATTTTCGTAAAACAAGGACTCATGGTAGGAAAAAGTAATAGAAAGTGAAAGGCAAAATATCAATCTATGTCAGAACATTACGTTGCACAATCATGTTTATTCTATTTAAGTTTTATTCCATGCTTTGCTTGTGTATAACAGGCCAAGATGAGAGCTTATCAACCAAATTGTCAATGATGTTTTGGAACAAGCGTTGCCCATTGGCTTGGAGCACCTATTGGATGCCAAGATGTTCGCATCTTAGGATTTGGGGCATGGGCAGTATGGGCAAAACAACTGTTGCTCAAGCTATTTTTAACCAGATTTCTTGTTGTTTTGGAGGCTGCTGCTTTCTTAAGAATGTTAGGGACGAATGCGGCATAGGTGGTAAGAAAAAGTTTTTAGAGGAGTTCATTTCAAAAGCATTGCGAGATAGTTATATAAAAATTGATACATCAAGCATCGGACTTCTCTCTTGCAAATAGATATTACTTGTTCTTGGTAACGTTGATGATTTACAACAATTAGAATCTTTAGTTGAAAATCCTGGTTAATTTGGTCCAGGAAATAGGATCATTGTGACAAGTAGAAATAAGCATACATTTGCAAGATGGGCTGATTATATATATGAGGCCAAGGCATTAGATTAGTATTTAGCTCTTAAACTTTTTAGTCAGAATGCATTCAAGAAAATCATCCACTGGGGATCAAAGAGGCATCGGGCCTCTCTTGGGCTGGTTATATGTATGTGGATAAAAGAGGGCACTCTTCCAAGAAGCTTTAAAGTCGTCGTTACCATTGACATTAAAAGTCAACAGGTCCCTAAGAATAAGAAAGTGATTATCAGATGTTTTGGAGTCTCTTGACTTCATTTCATCCATTTGCCCATCAAGGGAAGTATGATGTTTCCTACAGCTTTGGGGCGAAGACACTTGGGATAATTTTATCAGTCTTTTATTTGCTGCCAATCCAACATACTGCCAATCCAACAATCCTATAGCCAATCCAAGAATCAAACATTGCTGTCATCATTTTCTTCCAAGACTTGCATAGAAGAACTTGTCAAGATCATGGGATGCCATAAAGCTCATGGACATATTGCTATACTAGTATTTTATCATGTGGATCCATCATATGTCAACAAACAAACCGACAATTTCTCTAAACTATTTGGTTATAAATGCAAGTGAAATTTTAACATTTACTCTAGAAGGAATGGAGACCTGCTGGCTAACAAGGTAACATTTAGTTTCCATTAATTATTATTAACAATATATTTATATTTTCCATTAGTTTCATTTGCTCATAAAGAAAAAACAGTGTTAATTTTAAATCCTTCTCTTGTGTCCTCCTTCCTGTACATATAGATAGATGAACTAGCATGCTTTGCTCTAGGATTGCTGGCTTTAGGATCATCTCATTATGGGCTTGCTGATAGAAATTTCTTTCACTAGTAGAAGAGGTATTCTTTTTCAAAAACTGGCTTTATGTTTATGCAATTTTACTTGGATAGAAGTTTCTCAGAGTAAACTAGCTTGACCTTGATCTCCACAAAGAAACCTAATAGGAAGGATCTTGGCTTTTTTTCCCACAATGGGGTCTGATTTGGTTAATGGTTGAAGCCTTTCATCTTCCATTTACATACTAGTTTGTTTACACACATGTACACAACTTCAAAAAAATGTCATGGTTACATATAATGTGTGTACATGTGAGGATGCTCATTTTCTCATCCCTGCGAAAGTTGCTTGGACATGTTACAACCTTTACCAATCTATCCAACAAAATTGGTTGGAGAAAATTATTTTTTCCATTCTGGACAGGTTAGTTGTATTATACTATCCTCTGATTGTCTCCCACATGAAATTCTCAGGACATGAGCATGGGTATGTCATGGTACTAAGACCAAAAATAGTCGAATCCCTCTTTTATTTGTGGTGTTTAATTGGCAATAGGAGGTATCAAGAGTGGGGTTGGAATATTTTCTAAGCATTTGAAAAGGACTCTTGCATTGATCAGGATATGTTGGATTAATGGATGTGAGGGGTCATAGTACTGCATTATACCTTTTCTATCTTTTCTTTTTACCTGGGATATTCAAATAAGGACATTGTTCTACTTATTACTCTCTTAACTATTTGGCACTTATAAGGTTTTATTTTTCACTTCATTATTGCATTCCTTACTTAAAGCAGTAATCTTATTTGATTATTCTTGATATAGGATTTTTAGGCTATGCTAGGGATCTATTCTTGGGCACTTATTGTTCATCATTGCTTTCAAAAGCTAGACTTAGTGAACATTTTGGATAATACACTTTCCATTTTTTAACATATCTTGAGGGTATTCTTCTTATATTGTTTTTCTCATTTTTGAGTCTTTTAGCAAATTTATTAGGTTATAAACTATACAATAGGGAATAGTTTTCCCTTTTTTCATAAATCTCACAATCCTTGTATAAGATTAAATCTGAAGACCTTCAAGAAGGATGACTTGGCCTATAACCACTAAGGTATCCCTTAAAAAATTGTTATTCCTATTTTCTTTAGATTCAAATCTATAGATATAAAGGTACAATGCTTATAAGATTTCCATATTGACATAATTGACTAAATTTTACTAAAACAATAGTTAATTACTCATTTTCTCTCTCTTTTTTCCTTTTTTGTTTTTTTATCTACACTTAGTATGTAAGCCATCAATGCACAAAATTTATTATTTTTCTTACTGCATGGATGCTAATATTGGCTGATTATTTGTATTTTCAGGTAAATATGGGAGTCAAAGACAACATGATGCAAAGCTTTTTCTTGGTAGAAACATTGAAATATCTATACCATCTTTTTTCACCACCTTCAGTTGTCTTATTAGACAAGTGAGTGTTCAAAACAAAAGCCCACCCCCTTAGACTTGTGACCTAGCATGATGAGGAAATTTTGGGACAATAAGTGAACAGATAAGTAATAGTCGCACTGAAAAAACAAGGCTAATTTAATACTCATTGAGGGTTCATTAGCTTATTACAAGGGGTCTAATTTTATATCTGTAAACTCTTCCATCTATTCTAATACTTCCACCAATAATCTCCAACTGTGTAGCTTATGTCCATATTCATAATAATTAGTGGACTAAATTAGATTTTAATGAAGTTAAATGTGTTTTTCTAGGGTATAAAGCCCATCAAAAAGGATACCAATGCTTTGATCCAAGCATTAAGTGATGGTATATTTTTATGGATGTTACTTTCATAGAGACAAAAAATTCTTTGAAAATTTAGAAATGTCCATAAAGGGATCTAATAGTGTGATGGAATAATGGGAGGTTTGATATGGTTTTGATGATTCTCACCTATAAATAGATTCAATAAAACTAAGTGAACATGACCATCTTTCACCACAAGGTACTACTTTGACAAGAGAAAAAAGAATTAGTGAAGAGACTCATTTAGAAGCTCTTGAATAGCTTTTCCTTAGCAATACCCAATCTATAGTGCACAACCAATCTCCGGAGAATAATCCTAAGGTACAAAACTCAAACTCTTTTCTTAATGACTTTAATGATTATTCTAATAGGTGTAAATTACCTTTTAGGTATAATTGTAGAGTGCTAACTAAACCAATATTTTGCTAATGTTAAGAATAAAAAGGTCATATACCCAATTGCTAACCATGTTAGCACCTTAAATTTATCAACCTCACTTGAAAAGTTTATGAGCCTATTATCCTCTAAATATATTTCATCCATTGTAGATGAGGCCTTAAAGGATCCAAAGTGAACCAAGGCGATTAAAGAGAAAATGGGAGAACTACAAAGAAATAATACATGGAAAATAGTCTCTCTCCAAAGAGAAAAATATAATGGAATATAAATGAGTTTTTTCAATTAAATATAAGATAAGTGGCATAGTATAGAGATATAAGGATATACTAGTTATGAAGAGATATACAAACATATGATGTTGATTATTAAGAAACATTATCTTTAATGGAAAAACTAGACACTATTTGGGTCCTCTTGTCTCTAGTAACAAATCTTGATTAGCATTACACTAGTCTAATGTTAAGAATGCTTTCCTCTATGGGAGTTTAGTAAAAGAATTTTATGTGAATATTCCACTAGGTTTTTGTGCATCAAAAGGAACTTATATGGTGTATAAGTTACGAAAGGCATTGTGTGCTGTAAAATAGTCTCAAGGAGCATGGTTCATAAGGTTTAACAAGGCTATAAAGAGATACGATAACAAACAAAGTAATGCAAACCACATTTTGTGACATAGAATGAGTGAGCTAAAATTTTATGGACTAAAGGAAGTATCAGAAGTCAAAAAAGAAAAAAGGTTAGAAGCCTAAAGAAAAATTCTAGAGATCTTGACTTTTGAATATAATTTTCCTATTTAAGATACAATTTCACCATTTACACTTCTATGAAATTATATATGAAATTTTATTATTTATTTTTAATTATTTTTTATTTAATTAGACATTGTTCTAATTAGTTATTAAAGTATTTTCTCATTTAGATTAGAATATTTTCCCAATTAATTAGTTAGTTTTACTTATAAATATATATAAGTCCAAAAGGCTAAAGTGAATTACATCACAATAAAAAATTGTTTTACCTCTATCTTTTTCTTTGAGAAATATTATTCTTTTAGGCTTAATTGAAGTATTGGTTTTATTTTTGCTAAACGCTGCATCAAGTGGTATTAGAGTAGGTTTTGCTTATTCTGATGGTAGCACGAGATAGAGGCAATAGTAACCATTCTACTAACGAAGATGAGGGGATACCGGTTATCTAGATAACTATTTGTGCCTAGGAGACAGCACTACAAAACCTTGGCCATAGGTTTGATTTATTATATCATGGACTATAAGTCATCAATAATTGACTTGAAAACTTTTAGGTAGGAGGTGCCAATAGGAATTAGAAAGACTAAAGGAATCAAGCCAGAGATTTTACTTGTGGTCAACCTCTTGCCCAAACAGTCCTTAACAATCAATATAGGTGTTAACCCTATATGGTGGATTTTGATGAAGAGACAAATATACCTAGGTGTTAGGATTATGCAACAAATTTTGATAACGAAGATAATGATTTTGACGAATATTCAAACTATATCAGATATGAACAATAATGACCCTAACATCCTAGAATGTTAAATGAATTTTGGCTAAAAGTAGATATTCTTATTTTTTATGGTGAATTCAATATTGAAAATTTTATGGATTGACTAGTCAAAGTAAAAGGATTCTTTGATTACATGGAGATTCCTGAGGAACAAAAGGTTAGATTAATTGCTTGTTAACTAAAAAGAGGTGCCTTTGCTTAGTGGGAATGAATAAAAGACCTCAGGAGAATAGAAGAGAAAGTTCTAGTTAAAGACTAGTATAAAATGAAGCAATTTCTTAAAGGAGAATTTCTTCCTCTAGATTATGAATAGATCCTTTTTTAAGAAATATCAATGTTAAAATGAGGGCTAAAAAGGGCAATAACTAACAAAACTATAGGTAAATAACCGCTTATTAAGAAAGGTTCAATTTGGAATGTTAATCCCTATAAGAAGCTTACATGAAGTAAGTGCTTTAAGTGAAATGAGGTAGATTTTTGTTCCATTGTTGCCTAGGTCAGAAAATAATGAATGTAGTAGAGTATAGGGAGGCAGTTGAAAATGAAGGTGAGGAAGTGTACTGCTGCCTCAATGGTGAGGAGTGTGATTACAAAGATGACAAATTTGTATATGTGGTGAGAAAAATGATGCTAGCTCTTAAACAGAAGGATAACAATCAATGAAACAAGTTATTTCATACCATGTGTACAATTAACAATACCTTATGTGATTTGATTATTCATAGTGGTAGGTAAGAAAATATTATTAAGATAAAACTGTTAAGAAGTTGCAATTACTTGTAGAAAAACACCTGAATCCATACATTATTGGGTGAATCAAAACATGTGAAGAACTCTAAGTAATAGAATAGTGTAAGGTTCCTTTTTTAATTAGCTAGTAAACAAATGAGGTCTATTGTGATGTTGTAGACATAAACGCCTGCCATTTATTATTTTGACAACCTTAGCAATTAGATGTTGATGCTCAACACTTAGACTAAAAGAGCATTTATCAACTTAAAAAGAATATAGTGAAATATACATTACTACCTATAAAAGGAGGATCTCGACTTAAGACTTCTCAAGTAAAGGGTAGGATTTTCTTAACAATCTCCCATTTAAATCAAGAAATTGAAGTGACTATTAAAGAGTCAAAGGAAGTTCATGTGTTAATGGTAAAAGGAAGTAACTAATGGTCCAGAGATAGGGCTTTCAAAAGTAATCAAGCCATTATTAGAAGAAATCAGTGACATTATTCCAAAGGAGTTACCAAATGGTTTGCCACCAATATGTCATATCCAACATTGGATTGATTTAGTTTTAAGGCTAGTCTCCCTAACTTGCCATATTAACAAATGAGTCCCAAAAAGAGTGAGATCCTAAGGAAGAAGGTAAAAGAGTTACTACAAAAGGGATTATATCAGTAAGAGCTTAAGCCCATATGCAGTACCCATCCTATTAACTCCAAAGAAAGATGGCAATTGGCAGTTATGTGTTGTAAATTAGACTATCAATAAGATCACCATTAGGTACAAGTTTCTTATTCCATAATTGGATGATATGTTAGACCAACTGGATGAGTCTATGGAGTTTTCAAAAATTAATTTTTAAAGTGGCTATCATTAAATTAGGTTCAAACCTAGATATGAGTGGAAGACTACATTCAAAACTCGACATGATCTTTATAAATGGCTAATGATGCCATTTAGCCTCTCTAATGCCTCTAGCTCCTTTATGAGGTTAATGAGTTAGGTATTAAAACCCTTCATTTGCATGTTTGTGATTGTATATTTTGATGATATTCTTATTTACAGGTAATCAATGGATGATTATGTTTTACACATAAGAGAGGTATTATTGGTGCTATAAGAAAATAAGTTATATATAAATTTGAAGAAGTGTAGTTTCATAACTAACAAGTTACTCTTTCTAGGGTACATAATTAGTTCTAAGGGCATCTTGGTGGGCAAGATTGGCTATCCCCAAAACAGTAAGTGACATACGAAGTTTCTATGGCTTAGCAACCTTTTGTCAAATATTCATCCATAATTTTAGTACCATCATGACCCTTATCACTGAATGTGTTAAGAAAAATAAGTTTTAGTAAAGAGATAAAGAAGAATGGTGTTTTGCTCTCATTAAAGAAAAGTTATGTGCTGCTTTAGTGCTAGTCCTCCCTAGCTTTGAAAAGTTATTAGAAGTTGAATGTGATGTTAATAGGACAAGAGTTGGTGTAGCTCTTTCTTAAAAGAAGAGGCCAGTCACATATTTTAGTGAAAAACTAAGTGAGTTTCGACAGAAGTAGTCAATATATAGCAAGGAATTTCATGTGGTTGTATGAGTGTTGAAGCACTAGGAGCATTATTTAGTAGGGTATAAGTTCATCTTATACTCTGATCATCAGGCCCTTCAATATCTTTACAACTAGAAATGAATTAGCAATGACATGCATTCCCAGTGGTTTAATTTCTTACAAAAGTTCCCTTTCAAGTTATTACATAAAATTGATTAATAAAATCAGATTGTTGATGCTTTAAGCATGAGAGCAGCACTACTAATGACATTAAGTAGTAAGATAGTAAGGTTTGAATGTTTCTGTAAATTGTACAAGCATGATGAAAACTTTGATATTTTTCAGTAAAAGTTTAGAAGCAGCCAACAGATGATTTCCATATTAGTAATAGTTATTTGATGCATAAAAATCAACTTTGATTTCCTCGATCTTCATTAAGGGAGAAAATTATGCATAATTTACATGGAGGTGGTTTTATGAGTCATCTTAAATGTGATAAGACAATTAATGCTGTTTAAGAGTGATATTTTTGGACATAGTTAAATAGAGATATTGGCAAATTTGTTCAATGATGTTATATTTGTCAAACAGTAAAAAGCCAATCATAAAATACAAGACTATATATGTCTTTACCTATTCTAGACAATATTTGGGAAGACTTCTCTATGGATTTTACTTTAGGACTACCTCACACCTAATGTGGTATAGACACTGATGAGGACCTTCTTAGGTCTCACATTAAGAGGGGGAAGGGGTGAATCAGTGTGAGACTTATGCTTTTTGCAAATCTTTTTGTATTAACCTTTGTTACTTATTAAAGTCGATGATCTAATTTTTTATCTTTCTCCTTTATATGAGAGCGGCCATATGGATATTAATTAAATGCAAGCACCCAAGACCACACAACAATTTTTACGTGGTACACCTATAATGTGTGAGCTACATCTACAATGTGATAAGATCACTCCTAAATCACACAATCTATTCTTGTTATCAAGGGATACAATTTGGTTGTAGAATGATCACTTTTTAACCATTTGTGGAAGGACTACTCCTTAACTACTTACAATGATCTCCCAATCAATGAGTTAATCTCCTGATTACTCAAAGGTTTGATCTCCTGATTACTTAAAGGATTGATCTCTCAACCACTCAAACATATTGATCTCTCAATCACTCAATAGATTGATCTTTTGATCACTCTAAAGGTATCCCACCCTTTTTCAACAAGTTTATCAAGAATTTAGTAACTAACACTTTCTTGAGAAGGATCACTTAATATGCACTAGCTACTAGTGTAGAACGCGAATTTCTCCTTCCTTACTATCAGTCTTTGCTTAGGCTTTGCTGATCTCTTCTCTACAGGTTATTTTCACTATAGGTTATCTTTGTTGTAGGTTCTCTCCCCCTACTAAGTCTTTCCATTGCCAGTTATCTTTATTACAAGTTCTCTCCCCCTGTTGTTGGTATTTCCTTTCTTGTTACCTTGGTAGGATCTCTCTTCTATTGCCAGTACTGCCTCCCTTATTGCCTTAGTAGGTTCTCTCCTCCTACTACTGGTGCTCTCTCCTTCGGCCTTGGTAGGTTCTCTTCCCCTACTGCCAATACTGCTTCCTTTGCTGCTGGTGCTGCCTCTTCTGCTGCGTCAATAAGTTATCTCCTATGCTACTGCAAGTTATCAGACTTGCTAATGGGGCATGCTTTCTCCTTTGCTACTGCAAGCTACTAAACCTGCTATTGTAAGTTGTCGAACCTGCTACTATTGTTGCCTACACCTATTGCTACTACTACCTGCATATGCTGCTATCATTGCCTGCATGTGCTACTATTGCTACCTGTACATGCTATTATTGCTATCCATATATGTTGCTATCGCTGCCTACATGTTCTACTATCACTGTTTGTATGTTCTGCTGTCGTTGCCTACACATGCATAAGCAGCTATCGCTGCCTACCTATGCTGCTAGTATAACCTGCTGGACTTATTGCTGGCACTGTAATTGTTTGTATAGCCTGTTGGACATGTTACAATTTTTAGGATCACTTATTGGACTTGCAGTTGGTGTTGCAATTGCTAAGATTGCCTACTAGACTTGCTACTGGTACTGTAATTGTTAGGATTGCCTATTAGACTTGCTATTGGTGTTGCTATAGCTGGGATTGATTGCTGGATATGATGCAATCATCGGGATCACTTGTTGGACATACTGCAATCACTGAGATCGCTTGTTGGATATGGGATCACTTGCTGGATGTGCTGTAATCGCTAGGATTGCTTGTTGGACATGCAATAATTGCTGGGATCATCTATGGTTGTTACGGGTTGCTACTAGTTGTTGCGGGTTGCAATTTGTGTTTTGGTTTGCCTACACCTTCTGCCAAAGCTTGCTGTTGCTCCTACTACAATAGCTTTCTTCTCCTTTTGGGTTGGCTGGCTATTGTCTTCTTCTTTCTTTGTTGTGGCTGCTGCACACCCTCTTTTTTGGCTTAGTGTGGCTGCTGTACACCTTCTCCTTTGCTGGTTTGGTATGGTTGCCGGTTGCTGTATCCTCCTTAATTGGTTTGGTTTTTCAACTACTCTCTTTTGGTTTGGTTTTTTGGCTATTGCTCTCCTTGGTGTGGCTAGTTACCGCACCTTCTTCTTGGTGTGGTCAGCTACTACACCTCTCCTTAGTATGGCCAGCTATTGCAACTCTCCTTAGTGTGACCAGCTGCTACACCTCTCTTTGGTGTGGTAGGCTACTGCACCCCTCCTTGGTGTGGGCAACTGCTGCACCTCTCTTTGGTGTTGGTGGCTACTGGACCTTTCCTTGGTATGGCCAGCTATTGGACCTTTCCTTGGTGTGGGTGGCTGCACCTCTCCTTTGTTGCAACTCTCTTTATCATTCACCTTTCCTTATGGCTGCCTTTAGGTTTGCCGTCCTTTCTTAAAAAATTTGCAGCACACACACTTGTCTTGCAAGGTGCATAGGGCTATTTATAGAGCCTTAAGATTAAGGTTATATAATTATTAATGACCAATATTGATTCCCAAAGGTTGCTCTACAATTAATGGCTAGATTTTATTCCTAAAATTTAAGGTTAATGGTCAAGGTCAATAATAAACTTAGACCCCTAAAACTTAGGGTCAACGGTTAACATTGACTTATCAACTTCAAGGTTGACCTACCATCACCGATTTTGCCCAATGACCTCTTTACATCTCAACGACATTTATAATATCAAATTAACATATACAATTATATGTGATGGTGTTGATAACAAATTCAACATTAACCATCAAAGATGGACTCAATAGTCTCCCCCTTTGGATTTCTTGGCAATATATTAAATCCAAAGAATAAGCAACCTTAAACATTTACAACTCCCCTCGTATATTGTTATTCATAGCTTTCCCTGTACAACTCCTTTAACTCTCCCTTTTTGCTTCTCCCCCTTGATAGTTTCTCCCTTTTTATTTATTAAGTTGCTCCCCTTTTTAATAATATATGCTTTTGGATTTATGCAAAATATCTCCCCCTTTGACAACAAATCTAAAGAACAATAGAAGAGGGAAAGGAAGAGGGGTTGGAAGTATACCTTAACCTCTAAGGGGTGGCTGAATACATAAGTTCAGTCTCTTTTGTCCAACACATCCCAATCTTCTATGCCATAACAAGTTTTGCTTAGAAACTTGGTATAAGTTTCCATTTCATCTTTGGTGATCATGTAGCATATGTTTTTGCTTTTGGAAACTTGGTTTAAGTTTCCATTTGTTCTTTCACCCTTAGTAAGAACAACACCATCACATAATCTCTTTACTGTTTAGCTACTCTTGTTGAAAGTAACTTTATGTCCATCATCACAATGTTGGCTACCACTGATGAGATTGTGTTTTAGCCTTTTAACATAAATCACTTTCTTTGATTTTAGCTTTTCTACACCAATTTCAGCAACATCGATGTCTTGAATCTTTAAGACACCATCATTGCCAAATTTGACTGAGCTTCCATCATATTTTGCTACTCCCTTTAATATCTTGAAGTTTTTTATCATATATGAAGAGCAACCATTGTCCAAGATCCATAGATTTTCTTTCTTGGAAGCTTTTAAGGTTTCTTCTACAACCATAAACATTTTTCTTCCTCTTCTTCTTTTTTGACTGAATATAAGAGCATGTGTAGGTCTTTTCCTTTACACTCTTTGACTGGACAGCAATGGTTAGCAGAATATAAGGGCATGTGTAGGTTTTCTCCTTTGCATTCTTTAACGAGCAGTAATGTCAAGCACTTCTTAGTAATGTGTTTAACCCTTTTACATAATCCACAGATCTCTCCTAGCAAATCAAAACTATTTCTTAGTGGAATATGACTTCTTTTCACTTGAGATTGTCTCCTTTCTTAATAGTCTCCCCCTAGGCTCTTGTCTCGCATTCCTCTTTATTATAGATTGAGTACTCCAACATAGATTAGCCTTATGCCTAGCTTACCACAGCTCCAGCAAAATCCTTTGAATCTAAATTTTCTTCTTTCATTAAGTTCATGTCTCCTATCTTCAACAACTGTTGTGCCAACTTTCTCTCCATCTTTGACAGCTTGTCTCCTTTGGATGGAAGTTTTCACCACATCTTTCCTAATCCATTTTAGTTTAGGTTGGTTTCTTTTCTCCATAATGTCATAGTGCTTGCTTTTAGGTACAAACACAATTTTCTTCTTCTCTACTTTCTCACTCGGGTTTTCAATATAGCCAAGTCCTTTCTTTCCCATGGAATGAGGTCTCTGATTACTTAGACACTCATCCAATTTTCTAGTAGCGTCCTCCTTAATGGCATTTGTTGAAGACAACTCTCTTCTCACTTTTATGGCCTATATAAAGCTTTCTTCGTGCTTCCTCAATCCGGACTCAGCCTTGTGGAGCTTGGTTTGCAAAATTAGCACCTCTTGCTCTTATGCAATCCCCTTAACACCAAGATCTTTGTGTATTTTGCCTTGCTCTGTTTCAAGTACAATCAACTCCTTAATTCTCTTCAAGTACTCCTTTTCTTTTGCATAAACTCCTTTTCTTTCACTTGGAAATCAGATTCATCAACAGCAAAGTTTTCATATAGCTTCTTGAGATGCTTTACCTCTTTTTCCAGCTTGCTGTTTTTCTGCAAACAAGTTCTCAATTCATTCTTAAGTTGCTACACCAACTCATCTTCTTCTCTTCGATTAATTCCTTTTCACTTGAAGATTCTTTATTATTATGTGTTTGAGCAACTAGCACATTCTTTACAGCAACATCATTGAAATCATCATCAACTTCTTTTTTAGAATCTTCTTTATCCAACTTGCTTAGAAAATTCCTTCTTTTGGATTTGAAGAATTGCTTTTTCCCTTTAACACTTGAATTTCCAGCTCTAGAATAGCTAGATTTCTTTGTTCTCCTCCTTGAGGTCGGCTCATCATCATCATCACTACCAGTTTCTATTCTCATTGGTAGTCAATAGCAAAATGCCCTATGTCTCCACAACTAAAGCAATTCAAGAGTAATTTTCCCTTGTACTTCCCTTTTCCTTTCCTTATATTGTTGATGATGTATGCCAAAACTTTATCCAGTTAAGGATCACTATCTTCTTCTGAGCTGCTATCAGATTCTTCTTCTTGGTCTTTAATCTTTAATTTTTTCAATGCCTTGAATGTTAATTTCTTCTTTGCCTTAAACTTCTTTTCTTTCTTCATTGGAATTAGTCTCGTTTCATAAGCCACCAATATACTATACAAATCATCTAAAGGCAACTTATCCATATCTCTATCTTTTATGGAGGAAATTTTGGCATTGTAAGCTTCTGGTAAGGTTCTAAGTATCTTCCTTATTATAGTAGCATAGTTGATCTCCTCTCCATGGCCTCTGATGGAGCACATAATTTTGTTGACTCTTGTGAAGAAGGCATCTACAGACTCATCATTCTAAATCTTTATATCTTCAAATCTACTCCATTAGATTTGTAGCTTGGCTTCCTTCACAAGCTTGTCTCCTTGATAAATGTTCTTCAATTTGTCCCAGATTTGCTTAGCTGTGTTACACCCAATTACTTTGGTGAATTCTTTGCTCATAAAGAGACATATAAGGCATTTCTCATCTTTCTATCACACTTTAAAATTTTCTTATCAACTGGTGTCATAACATCAGCTTCAGTAACAGGGATGAAGCTACTAACAACAGACTCAAACATATCAAGACCAAGTTACATCAGATATGGGAGCATTCTATTCTTCTATAACTAATAATTTTGTCTATCAAAATTAAGGATGCCCTTGTTGTTAACACTGTTCATGCTGTCTATGATATTAATCAGTAATAGAGATAAAAATTCACAGCAACAATAAACAATTTCAGATCAAAGCAAGCAAATTGGATCAATAGAGGAACCGATTCTGATACCACTTGATGAAGACATTTTTAGGTCTTATACTGAGAGAGAGAAGGGGTGAATCAATGTGAAACTCACACTTTTTACAATTTTTTTTGAATTAACCTCTGTGACTTATTAGAGTTGATGGTCTAATTTTTTATCTTTCTCCTTTATGTGAGAATGGTCGTACAAATATTAATCAAACGTAAGTACCCAAGAACACACAACAATTTTTACGTAGTTTGCCCATAATGTGTGAGCTACATCCACAATGTGATAGGATTACTCCTAAATCACATAATCCACTCTTATTATCAAGGGATATAGTTTGGTTATGGAAGGATCACTCCTTAACCACTTGTGAAAAGACTACTCCTTAATCACTTACAATGATCTCTTAATCACTACATGAGATGATCTCCTGATCGCTTAATGAACTGATCTCCCAATCACTTTAAGGGTATCTTACCCTTTTTTAACAAGTTTATTAAGAGTTTAGTAACTAACATTTTCTTGAGAATGATCACTCAATGTGCACAAGTTACTAATGCAAAACACAGATCTTCTTCTTCCTCATTGTTGGTCTTTACTCAAGCTTTACCGATCTCTTCTCTGTAGGTTATCTTCATTGTATGTATCTCTGTTGTAGGTTCTCTCCCTCTACTAATTCTCTCTGTTACCAATTATCTCTATTGCAAGTTCTCTCCCTCTATTGCCAATATTGCCTTACTTACTACCTTGGTAGGATCTCTCCTATGCTACTAGTGCTACCTCTCCTACTGCATCGGCAAGTTCTCTTTTTTTTGTTGCCAGTGCTATCTCCTTTGGCCTTGACAAGTTCTCTTCCTTTGTTATTTCTGTAGGTTCTCTCCTTTGTTGCCACAAGTTATCAGACTTGCTGCTAAGGAACACTTTCTCCTTTGCTACTGCAAGTTGTCAGACTTGCTACTATTGCTCCCTACATGTGCTGCTATTGCTACCTATGCGTGCTACTATTGTTGCCTACACGTGCTGCTATTGTTGCTTACATATTCTGCTATTATTGCCTGTACATGCTGCTATTGTTGCCTACATGTGTTGCTATTGCTACTTACACGTGCTACTATTATTGCCTACACGTGCTACTATTGCTACTTGCATATTCTGTTATTGCTGCCTATACATGTTGCTATTGCTATATGCACATGCTGCTATTGCTGTCTACATGTGCTGTTATCACTGCCTACACATTCTGTTATTGTTTTCTGTATGTGCTACTATCATTGCCTACATGTTTTGTTATTGTTGTCTGCATGTTCTATTGTCACTACCTACATATGCATGGGCTGCTATTGTTACTTGCACATTCTACTATTACTACATATGCGTGTTGCTATTGTAGCCTGCTAGACTTGTTGCTAGTGCTACAATTGCTTGTTTTGCCTGTTGAACTTGCTACTGGCACTGCAATTACTAGTACAGTCTACTGGACGTGTTAAAATTTATGGGATTGCCTGTTGGACTTGTTACTAGTGCTGCAATTATTAAGATTGCCTGTTGGACTTACTGTTAGTGCTGCTATAGTTGAGATTGCCTGCTGGACGTGTTACAATCACTAGGATCGCTTGTTGGATGTGTTGTAATTGCTAGGATCACTTGTTAGATGTGCTACAATCACTGGGATCATCTGCTAGTTGTTACAAGCTACAGTTGGAGTTATAGATAACTGCTAGTGTTACAGGTTGCTGCTAGTTTTTGCAGGTTGCAACTGGTGTTATGGATTGCTAGTTTGCTTGCACCTTTTACCGAAGCTTGCTATTGCTTTTGCTACAATAATTTCCTTCTCGTTTTAGGTTGGTTAGCTGTTGCCTTTTCCTTTCTTTGGTATGGCTGTTGCACACCATTTCTTCTGATTTGGTGTGGTTGCTACACATCTTCTCCTTTGTTGGTTTGGTGTAACTGTTGCACACCTTCTCTTTTGCTGGTTTGGTATAGCTATCAACTGCTGCACCCTGCTTGATTGTTTTGGTTTTCTAACTACTCCTTTCATTTGGTTTGGTTTTCCAGCTGCACCTCTCCTTAGTGTGGCTGATTGCTGCACCTCTCCTTGGTTGTAACTCTTTTTGCCATTCACCTTTCCTTGTGGCTGCCTTTAGGTTTGCCATTCTCCTTTAAAAAATCTGTAGTACACACACTTGTCTTGCAAGGTGCATGGGGTTATTTATAGAGCCTTGAGATTAGAGTTACACAATCATCAACGACTAGTATTGATTCCCAAAGTTGCCTAAAATTTAGGGTCAACGATCAACATTGACTCATCAACTTTAGGGTTGACCTGCCATCACTGGTTTTGCCCAATGACCTCTTTATATCTCAATGACATTCATAATATCAAATCAACATATACAACTATGTGAGATAGTGTTGACAACAAATCTAACATTAACCATCAAAGATGGGTACAATAAACATTGTGTTTATTGTTGCTGACAAGTTCTCTAAAATGGGTCATGTTATTCCTTACAAAAAGATGTCTAATGCCTCAAGTGTAGCTCAACTATTCTTTAAGGAAGTAGTATGCTTACATGGAGTGCTTAAATCCATCACTTCTGACCATGATACAAAAATTTTTAGTCACTTTTGGATCACTTTATGGAAACTATTTGATTAATCCTTAAGGTTCAATAATACAATTCACCCTAGACAGATGGTCAAATTGAATCACTTAATAGGATCTTAGGTAATTTTATTTGAAGTATTTGTGACGACAAGCTGATGTAATAGGACTTTGCCTTAGCTTAAGCTAAGTTTGCATATAATAATACAACACACAATGCTATAGGAAATCTCCTTTTTCCATTGTTTATACTGAATGTCCACAACATGCTCTAGATTTGGTTAGGTTTCCTTGAGCTCTAGACCTTAGCATTACAGTTAAGCAACTTATAGAACAAGTGCAATTTATTTAAGCTGAGATAAAATAGAAGTTAAAGATCGTTAATGAGAAATACAAAAGAACTACAAATAAACATCAAATAAATCAGTTGTAGCCTTAGAAGTATGGTCCTTATTTGGTGTTAAAAGAAAATTAATAACAATGCATAGATGATTGATTTTCCTCCAAAATAAGGAATTTCAAGGACCTTCAATATTATAAATATTTATATATTCTATTCAATAGATATGCCTCTCTATCTAAACCATGACTTGAATTTGAGGATAAGTTTCTCTCAAATTGAAGGGATTAACATAAAATAAGTAGCCCAAAACTTTATAGATCAGAGGGTTTATCAGAAGTTTAAAGGAAAATTCCAAAAAACTTGATTCTTGAAGATAATTTTACTATTTAGGATATAATTTCATTATTCAGACTTTTATGAAATTATTTAAGAAATTTATTTCCTATTTTAAATTATTTTTTATTTAATTAGATATTTTTTAATTAGTTATTAAAGTATTTTCCCATTTATATTAGAATATTTTTCTAATTAATTAGTTAATTTTATCTATAAATATGTGTAAGTTTAAAGGGTTAAAGCATTTTAGTGAATTACATATCAATAAAGTATTTGTTTTATCTATATCTTTCTCTTTGAGAAATATTATTCTCTTAGGTTTAATCGAAGTATTAGCCTTTTTTTTTTTTTTTCGCTAAACACTGTATCACTTTGCTCTTAAAACATGGGAAAGGAATGGTGATGACATATTATTTATATTGATGATATGATAACCACAGGAAATGATACCAAGGAAATCACTAAGTTAGAAAAACAATTTGCAAAAGAGTTTATAATGAAAAATCTTTCAGGGTTAAAATATTTGTTAAGCATTAAGGTAATGCAATCAAAATGAGGCATTTTTCTTTCACAAAGGAAATATGTTCTTGATCTTTTAGCAAAGATAGGAATGCTAGATTGTAAATCCACAAAGACTCTAATAGTTTAGCATCATGGATTGGGACAAAGTTTGGATTTAAGTTTAATGAACAAGGAGTGGTACTAGCAACTAAAAGGAAATTGATATACTTGTCTTATGCTAAACCAAACATTGCATACTTTGTTATCTTGGTGAGTCAATTTATGCTAAATTCTAATACAAATCATATGAATGTAGTGTATTAGATCCTAAGATACTTAACATCAGTCCTAAGAAAAGGTCTTATGTTCAAAAAATAGTCACTTAAACATTAAGGGGTATACAAATGTAGATATGGCTAGGAATGTTATTAATAAATGATTTACCCTAAGGTATTTCACATTATTTACTAGCAATCTAGTTACTTAGAGAAGTAAAAAACAAAAGGTGGTTGCTTTAACAAGTGTAGAGGCTGAGTTCAAAAACTTGGTGAAAGGACTTTGTAAGTTGCTTTGGCTAAGGAGTTTATCGAAAGAAATCAAATTTTTACAAAATGCTTCTATAAGCTTATATAATGACAGTGAAGTTTATGACTTCTCCCTATGATCTACTAGTTTGTGATACTGAGAGGAGGGGTGAATCAGTATCACCATAATTCGTAATTCATAGGTAAGTGAACAACTTCAACCTCTTCTTAAAAGCAAACTCTTTCCCAAACTCGATTAAGGTAGATCTATTGCTACCTACTAATCATAATAGTCCCCAAAGTCACCTTTTAGACACCTTGCCTAATAAACAATTTGGATGTTCTTGTTTAGGTCTTCGTTAGGTTATGAGTTGGTTGATACTTTAGCTGTGTTCACAACTCATTTCAAAATACAGAATGTAAAGCAAATTAAAGACATATGAGATTTACGTGGTTCCGTCAATGTGATGTACATCCACGGTGGTAAGGACTCTCCCTTATTAAGACTATCTATTATACTTAAAAATTCTAGTTACAATGGATGTTTTAATCTTCTGCTCCTTTTACTATTGCAATTACTAAGGAAGTACAATACAAAGAGTGTCACTTACTGTGTTTACCCTTCTTCTAATTTGTCTTGCCTCTGTTGAATTAAAAGGTTACTCCTACTGCCGCTTAGAAGTTCACCGCAACGCTCTCTAACCTCTCTTGAAGAAATTTGGAAATACGTTGATTTCTTTTTGATGCTTCGCCGAATTCCTTCTCTAGGTTGTCTCACACAGCTCCTGCTTTCACCGTCTCACGTTCTTACCCATCTCCTATTTCATGGTCTTATTGTTTCATGGCCTGTCCTCACGCTTCTGGTATGTCACGTCGTTGCACGTTCTGGTCTCACACTGTCTTTTGATGTACACCCATGCTTTTGTTGCACTCCTCCATTCATTTCATGGTTTTGCTACACTCCTCTATCACAGTTTTGTTGCACTCTGCACTCCTCCCGTTTCTGGTTTTTGCCCTCACCACTCATTTCTGGATTTCTTCCTCTTCATTGGTCTTATGCCTCACGCCTCACCTATTTGTTTCTGGTTTTCTTCTAACCGGTGGTCTCACACCTCACGCCTCACCTGTTCATTTCTGGTTTTCTTCTCTCATGGGTTTCTCTTTCTTGCCGTCACAAGGTTTTCTCTTTGCCGTGTTGTTTGTTTCTCTCTCACTGTCAAGCTAGGTCTCTTTTTTTTCTCTCCCGTTTCTCTTCAACTTTAGCTCCCCTAGTTCTAGTTTTCACGTTGTCTCCCTCTTCTGGTCTATATTCGTATCCTGTTCTCTAGTATATGTGTGTTTCTGCTCTTTCAATGAAGTCTCTCTCTCTCTCTTGATGGTGTATGTCTGGTCTGGTCTACTCTTCCGGTGGTGGGTTTCTCTCTCTTACAGTGGTGGATGCCTCTTTTTATGGTTTGTATCCGTTTAGCTCTCCCAGTGACTCCTTTCTCACGTTTTGTTTCTAGTTTGTGCGTTTAGCTCTCCCGGTGGTATGGTTTTCATGTTGGCTCTCCCTTCACCTTCCTCAGCCACCTCACCCTTTTGGTTTTTTTGGTTCACGTTGCTCAGCCGCCTTTTGGCCATCACGTATTTTTTCTCTGTTTCCCCTATTCTATCGATGGTGATCTTGCCGTGCTGGTTTTACCGTTTGCTGTATTTGGTTGTTCCTTTATGTTTTGCCATCTAGCACTTGCTTGTGTTTGCCGAATGTTCTCTTATTGTGGCCTTACTTTCTTGCACACTTAAACCTAGTTGACAACAATTACAACCTATACAAGGCTGTAGGAACAACAATCTCCCCCTTTGTAATTGTTGGCAACACTCGTAACAAAAGCCATTATGCAGTAATTTCAACTCCCCCTAAATATGCACTCCCCCTTTTTTAACAGCTCCCTCTGCACTATTGCTTCTCTCCCCCTTTGCCAATCAGTTACAAATCTGAAAAACTTGCAAAGTAGATATGGAGGATTCACCTGATTTTTAGGCTTGAGGAGACATTTGCACAAATAGATTCATTCCGTTCTTTTTAAACAGATCTGTGGACAGAGATTTAGTTAGATCTTATGTAGCCTCTTCAACAGATTTAGGTTCAACTTGTGAGAGTAAAGCAGTAGCTCACAATTCTTCTTCTTGTTGTAAATCCTGCTGATGGGTCACCTATGATCTGATTTTCTTAATGAGCATTGGTCTGCATTTTCTTTAGCTTTCTTTCTTGCACAGTCTTAGTTGCAAAAGGATCTCTTCCAATGTTTACTAAGCCCTGACCATTGATGTTGAGTGAATCATCATTGCCAAACTTGACTTTGCTTTCTCTTGACTTGTTTAGCTTTGACAATTTACTCTTGTCTCCTATCATGTGTGAAGTGCATCCACTGTCAAGGACTGCTTATCCATGTAGTCAGCTTTGAGTGCAATTTCAATTATATTAGCTACCTCCCTTTTAGCTTTATATTCCTTCCTTTGAACTGGCTGAAAGATAACTTTATCCTTTTTCTCAACTTTGACTGCACCACTTGTTTTCACTGTGCCATTGTGTGCCTTCTCTTGCTCTGGGAGAAATGTCATGCATCTTTTGGCATTATGACCATCCTACCTGCACCTTTCACACTGTTCCAAGTCTGCCAATACAGCAAACTTATTCTTAGAAACCATTGGTTTGGACTTCCACCAACACTCTTTATCAGTGTGTCTTTACTTTTTACAGTATGTGCAAGAACTCATGACAGGTGTTCTCCTCTGAATTTTGTATTGTCTCCCTTGTATGCAGCATTTTATCTTCTCAAGTTGAAGACATATACTGGCCTTCTCCACCAGTAGTTACTCGCCTTATGACCCCAAACTCCATAATAAAGACAGTGACCTTGAAATTGCCTCTTCTTGGGTCTAATTATAGCTTGTTTTCTTTTGTTCATTCTTGTTGTGTAAGCAACGTAGGTGGCTTCTTTTCTTGTGTAGCTTTCATTTCAGCCACCTTTTTCTCCTTCTTCTATTCAGCCATTGCCCTTGGCTGGCTGACTTTCTTTTCTTTCTGAGACATAGCAGCTATGGGCTGCTACTCTTTAACCACATACACCATTTTTTGCCTTAGCTTTGGTTTGATAAATGCCTTCTCTTCTTTAGTTATCTTCACCTGAGTCATAGCCTTCTCTTTCAACTTCTATGGCAAAGTCTCATTCTTCTTTTCTCTTGCAAAGCTTGTTTCTCCTACCACTTCAAACTTTTGCAAGTTCTTCTCACTCTTTTTGAGTTGTCGTTGAAGTCTCAGCAACATTATCTCCATTTCTTTAATTGTTGAAGTCCTTGAGCTAAGCTCTATTGTAAGGTCTTCACATATTTTGATCTGTTCTTCAAATCTTCTCTTCAAGTCAATATGTTCAACCCTTATTTCATCCTTTTGACTTTTAGCTTTCTCAGACTTTGCTTTAACTTGTTTTATGTGAGCTTCTAACCTTTTTATGGTTCTACCCCTTTTGATTATCTCCTTTAAAGCTGCTTCCAACTCAACTTCAAGATCTGGTTCTTCTTCATTAACCTCTTCTTCCTCTTCAGAGGTTGAACTACCACTTTGAGCTGATGTCATAAAGGCCTACTCATCTGATGATTCTTTATCTTCCTCCTCATCAGTTTCTTTTATCTGACTCACATAACTCTTGAATGAGCCTCTCTTTTTTTCTTTTATGGGTTGGCAGTCTTCTTGCTGGACTTCTTTAATTTGAATGATGGACTTTTTCATTTTAAATTCGGCTCATCATCACCATCCTCATCTTCATCATCAAGTTTCACTTTGCACTGAGAAGCAAAGTGCCCAGTCTGCCCACAATGATAACATCTCAAAGACAACTGTCCTTTTCCCTTCTTAGACCCCTTTTTGAATTTCATTGTGAGGTAAGCCAATAGTTCACCTTCACTTTCTTCCTCCCTATCATCATCATCCTCATTGGATGATTCTTCCTCTTCTCTTATCTTCAAGTGTTTTATAGCTTTGAAAGCTGTCTCTTTCGATACCTTTGACGTTGAGGAGCTCTCAGTTGACTTTATTCTCATCATATATGCAATGAGATTGCATTGGAGATTATACAGTGACATAGAATTGAGATCTCTACTCTCCTCTATGGTTGCCACCTTTGAGACAAACCTCTTAGGCAGAATAGAATTTTCTTCACAATAGATGAGTCCTTCTTGTTCTTCCCATGACTTCTAAGGTCATTTACAGCATCAATAACCCTAGTGAAGAACTCTTGAATTGTCTCATTTTTCTGCATTCTGAGAGATTCATATCCCTATCTTACATCAAAATTTTTGTATTGTATAATATTTATTTATTTATTTTTATTTTAATCATTTAAGTTAATTACTTAATCAAAATGCTAATTATAGTTTACATGTATATTCATAAAGCAATAATTACATTGAATTCATTTGATGGGCAAAGTTTGCTTCCTAGTATCTTTAACTCTAAAACAATGAAATACACATATATATAGTTTTAATTTGAAGTCCACTAATTTATATTTGCGATAATAACATGAAATTGTTATACTTTTAGGATTTAAAATTACATCTTGTCCTAATTAAAAATTAAAAATTAAATTTAACAATGATAAAGATAATAAAAATGAGAGTTAGAAAAACTTATAATTAAAATTACTAAATTAAATTTTGGAAGCAATAAATTTTCTCTATCCAAGTACCAACGCGGGTTTACAAACAATTTCACACAAGTTTAGGACATTAGACCTAATTCATAAAATAAGATTAATGTAAATGTTAATTGTACTTTCACTTTAGAACATCAAACTTATTCATACATATTTTAAGTAATTATTTAAATTAGGTATTTTTATTTAAATATAACTTTTTAAAATAATTTATTATTTAAATTATATAAATTATGTAAAAAAAACTCCAAATTTAAATAATAAATATAATTTATTGGATTAGTTATTTAAATCAGAATTTTTTTTATTATTCAAATATGACACTTTTTTGTTTATTGTTGAATTTTAAGTAAGTTTTTACTTAAATTATAAAAATGATATAAAAGGACTTTAATTTTGAATAATACTATAACTTATTTAAGCAATTAATTAAATAAATTTTTTTTATTAAAATCTAACTTATTTTTACTTTTTCTTAAATTTTAAGTAACTTATTACTTAAATTATGTAAATTATGTAAACAAATGATTTAAAATTTAAATAATAATATGATTTATTTGACTAGTTACTCAAGTTAGGACCTTTTTCATTCAAATATGACCTTTATTATTTATTCTTGAATTTTAAATAATTTTGTACTTAAATTATGAAATTTATATAAAAGACATTAATTTTGAATAATATTATAACCCATTTAAGTAATCACTTAAATAAAACATTTTTTATTCAAATTTAACTTATTTGTACTTTTTTTTAATTTTAAGTAACCTATTACTTAAATTGTTTAAATTATATAAAAAAAGAAGAGTCAAAATTTAAATAATAATATGATTTTGAGTTGCTACTTAAGTTAGGTGTTTTTTAATCCAAATATGACATTTTTATTTATTATTAAAATTTAAGTAACTTTTTATTTAAATATAGAAAATTATGTAAAAAAATTTTTTAAATTTGAATAACATTAGAACTCATAATTAGTTGATAAGAAGTCATTTACACAATCATTTAAATTATATAATTTTTTATTTAAATGTGACATCTTTTACTTTAGATAATCTTACTTTTTAGGTATTAAGTAACTTAGAAAAAATAATTTACTTTACTCTCTTAAAAGAGAGTTGAATGAAAAATTTCTTTAATATTTATTAAGTAGTAACATTATCTTTAAAAAAATCACATAAAACATTGTAATCATAATATGATGTGGAGTTACTTTATAATGTCATCTATTGCCTTAATAATAATAGTGCTAATAATATATTAAATTTAAATTTTACAATATATTAAGTTATTTTTTCTTAAAAATGGTTTATTCAAATCCTAATTGAATTTGTAGCTAAATAAGTATTTATTACCAAACTTTCATCTATCATGACATAAACATTTTTTACCAAAAAATAAAAATAAATAAGAATTATATAAATTTTACTTTTATACTCAAAAGAATTTTATTGTCTTTTATTTTTATTTTTTAATAAAAGAATTTTACTTTTTACTCATAAAGTAAAAAATTTTAAATATTTTATTGACACCGTCATGTTAGTTGTCATTATTGTCGTTATTACTTACTTAAATTATTTATTTAAATTACTAAACATTTTGTTACTCTCGGTTAGGTAGGGGGAGAGGGGAGGACCCGACAATCAAGTCAGGTCAGGCAAGGGGTGATGGCTGGTTTGGGTGGACTTGGTTGATTATTATGACTTGCCACCGCCCATGTGTTTCACTTTCACACCTACTTTATATTTTTTTTCCTGCCCACCTTTCTTCAATTATTTCTTTTTCGTTTTTCTTTTCTTTTTTGGGGTACAGCAAGTATTTCTTATTTGTTAATTGTTCTTCGTGGGGTGGAGCTGGGCCACATACTTGTTCCGCGAAGCTTCCTGTTTGATTAATTTTTCTCCTCCAAGAGGTTGACTGGTCAACATCCCAAGGACTGTCTATGTGTGCATATCTTCATCATTAAAACATAAGCCTTCCTGGTCCCAAAAATTCTCAGTGTACGTATTGTCAGTTCAAACACAACTAAAGTTCCTTGCTTTTCAACTTGCACCCAATAGGGACATGGCAGAAGGATTACTGTTTGGTGTTGCAGAGAGAATTCTCGCAAAATTAGGCTCCTCTGCTCTTCAAGAGATTGGCCTATGGTGGGGTGTCAAAGATGAGATTGAATCGATGCGCCGCACAGTTGTCGGTGTCAAGGCCGTGCTTCTTGATGCAGAAAACCGTCAAGCCCGAGATGATGATCCAGTCAAAGATTGGCTCGGTGACCTGAAAGAAGTCGTGTACGATGCAGAGGACTTGCTGGATGACTTTTCCACAGAAGTTCTGCGGCGAAAGGGGAACAAATTGACAAATGAGGTACGCCTTTTCTTTTCAAGTTCAAACCGGCTTGCATATGGCCTTAAGATGGGTCACAAAATCAATGCAACTCGGGAGAGACTAGATGATGTTATGCGTGTCGGAGAGCGGTTTAAATTCCAGCAACTTCCCGTTGACAAGTCAATGGCTGGAAAAAGAGAGCAAACACACTCCTCTCCCCCTGAAGTTGTGGTTGGCAGAGAAGATGATGAGAACGAGATTAGAGAACTTCTTTTGTCTGAGAAGTACAGTGAGAAGTACAGCGAGCGTAACGTGATTGTAATTTCCATAGTTGGAATTGGAGTATTGGGAAAGACCACGTTGGCTCAGCGCGCATATCAGGATGACAATGTGAAGAAGCATTTTGATTTAATGGCATGGGTTTGTGTTTCTGATCATTTCGATGTAAAGTTGATAATTAGAAATATTTTAGAATCTGTTGAAAGTATATTTAATATAAGTGAGATGGAGATGGAGACGTTAAAAAATTCTCGTGAAAAAATTAATGGAAAAAAATATTTATTTATATTAGATGATATTTGGAATGAAAATGTTAAATTATGGTGTTCATTAATAGATTTGTTAGGTGGTGGTTTACGAGGAAGTCGAATATTAATAACCACATGTTCAGAGAAGGTTGCAAACATCACAAGTCAAGCACAACATAAATTGCAGGGTTTATCTAGCGAGAAATCTTGGTCCTTGTTTGCTCAAATGGCATTTGATGTGCCACTAACACCAAAGCAAGAAGAAATTGGTAAGGAAATTGTTGCAAAGTGTAAGGGAGTCCCCTTGGCTATAAGGGTAATTGGGCTTCTCATGCGTTCCAAAACAAGTTTTTCTGAATGGGAATCATTTAAAAGTAAGGAACTGGTGATGATGGATCAAGAAGGAACGAGCATTATGGCAACTCTTAAGTTGAGTTACGATAATCTTCTTCTCACATTTAAAACACTGTTTTACTTATTGTAGGTTGTTTCCAAAAGACCAAAAAATCTTTGTAGACACGTTGGTAGATCTTTGGATGGCGCAAGGTTATATTAGGTCATCAGACCAAAGTAAACGTCTTGAAGACATTGGTCGAGAGTATTTCATGGATCTTCTGCGGAAATCTTTCTTCCAAGATGTGGTTGAAGATGAGTTGGGGAACATATGGAGATGCAAAATGCACGACTTAATGCATGATCTTGCTTCCTTAGTAGCTGGAGATGAAAGTGTTTATATGTCAGTCTCAAACCCAAGAGAAGTTAATGATAAAACTCGGCATATCTCATTTGACATAAACAGTAACAATTGGCAAGTTCCAGGATCTGTGCTTGAAGCAAAAGGTATACGGACATTTTTGGTACCAGACGGACATTATGGCAATAAAATAGGCGAAGGGCAATGGCATGCAATTTTTTGTAATTTGCGGCGTTTACGGCAGTTGGATCTACAACGATCGGGTACTGAGACAGTGCTCAATTCCATCCGTAAATTGAAGCAGTTGAGGTATCTTGATTTGTCTGGGAATTGGAAGATGAAATTGCTGCCACGTTCAATTACCAGATTACAAAACTTGCAAGTGCTCAAACTAGAAGGATGTCGAGGGCTTACACAACTACCCAAGGATATTAAAAAGCTGGTCAATCTCAAGAAACTCGACATTGATGATTGCGATGATTTGACTCATATGCCACGTGGGATTGGAGAGTTGACTTCGCTGGAGAGATTAACGAGATTCATACTACCTACAAGTGAAAACTCGAAACGGAAGAGTGGAGGACTGGGTGAATTACATGACTTGAATAAGTTGGGAGGAAAGCTCAGTATTGAGAATTTGCCGCATCATGGGAATGGAAAAGGACAATCAGAAGGGTACTACTACTGCTCCCACTACCACTACCACTGGTGTAGCCGAAACTTGTGCAGCGGCCAATTTGAGTGAGAAGCCACGGCTCCAACATTTGGAATTACATTGGGTGCCATTGGATGGTGATGATGATACTGATTTTAATGAAGATGACATGTCATTGGGAAATCTGCGGCCACAGCCAAATTTGAAATGGTTAGAAGTGAGGAATTACGGAGGAATAAATTTTGCCAACTGGCTTTCTTCCCTCACGAATCTGGTTAGGCTTAAGTTGGATGACTGCCCGAAATGCCGAAGTCTGCCGGCATTGGATCAATTCCCTTCGCTAAAAGAACTAAGAATCTGGGGATTAACTGATCTGGAATACATAGATATGAGTATTTATTCTGCGGTTGAAGGAGGAGGACCAGATATCTGTAGCAGCAGCAACAACAATAGCATGGTCTCCTTCTTCCCTTCCCTTGCATCACTGACACTCATCGAATGTCCCAATCTGAAGGGATGGCGACCATCGTCACCGTCATCTTTGCTTTCCCAATTTCAGCGTCTTTCTAATCTGTCTATTGGAAGATGCCCAAACCTGACTTCAATGCCAACGTTATCCCCATCCTTGAAAAGACTGCTCGTGCATTCAGTCAGCTTCAAGTCATTGGAGCAAATGCTCAAGGGGACGATTTCTCCAGCACATTTACCGTCGTCTTCTTCTCGTCAATCTAATCTCTCTTCGTCTTTGAAAAAGCTGAGCATTTATGATATTGAGCAACTGCTAGAAGATTTTCTGCCGGTGGAGTTGCTGCAAACCCTCACTTCTCTGGAGTATTTAGAGATTGAGAGCTGCTCGACATTAACTCGTCTACCTCATGCGAAAATGCTACTTCTCACTTCCCTCCAGAGTCTCACGATTGGGGATTGCAAAAATCTAGATCTGTCCACTTATGATGATGACAGCAACAACGACGATGCTATTCTATCTCAAGGACAAGGCCTTAGAAGCCTCATCTCTCTTGAAATTAAAAAAATCCCAAAGTTGGTGCATCTACCAAGGAGGCTTCTGCTGCATTCAATTGTCCTGCAGAGGCTCTTAATATGGAGATGCCCTAATTTGGCGTCATTGCCGGAGTGGATGCCCAACCTCACCTCATTAAAATCTTTACATATTGGAGATTGTTCCCAAATGTCAGAGAGATGCAAAAACAACATGGGGGAGGATTGGCCCAAGATTGCCCACATCCCTTACATTAGAGTCGATGGAGTACGTATCCAGAGGGATGGCTGCTATAAACTTTGATTTGATAAGAGGAATCCCTCAACCTTTCCTTTCCAATTTCGACAGGTTTCTCCTCCTAATGCTCTCTTCTGTTTATCTCCATCTCCATCCATTTTGTTTCTATTAAAAAGAGAGCACGAGATGCTGTTTTTCTCCTACAAATTAATAGATTTCTTTTTTTTTTTTGGTCAAAAAATCATTGTAGGCATCTTCAATTGACATTTCATCTTTCCTTACCAAATTGTATCATCATAACTAGCAGCATCATCATCTTGCAAAACACTCATATGTATTTCATCCCACTAGATTTTCTCATGTATCTGAGAGTGTATTGGGTTTGTGAGATTCACAGCTTGAGATATTTCGATTTTTCATTTCCTCAATATGAACAAATCATTTTATGTATAAATCAATACTGAAGTAATTTTTTGATCTTTCATGCAGTGAAAAGAAATTGCTCCCAAAATAGTGAGTCCTCTGTTTTCTACTAGAAGTTAGAAAAGAGTAACTGATGTCTAAGGACCAGCCTAACATTGCTCAAATCCCTAATATCCAAATAAGAGAGCCATAATTTCAGTTTCATGGGATTTACTATATTTACAACAACCCTTTGCACTTTGAGTAGGTATTTAGTTGTCTTTTTCAATCTATAATATTTTTTAGTAGTGAAGCCTACGCTTGTTCTTTGGCGAATATTGATGAACTTTAATTTCGGTTTTCATGAATATTTTGCAGGTTTTTTGGCAAATTTGGCTATCAAATTACTACAGGCACTATTTATACTTTATTGGATTTTGTTGCAGGCACAGGGGTTAAAGGCATGAATGTTGTTATCTTATTTTGGAAAGTAGTGAAAGTGGAATAACAACTGTAGCTATTATTAGTAGTGGGGTTTCTAAGCAAGGTTGGAGGTATGGTCTTTGGACTCTTGAAGGGGATAAGTTGCTTAGTGAACATATGAGGTTGTATCGAGGAGGTAGGTGGAGTTCAGTGCCATGTAAGCTGGTAAGGCATTTATTATTAGCATATACCATCTAAAAAGAATGATTTTTTAATTTTTTTTCTTTTGATTTTGATTTAAGAACTTGTGTAACTGCTGTGTTGCTGCCAGGCTTAAACAGAAGTGGCAAGAGCTACAACTTAGTTGGGTAAATTGCCTTAAGCCTGTGATGCCTAGCCTTAAAAGAGGTCTAATTACACCTCTGGAGGAATGAATTATTATTAAGCTACTCACTTTTTGGGTTTAATAAGTAATGTAACTCTCTTAAATTGCACCTTTAGGATCTAGTTGTAGTTAGTTACTGTAATTCATAATTCACCTAAAGTGTTAATGAAGAGACATTTTTTGGTTAGAAAGACTAGCTGCTGTGGCAAAACAATAGTTATTTTCTATGATTTTTATGCAGATAAACAACTATTGCGAGATGCTGACTGGTAAGAGAGACAATGAGATAAAGAACTACTGGAGACCCCATTTCAAGAACAAAGAGAGATACTCTTAAATATGAGAGAAGCAAAAAGATTGAGTTTTAAATCAAAAATGGCAGAATTAGGATCAACAACAGTAAGAGCAAAAAAAAGTAGAAGGTGACATGAAAAGTTTTAGTGCATGTGATGTATCTGGACAAGAAGAAAAGCTTTTTATATATCTCACCTTGGAGTATCGATGCTTAGTTGTGATGTATCTGGAGACCTTGGTGTAGATTCTGTAACAGTGGATGGGCTATAGGGTGGCCTATGGAATCTAGATGAAATATACACAAGTAATTACTACACCAAGATGGCCATATTTGCTTTGGAGGGATACCAATGGAGAGTACAAGTGTCACAACGATATTTGTATCTACTACTTATAAATAATAGAAATATCTCTCAAGATTTTCTTATTAGGACTATTTACTTTATCATTCTCACCACCTCGACCTTTCTTCTTTCAAGTATTTTGTGTTGAAGGATGAGAACATCTTCCTCTAATAGCATCATCTTGTTAAAGTTAATTTATCATTTCAAATGAATAATGCATAATTTTCAATAAAATTATTAAAAATCACATTATTTGATAAATTAATTTGTTGTTTGATGAAAAAAAAAAGTCTAGTGTTCAAAACATTTTGTAACAAAAAAAATGTAGAAAAAAATAATATCTAATTTTATTGAACGCTTAAATTTTATATTTGATATATTTTTAAAATTAAAATATTATAAATGAGAGCACTGTATTTTTATTGTTCTTCTTATCTACAATTATAAGATTAAATATTTTGTTATTTTTTGTCGATGTGTTAGTGGAAATTTAATGCCTTTTTATTGGTCAAAACTCATTTTCTTGCATCTTTCTTTTTATTCTATTTTTTGTACTTGCATGATGTTCCTCTTGCCCCATTTGGGCTTGTTCAAGTTTGCCAAATGCAAGATTTGTATCTTGCCTTTGTATGACGAATGAGTCGTATTACCCAGGAAATATTGAAAAATTTTTAATCTATTTGTTTCAAATCGCCGAATTTTACATGAATGCCAAAAATAAACAAGCCGTGTTAGCTTTTTCTTTTCAAAAAAAGTCTAAAGCACCCATATGACAAATATCAACAATGCTAATGGAAAGCATCACTTGAGAACTATTCGTGACAGCCAATGGAAGGTACTGAATTATTGTTGTTATTCCCACAACCAGGTTGTAATTATTGTTAACTAGAGTTTAAGTGTATAAGAAAGTAAAACCACATAAAGGGCAAGAAGATAAAAGTTACATGGAGGGACAAGAACGTAAAAATTACATGGAGGGACAAAACAATAAATTTGCTGTAAGTAAGCCTATTTTTATGGAAGATAGTATATAAAAACCTTGGAAGATAAAATTAGAAAAAAACCAATGCAATTGAATATACGCCAAAATACAAATGTGTGAACGGCTAAATAAAGAAAATAGAAAAACACAACACATAGCTGAAGCACACCGACGGCAAGAGAACGGTAGAACAAGGGACGGGAAAATAGAAAAGAGGAGGTTGGCAATTGAGGAAATCGTAGCCGTCGTCCGAAGAAGGAGAAAATGGAAATTAATGGGCTAAATGAAGAACGTGGTCAGCCAAAATAGAGAAAAGAGGAGATGGCTGAAGGGGTCGGACGACTGGACAGCAGACCAGAATAGTGATCGGTAGAAAAGAGAGAAAACGAGATGGCCAAAAGTAAGTGGATGATCAAAGAAATATACAGCCAAATCAGAGTGACGGTGAAGGAGAGGAAAAATCCAACAAGGCCAAAAACAGACCACCATGGAAGGAGAGAAAAAGGAATGACCAAAAAGAAAGACAGAACAAAGAGACTAGATCAGGAACAGGTAAGACTATATCCGAATTGGAACGGGTGAGACGAGACCAGATCGGGAACAGGTGAGACAGATCCAGCGACTAGACAGTGGAAGAGAGAGAAAACACAACCATTGGAAGAAGGAGAAAAACCCGAATGACCAAAAGAAAAACAAAATGAAGAACAGCCGAGTGAAAAAGAGGTGAACGAAAAAACCCGATTCGGCCAACCAAGAGGGGTACACGGCAAAATAGGGGCTGGACGGGAAAAACAAAAACCACTAGTAGAGAGAAATTCGGTTGGACAGTAAGAGAGAGAAATTCGGCGGTAAGAAATCAACTGGACAACAGTAAGAGAGAGAGAAATGGATAGGTAGGCCGTGAGACGTGGAATGGTAAACCAAAAACGTGAAGGAGACGAGTGAGATAGTGAGACAATGAAAACAGGAGTTGTGTGAAACAAAGGAATTCGGCGAAGCACAGAAAGAACTCAAGTGAACTTTTAAGTAGTAGTGAAGCAGTTTTTCAAATTCAACAAAGGCAAGACAAGTTAGAAGAAGGGTAGACACAATAAGTGACACTCTTTATATTATACTTACTTAGTAATTGCAATAGTGAAAAGAGCAAATAATTAACACATCCATTGTAATTGGAATTCTTAAGTATAGTGGATAGTCTCGGTAAAGGAGAGTCACTACCACCGTGGATGTACGTCATGTTGATGGAACTACGTAAATCTCGTGTGTCCTTAATTTGCTTTATGTTCTATGATTTGAATTGAGTTGTGAACACAACGAAAGTATTATCTAACCAATAACCTAACGAAGACCTAAACAAGAACATCCGAATTGTTTATTAGGCAAGGTGTCTGAAAGGTGACTTTGGGGACTATTGTGATTAGTAAGTAGCAATAGATCTACCTTAGTCAAGTCTAAGAAATAGTTCACTTTTAAGAAGAGGTTGAAGTTGTTTGCTTACTTGCAAATTGTGAATTATGGTGATATTGATTCACCCCCCTCTCAATATTACAAATTAATAGATCTTAGGGAGAAAAGTTGGGAACTTTAATTGCAAACCAAATTAGAATTCAAATACTAAAAGTGGAATTATATATACATGTGAGTGAGATAGGTTGGTACAATGAAGAGAGTAATGGCAGCCATTGATTTGTTTTCACAAAGCTTGCTTCAAATCAAATCTCATGCTGATACATACATACATATACATACACATGCATCACATGTATGGGGTAGACATATACATTGCATCATTACATAACTTCTTATACCAATCATTGTTTCATGCAAAATAGTGTCAAACGTATTCATGCCTAGCCACTTATTTTTGGAACTCAGTTTTTCGTTGAAATCCAAAATCCAAATTAGGAATGAATTATTGAACTGTTGCACGTGAACTGTTGCGTGTGCTAGGTTAACCAAATGAACTACACATGCACTTATGTTTTTTCTTTTAGAAATAGAGCAAACCATCATTAACTTCATTTCATCCCTCTCCTTCAAAACATACACTCTTACATGCCCCAAAACCAAAAATACAATTTCTTAAAAGAGCTAATGCTTTGCCTTTTTGTGCTGCTGCATAATAATTATATGTCTACATATTGCACAAAATTGGAATTTCTGATAATTAATGTAATATGGTAGGGCGGACTTTGCAATTTTGGCACCAAGATGTCCATAATACTATCCCAATATAGATTTTTGGTGAAAAGTTCTTTTTTCCAAGCAAACTTGTTCCAAAAACAAAAATACTTTAGGATTATAATTAAGATTAGTTAGTGTTATTTCATGTATATTATCTTTTTTTATAATTGTACTAAAAAGTTCCAGACTAAGTCATCACACATGCAAACAATTGATGTCCAAAAAAATATATATAAATGGTAAAGACATATTATTTCATTGTGATTGCACGCATATTTTCATGTTGTACCGATTAATAGGAACAAAAAGATGACATTAAAACACAATGATCATATTTTTTTTTGTAATTGACATTATAAGGCTAAATAAATTAAGCTATAACCATATTCTTTTTATAAGCTTACTTTGGTGGTTCATATACTTGTTATTTTATAAAAAAAAATTAGAAATTATGTTTATTGTTAAGTTTTATTTAATTAAGTGATTATAATTGATTTAAACTCTGATTAACTAATTTTAAGGATATGATAATTAGGTAATTATCTCTTTAATTAATACATTAAAAATTAAATATTTTGTATTAATCTCTAATCATATAGGTCACCTAAGGTTTCTTCTTCCAAGTATCCAACTTTCTCTATTTTTTCACATCTTTAGTTACATTTAAGCACTGCAAATAAAAACAAAATCACACTTTCTCCTATGTGAAAATCCAAGGAAGTAAAAATAAAGGTTGAAGCATGCAAGAAAGGCATATATAATATATATGTATAATTAAGAGCTTGAAGTGGTGGGGGGTTTTAATTATTGGTGTTTGGAATTTTATTTCATTTTGGATTTTGAAAACTTTAGATTTAAGGATATGGGATGAGGGAGAGACTGGAAATGAAAAAGATAGAGAACAAGATGAATAGATGAGAGACTGGAAATGAAAAAGATAGAGAACAAGATGAATAGATAAGAGACTTTTGCAAAGAGGAGAAATGAGTTGTTGAAGAAAGCTGTTTGTGCTCTGCAATGTTGAGGTTGCTTTTATCATCTTCACCAACCATGGCAAGCTTTACGAGTTCTGTAACACCTCTAAGTATGATCATTTTCTTCTTTCTTTCTGATCTTTACTCCAAGTTTTTATCTTGCATCTTGTTCGATTATATATGTGTCATGTAAGCACCTGTTTAGTATCTTTTCCCAAGATTTGTGGGATCTATTTTCTTTGCCGATTTCTTATTTTGTTTTCATGGACCTTGGGTGTCATGAACTTCATTAATTCCTTCATTCTCTAGAATTTTTGACTGTATATTTCTTTTTTTTGCTTGTTGGGGTTGATTATTTCTTGAATTTTTATAAGTGTTGACTCAACACCCTATCCTTGATAGATTTATTTGCCTGTTTACTTTTGCTATGATTTCTTTTAGTTTAAAATTTTGTTTTCTTTTTGTTTGATTTAAGTGTCATTTTTTTTTTGCTCTGTGATCTTTGAATCAAATATGAATTTTTTTTTCACTTTGTATGTTAAAGCCACATTAGTATTAATTTGATTGAAGCTAGTGATTGTATTAATATTTCACAATTTAAAGAGAGAAGCACATCTTTGCTTTTTCTCTTAAACTTCTTTTTTTATTAGCACATTTTTTGTTGCTTAACATTTGATTGATTATTGGTCAAAACTATAGTCAAGATATTCTTGTAAGTGTAGTATTAAATTTGGAAAGATTTTCCTTGGTGGCTTATCTTCCAATAAATACAATGTGATCAAATTTCTTTTTTATTAAATAATATCATTGAGAAGCTATCAAATGGGATTTATAATTGTTTCTAGTTAATTACCTTTCTCTTCAGGATATTTTAATGATAATAATTGTGTTGTTTAATTTGTATGACTTTTAATTATAAAAATTAACTTCATACTTCTTTTTAAGTTGGTAATATAAGTGTTTCAATCCAACATCTTAAGTTGCTAATCCACAACCATATATTACAGTGCAACTATTGATTTAATACATATTATGGTACATGTTTTGTATTAGCAATCAATTTGTAATCACATTATTGCTTGTAAATTGCAATTTTAAGATTTGGTTCAATACTTTAGTTCTTTTGCTTAACGTCAAAGAAAATCTATAGGAATAACATGATAATGTTTTCATGTCAGGTTCCTTTATTTTGCAAGCTCCTTGAGAAAGTTCATTAATGGATGCATTATCACGGAAATTGAGCATCCCTCAAATTGCATTTGGCTTGCAAGCCATGCATTTAGTTCTTTTATAGTGAAAACTAACTTGTGGAAAATTTTATTCAAGAGTATTGCTTAAAGTAAGGGTTTCAATCTCATTAAGCTTGACACATCATTATTGGATGTATCAATTTTAAGTCTAATATTTTGTGTATCATTTCAACATTTAATATACATGTAGTATTTTATCTATATATGGTATTTAATAAACAGAGTAGACCTTATAGAAATTTAAAACTAAGTTTACCTAATCATTTATTGGACCTCAACATTTCCAAAAATGTAGTTGAGACATATTGGCCTTTTGGCACCAATTGGTGGAGCCTTATTTGTATTAAAATCCTTCCTACTTATTGGGGAAAGCAAAAACTCAATGGAATCATATCTAAGGCATCTTCATTTGACCACTGATGGTAGTCTTAGGCATAATGGAAAAGAAATGATTTAAACTATAAAATATCTATTCAAGTTCTCATACATTTAGGTTTTGACTATTCTATTACTGTTTATAGTTATGGAATTATGTGAAACTCCAATCCTTTATGCTAGCAAAGAATACTTATAATATGGTTTATATTTTTAAGATTGAAGGTGAACTACTACTAATGACATAAACTAGCTATTTTGAATAAACTCAATTCATTTAATTACACTGGTGATTAGGGCTTAATACAATTTTTCATCTTCCAAGGACCATTCACATGATTTAAAACTTTAATGATTGTTCTCTTACTCTTTCATAACTATAAAGTTGTTTGATAAATGAGTGTGAATATTTTATTAGGAAGTCCTTTCAAAAGTAAAATGTTCTTTTTTGTTTCTTTCTCCATGCTCATATGCTCAAGACTCTAAAAAGGGATAAAAAGTGAGTTATGGCTTAGTTTAAGCCAACAAACCTACTGAAGAGCTCAAAGTTGTTATGGTACACAATGGAAACTTAAATAAAGTAACCAAATGCTAGTTAATAAACTAAATGCAGTAAAGTAATTAAAGCAGAGAGAAAAGGAGAGAACACACCAGAATTAGTGGTTCGGCTTGATTGTTTACATCCATGGGCTGGTACTGCAAAGTTCCACTATGCTCCAAATAGAGAGTTTACAAAATGGGTAAAACCCAATACTAATGGAAAACAAACTGTATGCTAAATATACTTAATAGGCTCAATTTGTACATCCCTTTCCATACCTAAACCCATTATACAAAGGTTTCTTCTATAGGCTATATCCTACCCACCCTTATCACACATTTTCAACATAAGATTCCAAAAAACTAATGAGCCGCAACCTACCAACAATCTCCACCTTAGCAAATTAGTCAAAACAATAAGGCCTTTAAGTAAGTTGGATCAAACTTCTTGGGTAACCGAACTAACTCTCATCTAAAGAAACTTCATCTCATCACCCATAACTTCCTTTCATTTATCATTATCAACACATTGAATTGCTTTATCATAAGTGGATAGAATGCTTCCATCTTCAACTGGAAATGCATAAGCTACCATAATAAAACGGGCAAGTAGCCTTATCTTACACCGTGGCCTATTTACTACAATAAACTCATATTGTTATCAAATAACTATCTCCTCTTAAGTATCTTCAATAACTCCTTTTGAATTCTTAGCCAAATTTTAAACAAACACTTCAGGTTTATAAAACTCCAAGTGCTTTTAACTAAACTCCACCTGCTTTGAGGTAAACTCCACATTCTCATTTGTTTTCTTTTCTAGCAATGTAGCCTTATTAAAAATAACATCTCTACTAAAGATGATCTTATTTGAATTGAACACTTCAACTGATATCCTTTAACTCCAAAAGGCATTCCTACAAAAATAGCCTTATTTGCCCTCAAATCCAACTTAGATTTTTTCACATGATAATAAGCAGTGCATCCAAATATATGCAAAGAATCATAATCTCCTACAGGTTTTCTAGATTATACCTCTAAAAGAATTTTACCACCAATAGTCGTAGATGGTAAACAATTAATGAAATAACATGCATAAGTTATTGCTTTAGTCCAATACTCCTTACTTAACTCTGAATTTGACACCATGCAATGGATTTTCTCTAACAAAATCCAATTCATGCATTTTACTACCCCATTCTACTATAGTGTATATCTAACAATGTAATGACGTACAATACCAACTTCTCAACAAACTCTTTTAAAGAGATCACTATAAAGTTAACCTCCATTATCTATTTTAAGGTGTTTGTCTTCTTTCCAATTTTAGTCTCTACCATTTTCTTCTAATTGAGGAAAACATCTAACACGTCATTCTTGTTCTTCATAATATGCACCCATACCCTTATCAAAAAATCATTAACAAAAGTAACAAAGTAGTTTTTACCTCCAAAAGATGTTGTCTTTGTAGGTCCCCACATATTTGAATGAATGTAGTCTAGAATACCTTTAGTATTATGCACTGTTATTTCAAACTTTACTCTTTTTTGCTTTCTAAAAATGAAATGCTCACAAAAATCAAAGTTCCAACCTTTGCTTCTTTCAACAAACCTCTATTCACTAAACTACTCAAAGTTTTTTCTCCTAGATGACCCATTTGCATATGTCATAACTTGATAGCTTCTAACTCTGAGTTTTCATTAGAAATTGTAGTAATTTATCCAATAATGGTTCTCCCATTATAGTAATACAAGTTATTTTTTCTTGTACCACTCATTATAACCAAAGTATCAAATACAACCTTCAAAGTTCTATCATGTACTGATACTTGCAGCTTTTAGATTCCAAAACTCCTAACGAGATGAGGTTCTTCTTCAAATTTGGAACATATGTCACCTCCGTTAGGACTCTGCATAATCCATCATTATTCTTCAATTGTATTGAACCTACTCCCATAGTTTTACATGAGTTATCATTTCCCATATATAAAACTCTGCCATCTAACTCTTTGAAGTTAAAGAACTATTCCTTGTATGGACACATGTGTTAGGTGCAACCCAAATCCAAAATCCATTCATGGACTCCAAAAGTGGATATTATTCTAGTCAATACAATGTCTTCTTCTTCATGTTCAGCTAAATGTACATCAGAAGTATTCTTGCCCTTGCCCTTATCTTTCTTCCTTAGCTTTGCATAATCCTTCTTCCAATGTCCCTTTTCATGACAGAATGCACATTTATCTTTCTCTGGTCTTCTTTTTTATTATGATCTCCTTCTCTTTATTAGGTTTTAACTATGGCTTCTTCCTCTCACTGTGAGTGCCTCTGATGATTCCTCTTAATTCTCCTTTCGATCCTTCTTATTAATTTCATAATTTAGCAAAGCACCAAATACTTCTTCAAAGGACAAACCTTCCTTTTCATGAATTAGAGTAATACATAAATTTTCTAACTCATCAGAAAGTGAACCAATTGATAACATAACGTTCTACTCATCCTTGAAAATTTCATCCAAATTTAACAAATCGACAATCAAACAGTTAAAAGTATTAATATGATCACTGATACTTATATCAAGTTTCAACTGAAGATGATAAAGTCTTTTCAACAAATATAACTGATTTTCATTACTTTGCTTTATATACTTATTTTCCAAGGCATCCCACAGCTTATTAGCAGAATGTTCTTTCATAAAAGGGCATTTCTATTCTCTATACAGGCATGAATGAATCAACCCACAAGCTTTTGCATTCAATCTCTCCCAATCTTTTTCTTCCATATCTTCTGGTTTATTTTCTTCTAAGGTGATGTCTAAATCTTGTTGACACAATACATCTTTAATTTCACTTTGCTAAATACCAAATTTATTTTGGCCATCAAATTTCTCAACCTCTATTTTTGCCACCATTACTTTAAGCTTGGTGCTTAAAATGATCAGTTCCTTAAAGGGGTATATTCCCAATAAAGATTAGGGAGATATACACAGGTCTCACTTAAAACCCATTTTCCTTAGACTCTTATTGTCTTGTTGATAGAGCTACCTCATTAAGGATCACTCCTAGAATAGTGGAGGGGTCACAATGTTACCTCCAAACAAAACTAATCTCCTTAGGTAGAGCTACCCCTAATTGTAACTTACTTAAAAATAACACCAAAAGTAATAACTATAAATAACTAGTTAATCCCTAGATCACCCAAAACCTAAAGCTCTAATACCATTTGTTGTAGCACATAACAGAAAGTTAAATAAAGCAACCAAATGCTAATTAATAAACTAAATGTAGCAAAGTAACTAAAAGAGAGAGAAAAGGAGAGAACACAACAAAATTACGTGGTTCGGCTTGATTGCCTACATCCATAGGCTATTATTGCAAAGTTTCACTATGTTCCAAATCGAGAATTTATAAAATGGGTAAAACCCAATACTAATGGGAAAATAAATTGTATGCCAAATATACTCAATAGGCTCAATTTGTATATCCTTTTCCATACCTAAACCCATTACATAAAGGGTTCTTATATAAACTATACCCCATACACACTCACTACACATTTTTTATATAGGATTCCAAAATTCTAATAAGCCACCTACCAACAGAAGTAAGATATTATATTCTATGTCGTATGATGAGATTGTGTTTTCACCATATAACATGGCCAAAGGTTATGCTTTCATTATATCTTCGATATTTTTCCACCCCTAGAATCAGTTTCATGGCAAAAGCTTATGACAAGTTATCTAAATATTGTTTGAATGCTAGATGTGTTGATTTTATACTTTGTATTCACTTTTTATTTACCTAATTACAGAGTAATTACTAAAAGGACTTGAAACTAGAAGCTTGACATGAGGCCTTGCAACGAACTCAAAGGCAAAGAAAAGTCAATAACAAGCAGTTTCCCTTGTTGTCAAGTATGACTATATGAGTAATCTTATTTCTGAAACACTTGTTTGGTATCTAGAAACCTTCTTGGAAAGGACTGGAAGGGGTTAAAGCAAGTTTAATCCACTAAGGTAGCTCGAGTTTCTTTATGGTTCTTTGAAATTGACATCAAAAGTTTGCTTAGTTTCATGGCTCCATCATTACACCATCTATTCTTTTGTTAGTTAATTTTCCATGCACGCATATTGTTTCTTGTCGTTAGAAGTCTAGAGTTAAGGATGAGAAATAAAGTCACAACAAAGTCAATATGGGACAAGTGAGAAGAAATGGCATAAAGTAGGGTCTTGTGTTTTGTCCTAACAACAAGCTGATGTTATAGCTGGGTTATTTCAGTTGTTCTTTTCTTGTTATCAGTCTTCAATCCTACAGATTCTTTTCCTTTTTTTTTTTTTTTGGTTGGGCAATGATTTTTTTTGTCTTATCAACATTTGCTTCTTTTACAATTTATTTTTTTGGTCCTACTAATGCTCCTCAATTCTTGGTTGACCTAGTATATACTTGACCAACTTGCTAATCTTCAAAACAAGGTACTTACACAAATGATCTTAAGGCTTTATGTAATCTAATCGGAACTTGCTTCAGCTATCAATTGACTACCCTTTTAAGTACAAGAACAGTTGTTGCTAAAGCTGATAGAGCTTTAACAATAATGGCAATATCATAGAACCTAACAAATTACTTATATTGTTAAGACCCTGCATTGATTCCACAAAATATTGGATGTTGCATAGCCCCATGCAACAATAGTGTGGTTTCCTCATGCTTGGCAAATTCATAAACTTGATACCTACATACTCTCTCAAGTCTCAACAGTTCTCAAACTATGTAAACAGATAAGTGCATGACACCATTTTGCTATCTTTCTCTATGTACATGTTAGCTCAATGTCTTATGACCTACGAGTCTCCAATTGTAGAATAATTGATTTTTCTTTTTCTTTTTTTTCCCTTGCATGCTCTTCCTCTCTAAATATAAGTAAAAATTATAGTTCGTGAAAGTCAATTGATTATTTCTGGCAGCTGGATGAAATGAGTGCAAGAAATAACATTCAATAATCATGGGATGGTAGTGAGCCAAACATGTCATTCGGTCACTAGCATGCTCAATCTTAGAGGCTATTCCATCATTTAGACTGTAATCCCACCTTACAAATAGGGTAAAGTACAAAAATTTAGTTCTTGTATCTTATTCAATTCCTTTCAAATATCACTTGATTATTGATCTATTGGCACTTGTGGTAACTCCATGCTCCCTTTGGTTACACATTATGCATGAAGGTACAATCCTCCAAGCTCAGACCGAATAACTACCACAAGTACTCATGCCCAATAAGTTAAATGGATTCATCCCCAGATGGATGCTATGAGATCTTTCGCTCTGCTTTATTTCTCATAAAAAGGCCTACCTACTAGATAATTGCTTCTTGGTGTTGGCAATATTGTAAATAATGGAGTTTCAACAAAATATATGCACTTGATTATGGTGGCGCAAGCATTAGTGCCTCATATTTAAAGGACCCTTAGCATTAGTCCATAGGCATAAAAAAAATTGGCAAGTGTTTTGCGAAAAATACTAAAAAAAGACAATTATTAGGCTATTTAACTTATTGGTTTTAAAAGTAATTCTAAAAAAAAAAGTGTAAATTTAACAGTACACTTTTAACTTAAATACTTAATACATTTTTTAGTGACAAAATGTACAGAAACAATTCAAAATTGAACCAAGTAATATAAAAATTGAGCCAAGTACATAAAGACATATTAACACTACTCTCCCAACATTAGGTGGTTCATTTTTGGGTAGTTAA